>JAPZEB010000023.1:10028535-10041192 GCA_029783705.1 Chaetodon striatus | reverse complement strand
GTTTATCTTTCAGGCTAATAAAGTCCTCCCTGCCTTTCTCTCTCTCTCTCTCTCGGTCTCTCTGTCTCTCTGTCTGTCTCTCTCTCTGTCTCTCTGTCTGTCTCTCTGTCTGTCTCTCTCTCTCTCTGTCTCTCTGTCTGTCTCTCTGTCTGTCTCTCTGTCTGTCTGATTGTGTTTATTTTTGGCTTTAAAATCTGTTTTGGTGATCTGAACTTTACTGGACAGCAGAGACACATTGCCTTTTACTCCTGTGTCTATCAAACATCTCCACTTGTGATCAGATTCCATGCTTACGTCACTATTACTAGAAGTTCAAAGGGCTCTGTGCAGTTATTACACCCACACTGTCACCAGTCACGTTAACTGTTGTATTGGTATAGCTGGAGATATTGCTGTCAGCTGAATTCAACACTCTTTCCACATGGCAAAATATAATAACTTTGGACAGTCACACATCACTTAATCCAACTTGTCATAAAATGGGCAGGATTTGAGCATTGACACGCAATCAAACCAAACATCCTGCATGCAAATTTGTAAAATGCTAGGATAGCAAAGAAATGGCCCACCTTACTCTGCCTCGGATTGGCTTGCTCTGATATTCTTACCCAAACCCTAACCAGTCCTGATGCACTTGTCTAAACCTAACCAATCCAAATAATGATGGCAACAAGTACTAGCCAATCATACAACACATTTTCACTCTGACACCGTCACATATCGATGTTTGTTCATGGACTTTCCACAACAAGATATGATGTGCAAGGTACCCTTGGTGTGTTGATTGTTGATATTCTGGGATGCCAAGTCAGCTTCTGGTCTGTTTTCAAAATAGATAGATACAGTATTTGTTACAGTGTATGGTGGCCCGCCATAGTCTAATTTGCCCCGCCATAGTCTCCAAAAATCGGCAAGATATAAAATGCCTCCAGTAAATGAACGTCACTCTGTAGCGCACCAGCTGGAATGCCTACTGAGAATTCTTTGGCTCTTCAACATCCTGTTTTGACCACACCGCTGCTGCTGTAATATGACCGCTCCTGCTGATTTTAGTTATTTTTTTCGTCTCAGCTCCTTAGAAACCACCGTTATATTATTTTGAACTGAGTTCGAGACAATTATAAGCGAGCCCAACCCAAGCCCGTCCCAAACCCGATGCAGTTTGTTACCTTATAGTTATTGTTATACCAGTGTGTAAATAACCATCAAAATGCTGCTGTTACACACAGTCAAACACGCTGCTCATACAGCTCAATTGGAGCGGAGCCTGTGTTGTGTTCAGGCGTTGTTACGTAAATAACAAATTCCAGCACTTGAATACTTGAATAGGCCAGCCCCCCCCAGGAGGTGTTAAACAGTCTTATTGCCATGGGGATGAAGGATCTTCTGAATTGCGCTATTCTGCAATGCAGTGAGATGAGCCAACTGCTGCTGCTCCTCTGTAGCTCCAGGAGGCTGTGGAAAGGGTGTCTGCTGTTGTCCATTATAGCTTTCAGTTTGTCCAATGTTCCCCTCTCCACCACAGTTCTTAGTGGGTCCTGTCTCCTGCCAAGCACTGAGCCAGCTCTTTAACCAGCTTGTCCAAACGTTTGGTGTTTTTGTCTATCAAGCTGCTTCCCCAAGACACTGCAGTGTAAAGAGGTGCACCGGCCACCACTGTGTGATAGAACATGGTCAACATCTCCACATACACATCAAAGGACCTCAGTGTCCGCAGGACGAACAGACGGCTCTGCCCCTTCCTGTAGAGGGCGATCTAATATATATAACATTTTAAAATCAGAAAATTTAAAAGTCATAAAATTTAAAAAATCCTCGCAGCAGTTTTTGTGTCATATTCATCGTCTATGTGGGTGTTTGGCTTTCTTTTATTGAGAGTTCAGTAGTCTTATGGCCTGGGGGATAAAACTGTTGCAGAATCTGGCTGTTCTGCTCCTCACACTGCGAAACCTCCTGCCAGAGTTGAGCAGTGAGAACAGTCCATGGTTCGGATGTGTGGAGTCTCTGATGATGTTATTGGCTCCTGTTGGACAGTGTTTGTGTCTGATGTCCAGGATGGAGGGAAGAGAAGTCCCAATCATTTTCTCAGCCGTTCTCACCACTCTCTGAAGGCACTTCGTGTCCACAGCTGTGTAGGTGCTGCACCACAGAGATGCAGTTGGTCATTATAGACTCAATTGTGCTCCTGTAATGGGTGATGAGGATGGGAGGGGGGAGGTGTGATCTTCTCATCCCGCAGAGGAAGTGCAAACACTACTGTACTTTCTTTACCAGAGATCCGGTGTTTTTTGTCCAGGTTAAGGTGTCTTTTATGTGCACTTCCAAGAACTTTGTGCTCTCCATCACCTCCACTGCTGAGTTGTTGATATGCAGTAAAGTGTGACTGGGCTGCTTCTTTTTTGATGTTGATGATGGTCTCCTTTGTTTTGTCGACATTCAGGAGAAGGTTGTTTCTGCTGCACTAGTTCATCAGCTGCTCCACTTCCTCTCTGTAGGCCCAGTCGTCGTCGTTCTGTATGAGGCCCACTACTGTCGTGTCATCAACATATTTGATGATGTGGTTGGAGGTGGACCAGGCGGCACAGTCATGGGTCATAAGAGTGAAGAGCAGCGGACTCAGGATGCAACCCTGAGGGGAGCCAGTGCTCAGGGTGATGACTGAGGAGATGTTCTTCCCCACACGTACAAACTGGGGCCTTTCAGAAAGGAAATACAGGATCCAGGTGCACAGTGTGGTGCTGAAATCGAGGGGTGCCAGTTTGCTTGCCAGATGCTGGGGGATTATCGTGTTGAAAGCTGAACTGAAATCAACAAACAGCATCCACATAAAGGTGTTCCTCTCCTCCAGGTGTTAATGACTCAGATGGAGTGCAGAGGAAATGGCGTCCTCTGTGGAGCAGTTGGGCGATAAGCAAACTGACATGAGTCAAAACCAGAGGGTAGTTTGGAGACCATATAATCTCTCAAAGCATCATTATCGAAGTAAGAGCAACGGGCAGGCAGGTTATTGTGGACTTCTTGGGCACTAGTATGATGGTGGCTGTCTTGAAACATGATGGAACAATGACCTGGTTCAGGGAGGTGTTAAAAATGTCTATCAGAAGCGGGGCCAGCTGGTCAGCGCATTCCCTGAGCAAGCACCCAGGTATCTCATCCAGCCTGGCTGCTTTCCATATGTTGATGTTCTTCAGGGTCTTGCGGGCATCAGCAGTTTCAAAAGAAAGTGACTGTTCTCCTGGATGGGGCTCAGATTTCCTCACTGTAGTTGAGTTCAGTACGTCAGACCTGCCAAAATGATCATTTGGTTCATCAAGGAAGACCGCATCATCCTTAGAGTACAAGACATCTGAGGAGCCCTGTGATTTTTTATGACCTGGATGCCCTCCCACATCTTCCGAGTGTTAGTATGATCCTAGAAGAAACCCTGGATTTTCATAAGCACACTTCGCTTATCTTATTGCATGGTTAAGGTTGGCTGTAGCTGTTTTCAGAGCCACCAGGTCACCAAATTTGAAAGTGACATTCCGTGCTTTCAGCATGGCGTGCACCTCTGCTGTAATCCAAGGTTTGTGGTTGGCCCGGGTGGTAATGTGCCTGATGACGGTGACATCCTCCATGCACTTCTGTATGTATCCTGACACAGACATGGCATACTCATCCACATTGACATTTTAGCTGCTGTCCTGAAGATGTCCCAATCTGTACACTCAAAGCAGTCCTGTAGTGTGTCTGCAGCCCCCTGGGACCAGACTCTAACCTGCTTTACAGCAATCTTCTCTCTGATCATCAGGGGCTTATATGCTGGAATAAGCATTACAGAAAGATGGTCTGAGGAGCCGAGGTGAGGCCGAGGTGCTGCTCTGAAAGCCTGCTTGATGTTACTGTAGGCTAGGTTCAAAGTATTCTCTCCCCGTGTAGTAAAGTCCACATATTGATGGAAATGAGGGAGGACAGTTTTCATGTTGGCCTGGTTGAAGTCTCAACAATAACAATGCCCTCCGGGTGGTTACTTTGCAGGTCACTGATGGAGTGGTAGAGAGTCTGCAGAGTCTCCTTAGTGTTGGCAATGGGTGGGATGTTTACAGCAGTAATGCTTACCACAGAAAACTCTCTGGGCAGATAGAATGGCCTGCATTTCACAGTCAAAAATTCTATGTCAGGAGAGCAGTGGCTGGAAGCAACGGTGGCATTATTACACCAGTTGTTGTGTGTGTAAATGCACACTCCACCACCCGGGATTTTCTAGTCAGCACAGTGTCTCTGTCAAGCCAGAATGTTGTTAGTCCCACTCAGCTAACAGCAGCGTCAGGTACAGATGAGTTTAGCCATGTCTCTGTCAGAATTATTGCACAGCAGTCTCTCACCTCCCTTTTCGTTGTTAAATCCGAATGTAAGTAGTCCATTTTATTTTCCAACAGCAACTAACATTTGGCAGAAGAACAGATGGAATTGGTGTCCTCCACGGGTTAGCCTTTAGCCTAGCCGACAACCGTGCTTCCATCTCCTGTGGCGCCGCCTCCATTCCCCTCTGTAGCAGCAAGCTGTGGTAAGCGGCTCCACCGCTTTGCAGGCCACTGGGTCCTCCTGGCGCAGCTGTCCAAGATAATGCAGGTGTTCCTCCAATGCCACGTCTACATAATCTCTACTGCTTGGCTGTTGTAATTCCAGTAAGTACTTACGATACATTAGCTTGCCTTCGTTTCAAGTTATAAGGCTGGGTTGTAGTAAATTTAACACTACTGAGAGCCAGTGCTGCTGCGGCCAAACAGGGTGCCGCTGTCTTTTAAGTATATTACTTATACACTTATGTATAAGTATATTACTTATACACTTACGTTTTTATTGTAAATGTCCAGTTTGCATACCGTCTCTTTCAAAATAAACGCACTACGTCAGTACAACACAGCAAAATGACATTTTTTCCTTCAACAACAAACTCACATGGTTACCTTTAGCCAACACATGCATGTGGTTGGGTTTAGGAAAAAAGAACAAGGTTTGGCTTTACAATCTTTCAGGAAGTGAACACCGGCCTCCTGGGTGAAAGTCATAGGTTGTTGGGCCCATCCACCACCCCTCCCACTCACCCTACTCAGACCTTAACTTTTGTTATTGTCCCACCGCGTAGCTGCCGGACATTGCCAGGTGCCATTAAACAATAATGGTGACCGGCCGCATATTGTACATGAGAGGATGGATTTTATAATCTGTGTCTGACGCTGGAAGTCACTGACCAAGCACAGGTTTTCGACGAGTGAGATTGGGTTGGAGTAGTAGAGTAGGGCAAGTCATTCCTGTGCTGTCTTAGGATTCGCAGATTTGTGTCCTGCACTCATCACATATTTTCCTGTGACCTTTTTGTTGGGGACATATTAGGACCCATTGGCGTCTACACCACAAAAGATGTGTAGTCAAATGTGTCCTTAGTAACTGGGTTGAGTAATCGCATCACAGTGTGTCTGGTAGTCGTTAACACATGTATTTAGCTATGTCAACTTGTGATCTGATCATCCAAGATGCATTTTAAAACCAAGTGTGAACAGGGTCTTTGTCAGCTCATCAGTTTCTTTAAGGGCGCTGACACATGGTGTGTCCTGTACTGCTGGCACTCGTCAGGGCTAGTCGGCTTTTATTCCACAGATGTCTTGTCAGCCTTAGCTGTCACTGTATAAAATCCCTCTGATTGGCAGTTCAGCTTAGCGCAGGAGAAGAGTGAGGAATTGAGGAAAGTGAACAAAGAGCTCAAGTCAAGAGGGAGTGAGACAAACTTGCTCCATAAGGTCAGATTATTTTTCTTTAGCCATTGAGCTCTTAAGCAGAAACATTTCCTGATGGTTTGTGTTATTGTTTACCTGTGCACAGTGTGCTAATTGGCTAACTAGCGTCAAGATGGTCTTTCTGTTTCCCTTTTTGAATGATGATTACAGACTACTGCCGCCTGCTAGTGTAGCACAGGTGCATATCGTACAGTGCTGGTTGGCCTTTGTGGTGTATTCATGTGAAACTTTTTGGCCAAGACACGGTCACCGTTAGGCAGCACAGCAGGTGGCTGTTGTCACCGCTAGTTCTCTGCAGTAGGTTTGGTGTGTTTGGGCTTAAAAAGCCATCACTCTGCCAGTGGAAAGACTCTCTGTACTGTAGCAATGTGAAACACAGCTGTCGGTACAGACTGCTAGGATCAGACTGTCCCTTAACTAATATCATGATTGTTCCTCCATGGTTACGAGGATGTTACAGTGCAAACAGTGACTGTCTGCAGAACTTTTTATACTCGAAAATATATTGGCTTCCTGCCATAGCTAGACT
Organism: Chaetodon striatus; assembly: GCA_029783705.1. NCBI lineage: Eukaryota > Metazoa > Chordata > Actinopteri > Chaetodontiformes > Chaetodontidae > Chaetodon > Chaetodon striatus. The sequence goes on along the minus strand of JAPZEB010000023.1, from coordinate 10,034,886 downwards.
TCACAACACACTCAGTTTGCAATACGCAGAGCATGATGGGAATTGTAGTGATGAATATTCCCGACACACAGACATTCTATCCACTCATTCATACATACAGTATTTGTTGACATATGTGCACAAAACCTTTGTTGTTGTTGTTGTTTCCATTAAAAGTGTCCTAAAACACGCATGGTTAAGTCAAGTTTTAAGTAAAGGTTTTAAGTCCATGTTCAGGCTTTTTTAAACAGCTTGCAGTTGCCACCACCATCACTTATTGATAGAAAGGGCAAAACAATTCCTTGTTTACAAGAAAACATGGTAACTTCACATTTCCAATATTTCCAATGATCCCAAGAGAGGAGAAAGTAGCAGCACAGATGTATCAGAGGGTTGACTCTGATTTGATGGTGTAACAGTAGATTATAATTGAAGCATATGTAATTACCATAGCACTGAAGAACATAATAAACAGCAGCAGAGTAACACTTCATCTCATCCAGCAGCAGACTCTTTCACTTTTTTTTTTGTTTAAGCAGATAAAAAGTTGTGTCTCTGTCTGTCAGAGTGCAGAGGCTGTATTCAGACAGGGCTTCAGTGTTCTCATGCTGCGAGGGAGCATCACAGATTTGATGAGTGGTGTTTCTGTGTGTGTGTGTGTGTGTGTGTGAGAGAGAGAAAGGGAGGGAGGAATGGAGGGCCTAAAGGAAAAAAGGAAAAATGAGTGGGAAGGAGGGATGGAGGGAGGGGCTGCTGTTATGAACAGATGTGGGCAGAGAGGCTCATTTTCTTACCCCAAATGCAGTATGAAGGAACACCAGATCTGTAAACGTTAGTGAATAACACATCAGACTGTGGACGCGCAGGACTTCTTTTTGTTTTAATGTTACCATCAATACATGAACTTTCATCTTGGTTTGGAATCTGTGGAACAGGAGCTTAAGTGAATTCAGGAGTTGGTTTGGTACATTTTGCTCTTCTTCTGTAGCTAATTAGTGGTATAAAGTTTTAGTAACAGTTGATTTGTGGCATTTTTTGATCTTATGGTGTGAAGAAAATCAGCAGCCTGCAGCTCTGGAAAGTAGGATTTTTTTTTCCCCCTGTGAACTCCACCCTCAGTCTTTCACGTTATGTGTTTTTCTGACTGAGTTGCAGTCCAGAGAAAAAGGGGAGACAACAGAGAGTCGTGTGACAGTCGAGGATTTATTCTGTGGCGTGGCTCATACACAGCTTGTATATTAACACATCGATAGTCAGCTTCAGAGAGGGTGACACTGCCAGCATGTATGAGAGACACAGGCGGAGGTACAGCTTCTGTGCCAAAGGAGAGAGGACTGTGGATGTGGTACTGATTAAGGTAGGAGGGGGTGTGTATGTATGTGTAACTATTCAAACAATATTGATAACAATACATGTCTGAATATTTGTACAAAACAGTGCTGTTTTAGAGTATCAATTATTGGATTGTGTCATTTTATTATTATTATTATTGTTGTTATTATTATCTTTTAAACCCATTCAGCCTGTTCCTTTTTGGATTTTGGACTGGATTTTATTTTAAAAAGTCGTGGTGACAGTCATTTTATCTGCAATTTTAGAGGTCAGATTTGATGGCAGTGTCTTGCAAGAGCTTGGCATGTTTTAAATGTGTATACACGGAGTCATCCATAACGCTTTGTTCAGTTTTAATTCCCTTCATATACAAGCTTATAGCAAAGTCATTTTACATCCCAGCTGAGCATGTCATATATTACTATTTTCAGAACAAGTTAGGCTACTCAGAAATGTTAGTCAATATGTCAGTGGTCCTGTACTGAAAATGTTCAAGAGCAGTTTTTATGAAAACAAAAAATACCTAGAAATCCAAAAGCCTGTCCGTGGGCCCTTCTGAAGTAATTTTTGATGATCATGATATGTAAACAACTGATGTACAGTATTTGTTGTTAAAGTGGGTTAGGCCCTGTATGTACATTCCAGTTATTTTTGTAAACGGGTATTTTCCTCTACGTTTGGGTCTCTTATCCACATGCAAATGGAGTTTTAGGTTCCTAAAATGGATATTTTTTAAAATGCACTCTAAGGTGAAGATTTGTCAAAATTCCATTCACTGTTAATCTGTGTTGACATGTAAAAAGGAGCATTTGGGAGACCTTAATGTCATCTTCTCAAATGGTGCATACCTATTGATGCTTTGTGTAATGAGCAAACGCTGGAAACAACAGTAACAGTGGTGGATGTCTGGTTGGCTAACATTTTGTTAGCACTGCTGAATCTATTGACGACTTTACACTTAAATTCATCACTTTATGGACGAAGTGAGACATCTGCTGCACCCAGTGTTGTGCACCTTAGCATCCAGGGTTTAAAGTCCATTAAAACAATGGTTTTGCATCAGGACTCATCCAACCAGCAGACGGTGAAACACTTTGCAGATTAAGATTGTTGTTGATGAGGAGTGCAAGGAAAACTTCCACATGTCCCGAGCAGCACATGTTTAAGTGAGCTTCTTCGTCCTTAATTTGAACTAGGGATGCATGATATTGGATTATTTGCCGATATCCAATATGCTGATGAGTAACAACTCATTTGACCGATAACCAATATTGATTTATCCATTTCTTTTTCCCCACCTAATTGTAATGATCATCAAGTCTCTTCTGTAGTGGAATTAACATTGTATCATGCATGCATACACTTATCGTGATGGCACACCAGCAGATGGAAACATGAAATAGAATACTTTTCAGTGTATAAAATATTAATTCATTGTGCAAATTAAGAAAAAGCATGTTGGCTGATAGTTCATTTTAAAGCTGATATTATCCGATACTGATGACATGCCGATATTATTGTGCATCCCTAAACTGAACAGAATCAGTGGTGATAAGGTCTCCAGTAGGTGTTTTGCAAAGGTAATTTTAGCTGAACACTACAGATAGACAGCTAACACCCACACTACAGGCGGGCTCGGCTACTGCTCAGCTGCAGAACATGCAGAGAATAGCAGTCTTGCTGCTTGCCTTTTTTGTGGCACGCACACACACATTTTCAGCAACAAATAGGTAGTGAAAATGGTATTTTGATGATCATATTGACATCATACCATCTTTTGCTACGGTTTCAATGTGTATATCATCACAAACATGAAAAAAAATGTTTTTTTGACTCAATACTTCCTGTTTCCATTTCAAAATTAAAGTCCCCTGACAATGTTTCTGTGGACAGAATCACTTCATTGGTTAACACAAGGCTTGTAATGTAAAATAGTTGCAGGACCATGTTGTTGATAATGCAATGGCTATAATGTCATAAATATGTAGAGTACCAATTTTCTGTTGTGGAAATATAGTAGTTACAGCAGCAGGCACCTGTGCAGCAACAACACTGTGTGTGTGAACAATGCACACATGAGTGTTTGGAGTTGTTTTAGCAATCTAGTGTGAACAGAGATATTTTGTAAAATGAGGTTTTGTGGATTGATGTTTTTAATGGAAGGGGAAAATAATCTGTTAACTAAAATATCTGGATATGTATAGACAGATCTTTAGCCACACAACATATGGTTTGAAAGCTATGCTCCTTGCGGTGCCATTCATGTTCCATTTTAAGATACAACCACCACAGCAATGGCCTTGGCCTCTCAATAATTTTGTTGAACAAAAACAGTTATAACTCAACTATGAAGTATTATCATAATCCTCAGATCCATATTATCCAGACCGAATTGCAGCTTTTACAGCTCCCATGTCATTTCTCATGCACTGCCAGTGGTCCAGAGGATCTAAATCCAGCAAAATACTTAGTCCCAACACAGTATCCATAGGTATCCACCAACTGTAATAGCATTGTTTCAAACATTCATATTTGTCCACATATTAGCCATAATTTCTCCCATTCTGCATGTAAACAAACCAGCTAGCGTATCTCAAAATAGGTGCAAACTCGTGACCTTTTGATTGACACCTCACTTGAGCCAATAGGAGCTCTCAGTGCTTTTGCTGGCCTAGATAACCAACCAGAGCCTGAGCTAAAGGAACACATTTCCTGTAGTTTAGAGATATTTAAAGAGCCAGTAATCTGCCAACCTAACCCGATGGCTTGTAGTCAGTAATTCCACAGCAGTTTTTAACTCTTTCTTGGCATTATAGACTGTTATAAATGTACAAATGGCTCATATGTTGTCTTAAGGAAAAAAACTGTCTTTCTTATTAATCTAGGTTTTCCAGAAGTGTTTTATGTACACTAAGCTAGACATTTCTGTGTTGATTAGTTTTTCAAGCATAATCATACATTCAGTTCAATATTTTCGATTGGTTTTACCCTCTTTTTTTGAGAAGTGCCTAGACAAAACCTTAGAAAAACAAGGAAAATATTTATTTACTGTTATATTATCTACTTTGAATTTGGACTATGTGAGGCTTCATGATACGATCCCATTGTGTTTTACATATAATACTCCCACTTCTAGTCATCTGCAGCATCTTCTTTGAAGACAGTGTGTTGAAACTTCTGTAACTCAATAACAGAAGCATTTACAGAGATCTGACTACTGGGGGAAAAATTTAGTGTTACCTTTCAAATGAGACCATGCATATACTTGTACTAAAATGGAACAAGAACTGCTCTCAGTTTATTTTGTCTATGCCTTGGATAGGTGTTTAAGATGAATTTAGGTTTATTTTACCAGATGCTTATGTAGCTGCAAGCCACACTTCCAGGGTTCAAAACAGTATAGACCGTTAAAAGTTGCAAGCTGCGAAGGATCAAGATCTTTGACAGTTTACATTGCCTGCATAAAGATAACTAACTTGTTTCATGATGATCAGACACCTGCATGAAAGATAACCCACAAGTTTTATGATTAGATCCTCGTTAGTCTAGCTCCAAATCTCTGCTGGGCCATGCTCTTGTTTTGGCAACACTGTCATTCTCTATTTGTAAATTGCAGAAACATTCTGAGGATATGCATCAGTGGCTTAGTTAAAAATATCCACCAAGTGTGGTGATGTTTAAAGAAACCCTTGTTAATTTATGGCCAAATTTTGCAAAAGGCCAGTGCACTTGTTTGGTAGCACCTCCATGTGAGAATTTTCAAAATAACTTTACATATGTGGTTAAATAATGCTATGAAACACATCCTGTGAGTTTTGCAATGATTGGATAAACAATTGCTGATTCACAAAGATTTGCCGATTGTAGAGTTAGGTCTATTAATGCACTGAGCCAGGCTTCATTAATGACTGACTAACTCATGTCAAAGCTTCTCATCTCATTTTGTGGACGTGATATCTCAAATACAACGAGAAGTAATTTTCTCAAATTTGGCACAAACAAACTGCTACACAAATGATTATTGTCACATACATATATAATCGTATTATTAATATAATTTCTGTCTCCCTTTATGTCTCATTGTGTCATATGGATTACTGTTAATTTATTATGTTGATCTGTTCTGTACAACATCTACTGCTCGTCTGTCCGTCCTGGAAGAGGGATCCCTCCTCAGTTGCTCTTCCTGAGGTTTCTACCATTTTTTTCCCCATTAAAGGGTTTTTTTCGGGGAGTTTTTCCTTATCCGCTGTGAGGGTCCAAAGGACAGAGGGATGTTGTATGCTGTAAAGCCCTTCAAGGCAAATTGTGATTTGTGATATTGGGCTTTATAAATCAAACTGATTGACTGAAATGTGTGTGTACTTAGCATACCTGTCTGGTAGTAGGAATCTGCCACGCTGGGTTGTGGCTGTGCAGCAGCGACTGCTGCTGTAGCAGTGGGCTGTTGGTAGTACTGTTTACTGTCATAAGCTACAGCAGGAGCTGTGGATCGGACATAGGAGTAGGAGTCCTGCAAAGGAAAGCAGTAAAACAGAGATGCAGGTTTAGTCATTCAATTCCTCTTTCTGCTGCCCACATGTCAAATAGTCCTTAGGAAAGCCACTGAACCCCGAATTGCTCCCAATGCTACAATCAGTGAGAGTGTGCGCTTGGATGGTTAAAGAGAGGCAAGAGTAGGAATAACGGGTCACAGGAAATTCTGTCCATTTAACATTTATAACCAGTAAAAGAATCTCTGTATAAAAAAAATTCACCACTAATGTGATTCTGTACCACTTGTAGACTCTCTGCTATGGAAATGCACATTTATCATGTGAATGTTAGTAACAACATCCAAACACTTTTTTCCCCAACCCATTATTTGTTTGCAGGGAAGTTACATTTTGTGAGACATATGAGGAGCATGGACTAGACATTCCTTGGTGGGAGAAAAATTGTCGGGCTACTAATTTGCACAGATGCAAAACCAGAAATTTACACCATTTTACAATGTGACATAATATGCCAATTTCACACTTCCCACAGTTTAACACAAGA
>JAPZEB010000023.1:9989763-10000514 GCA_029783705.1 Chaetodon striatus | reverse complement strand
AAGAGGGAGAGACATTCAGCAGGGGCCAGAGGCTGGAAGTGTAGTTGGCCCGCTGCAACAAGGACAAGGCCTTTGTAAACATGGTGCCTGCTCTATCCACTAAGCTGTCAACTCCCCTTACTGCTCCTTAGAGGTTCTCTGCTGGTGCTTCAGTCTAGTTTACTTCAGTTTACCAGGGAAGGACTTTCCAGAGGATAACACATGCACATGCATGTTCTCCCCGTGTCAGCGTGGGTTCTCTCAAGGTACTGTGGGTAATGTGGTGGTTTGGGAGCCACTGCTATGGCACCTGGTTCAATATGTGACAAAGGCCCTGTATAGCCCACCTTTTAAAGATGGGTGCCATGGCACCAAGACGTTTCCCTGTGATAACAAGCCATCACACTTGTGTACTGTTTAGCACCATATTGTTCAGAGAGTGTGTCCGATATTCAACAAAAGCCAAAGATACATAAATCATTGATTTTATATTAGATGAACAAACAAATATGCAGTGAGAAGTAAGCCATAAAGTGAACTGAGAAATTAATAGTGATGTTAAAGGATAAAACGTTTTCCTTACTTGACACAGAATAAACAACAGTGCCTGTTTTCATTGTAATGAAGGAACGTCTCACCCACATGGGCCCATTGTGAGACAATCGGCCCCTGGACACAGATATGCAAAAGGCCCCAACACCTCTTCTACCCAGGAGCAACACAGACTTTGAGGTGCTATTGCCTCTTTGTCGTTATGTGTCTTTTTGCAGCTGCTTTGCATCTCTTTGAGGTCGTTGTGAGTCTCTTCCTTGTTACAATTTGCAGATGAAGGCCAGGAGGCCCCCCCGACACTATGGGCCGCTTTCTCTGTGCCCCGTAGGCCTGTTATGTAAACCATGTATGATCACACAGAGCAACAGTGTAGCTCATCTGTGTGTTTTTAATAGTTTTGGAGAACAACCAAGCTCTACAAACAATAATGATGGTAATATTTGATTATAAGATCCTCTCTTTGTCCAGGAAAACATAATGTAGGATGATTTGTTTTGTTGGACGATTGTCAGCATCAGGATATTGTACTGCAAGTTTATCTGCTGCTATGGTTTCACAGGTCTGTGAGGAGTTTCGCACAAGGACTCAAAATCCATGATGCAAGAAGGCAGAATATAATTCTGAGAAAGAGGTTGTAGCCACCCTGTCAAACAATTTCTTATGTTATTCACATTCACTGCACCTCTGTTGCCCATCTCTGTCCATCTCACTGCGTAGTGTGAAGTGTTTTTTATACTGTAATGCTCTGAAGACATCTCACTTACGCCTCATGATATATTTGTGTCCATACCATAAATAGTTTACAGACATGATTGTGTGTAAATGTCGAGGGGCTGGGGGGGTGTTAACATGCACGCACACACTCACAGCAGTCGAGAGTCTCGAGGCTAGAGTCATCTCCAGGTTCCCCTTCATGCCTAATACTGCAGGGACCAGGATGAAGAGCTCTGTGATTTCCTGAAACACATCCCAGTTCTGCCAGAAAAACAAAGTTTTAAATTTATTACAGAAGATGAAGCACAGTCAACACCGACACAACAAATACTAAAAAAACAACTTTGTTTTCATCCAAGGTGATGCTCACTTTAAATAAACAAACAAACTTTGAAAGTCAAATTAGTTTTTGTTTCCTTTATAATTTCCATGTTTCAACTTTCTTCAGTTCTTTACTTCCTGGCAAAATAAAAGTTTTATACACAGTCTCCTTGATTTTGCTTCCAGGCATCTGGAAAGGCAAGATGATCTTTGTCCCCCTCTGCCTCCTCACCTGAACCACTTCAAGCAGCATCCCAGCGGAGACAGTGCCGAGCCCAGCCAGCAGAAAAGGCACCAGGATCTGAAGCACCACACAACAGACTGACTCAGCAGGTGCACTGGAGCCACTTGCATCCTTTATTCTGGTGGATTCACTGAACCTTGAGCTGCCATAGAGATGTTTCGGGAGCAGAAAGTCTGTCTCAGTGCACTCCTGTGGCTCATAACGGAGACTGGTGCTGACAGGTGAAGTATTCCCATCAGAACTAAAATGTCGTGGACTTCTGGGGCGTTGAGACGAGGACGGGTTTGTTCCATATTGTTGGCTGGTGCCTCTGCCCTCAGAGCCACTCAGGAGCACTTTCTTATCTTGCGACTCTGGGACAAACATGGTGTAAAGCTGGCAGGATGTTACTCCTGCTGCTCTGGCTCCTGAGAAACAGTGGCACCTACACTGGTCACAAACAGCTGTCCTGAAGAGAAAATGAGACACACAGAAAAGAAGAGCAAAAAGGAAGTGGTGGATCCATAAGAGCATTATAAAACAAATAGCTGTAAAAGTTAAAGGGACAGTTCTCCTCAAAATCAAAAATACATAATTGATTGTTTTGGTGTGAGTGTTGGCGATATCAGCTGTCAAGACGTCTGCTGTCTCTTGAATCTAATAGAACTAAATGGCACTCAGCTTGTGGTGCTTCAGTGTGGCTTATGTTATATAAGCTCTAAAGTTTCACAATCTTACTTATAAATAATATCACAGCTTTGTTCAATGCAATAACCTGGAGTAGTTCTGACTATCAAATGTTAAGAACAAGTCCACCATGTCCCGATTAATTAAGGGAGAGTGTCAGATCATTGGTCTTCACAGAGGAGCATGAAAACAAACTGCCTGTGGTCCATGACAGACAACAAGAATACCGCTTTCTTGCCGAGATGACCGTTGCGGATCTTGTCTTGGTACTCCAGATGACATCTGCTGCAGATTAACTCCACAGGTGAGCCAGAGGTGCTTTACAGGTTCCTCACCCTTGCCCTGGCTGTTGCTCGTGATTTTCAGTGTGAGAAGACTCGTCGACTTGTGTTTTCTACAGGATAGGACCTTTGCAGAGCAGTGAGAAATGGTGATGGACCCTATTTCTCCTGCTGACTTTATTTTTGGGGGCTTTTGAGCACCACAAGCCGAGCGCCATCTAGTTCCGTTATATTCAAGAGGGCAAACATCTCTATGGCCAGTATCTCCAACACTCAGCAACTCACACCAGAATAGTCTAGACTGATCAATAGCACTACAGGTATTGGAAAAAATATGTGGTTTTTATTTTAAGGTGGACTTTCCCTTTAAGCCGAAAGCTCAGTATTCCTTAATTAACTCCTGTACTGTACAATCAAGCACTGTGATACTGTATAACTTATTTCACGTCCATAAAAAATCAAGTGTGCGTCTTTGACATGCAGAAATCTTGGCTGTTGCACAGGCTGTCTCAGAGTCATCTGATGGCACAGATTGAGTGCATTATCATTCCTCATGCCTGTTTCACATCAGCGACACTGAGGCAGTGTTGTCTGACACAGACTACGCTCTTCATTGGAAATTCCTACGAGATGACCAGGTACTGAACAGCTGAGGTTATCGAGCTGTGTGAGCGAGGAACAAAACAAAACATATAACTTGTTTTTATACCAATTCTCCTAAAAAAATGCATATCAAAAAACACACTTTTCGATGGTGTGTCTCTAATGCACTTAATAATCTGCTATGTCCTGTTAAAAAGCTTGAGAAAATGTAGCGTCCTGTAAACTACTGTTAGGAAGTAATGAAACTAAATTGTTGATGAAAATATACATCATTTTATTATGTTAAATATTCATACACAAGCACCTTCTAATCATCAAATGCTCAAAATGATAGGAAAACGTACAAGAGCAACACTGTTATGAGCCAAGGCTTTGTGATGTTATCTATAAGGAGTCCTGTACCCACAGATCTGCAGATGCACACGGGTATCTAAAGGACAACATGGTACATCAAACACTGTGAAAGGACTACTTTGATCGGCACTAACCATCTCCAAGATTGTGATCAAAGTGTTGAGGACGAAATAAGAACCTAAGAGAAAGTTTTAACTCTCATGTCAAATCAATTTGCAATGCTTAGTTTCTGGTGGCATGTCTCCCTCTCTCCAGCAGTTGTGCTCACACACATACTGCTTCAGTCAAAGTCTCAATATGTACATATAGTATATAAATTTTAATTTGATAGTCTGGACAACATTTGGTCTGTTGTTACAAGTAGAATAGTAGCATATTAATGTCCCCTTACCTTTAACGTGAAACCATAGGAGAAGAAGTGGCATCTAGTCTCACACTCCACTGCCAACCGTGACTCTTCCCTCGGGCCTCTGTCGTCCTCTGAATGGTGTGCTGAGTCTTCAGTGTGACATTATGCCAACTCCCCCCACCGTACACATACATGCACACATACTTACATCACATGACTTTCACTTTCTCGCCACTTCTATCATGTCTGGTGCATGTGTATGCAAAAACAGTGACAGTTGCAGTGGCTGACAGCATCACACACACACTTGACAGTTATTTGTTAAGTGCAGTGAGTTCAGTGCCGGCCTGAGACCAAATTATAGTGTAGTTATTTTGGTTTTGTTAGCATCATATATTGTGTTTATTTATCATACTTTATGATTTAAAGGCCTATGCAGGTTGTAACACCTAGATTGGCCTTTTTAAAAGCTTAAAGAAAGAAATAAACACAAACAATAATACAAAATCTATCTATCTATCTATCTATCTATATATCTATCCAGTCATTGCCACTGACATCTCTTCTGGACTCCATTTCCCATGAGCACTAGCGACCATTCACAAAATCATGAGACCTATCATGGGACCGTGTAGCTCCTGTGTCTAACAGCAGTGTTTTGGGTTACCGTTGATGCCAGCAGTATGGCGGTAGAATCCATCGCTCCAGACTGGGAGTTTGACCGTTTCGACGACGGTTCACAAAGTGAGTACAGCGTCCGGTCCTGACCTGCAGCGAAACGTAGCCACAGGCTAATGCTAACTTACGTTAGCCTCCAGAGCTAGCTTACCCTGCTAGCAGGATGCTATGCCACTGGGCGCCGTCTATTTGCTGGCACGGAACAAACGTTGCTTTTACTTGCAAAGAAATGCTCGTCAAATGGACACCTTTTAAAAATTATTTCACTTTATGTAGTGTCACTAAACGTCCAGCACACGCAGCCCCGTTGCAACGTAAAGGGTAAAATAAAGTGACAGCAAAGTTGCTAACGTTAATCACCAATATCAGTCACATAACGTTACAGCTGATCAGTTTGACAGCTTACCGAAACGTTAGTAGTTTGAACATTAGCTCACACATAATATATTATTTATAACAGTAAAAACAGCATAAATAACCAACTGTAGCGCCAGCTTTCTTCCGTTTAAGCAAACAAAATGGGCAACAGTGTTGTTTTTTAGTGAGTGTCAGGTTTCCTGAAGTTAATCAGTGCTCCTCAAAGAAATGAAATGGGTGTAGATGTGTTTTAGATGTCTATTTGTGGCTCTAAAATTCATATGTTAGCCGCAAAAAGACCGTCATTTGTTTGATACAAGAGGTACCACTGTTTAATTTCAACATTTGAGCAAAGATAATGGGCCTGGTACCAGCTGGGTTGTTTACATAAGTCTTGAAATGCAGCATCAGCCCTGCTGATGTGTCCTTGATCAAACTCTCCACCCTACAGAAATACACACAGAGGTTCAGCTGAAGAACTACAGCAAGTTTCTGGAGGAGTACACCTCCCAGCTGAGGGGTATCGAGGAGGCTCTGGATGACTCCATCGGAGATGTGTGGGACTTTACTCTGGACCCCATTGCCCTGAAGGTGAAACACCAAACACCAGCGGCTGTACATAAAACCTGAACAGACTGACATTGTTTTTACACAATTAAGCCTTGTGTAACTTCCTTCCCAATACTCTCTACTCTCTTTCAGCTTCTCCCATATGAGCAGTCGTCATTATTGGAGTTAATTAAAACAGACAACAAGGTAAATAAAGACAAACAGAGGTTGTCATGTTTAGGTCTTGTATCCACAAAGGTTTCCCTTTTCTCAATGACTGTTGTCTGTGTGTTGCGTTCAGGTGCTGAACAAAGTCATCACAGTTTACGCTGCTCTCTGCAGTGAAGTGAAGAAGCTCAAGTACGAGGTAAGCATGGTCATGACAATGTGCTATTTGGGTTGTGCTTGTGGAATATGCAGGATTAACATTGTGTGTTTTCTTGAAGTCTAACAAATGTGATTAGTTTATTCCTTTCCTTGTGGAACAATAACAAAGCCAGTTTCTAAAACATGTTTGAAATCCAGCTTTGTTTACTAGCTTGCAGTCTTCTTCCCTGCCCTTGTTGGCACATTGCTGCATATTTTGTGTAACTGCCACCTGTTGATCAGAGGAACAGTGTGACACCATTGGCAGGATTGTGTATCGCATCGCTTGTGCATGAGATAAACAAAACAATGACCCACTCATAGAAAAACAAGTCCGTAGTGTTACTAGAGGTCTAAAACACCAACGGGAACATTTAAGCACTTTAAACAGATGTTAATATCCCGTCTGTGTGTTGTATTGCGAGATACAAATTTTATTACTGTGTGCTAAATTTAAGTTTCTTTGCAGGCCGAAAGCAAGTTCTACAATGGCTTACTGTACTATGGAGAGGGAGGTAATCTGTCAGCTGTCACTATTTACTTCAATTTAAGGTTTGCCATCAGTGGTACATGGTTGTTTTTGATTGAAAAATAATATATTTATGTGCATTTGTGTCACAGTTTCTGACACCAGCGTTGTTGAGGGAGACTCCCAGATTCAGATGGGCAGATTTATCTCGTTCCTTCAGGTAGGCAATGAATAATTTCTGTCATAACGTACTGCAGTTTATTGAAAGCTCTAGAAAACGCTGATAGTTTCTCTCTTTGTCTTTTGGTAGGAGCTGTCCTGTTTTGTGTCAAGATGTTATGAAGTGGTGGTCAACATTGTCCATCAGCTGGCCGCCCTCTACAACAGCAACAAGTAAGATCCAACTACTGAAGCGAGTATCGTTACACAGTGAATGTAGTGTTCTTGTTGGATTGGCTCGAATATCCATGTTGTCAAAAGAGCCTTTGTGCACTTCACATGCAGACAAAACAACAGCTTACAGACTGCACGGCTGGTTCAAGTACTTAATGCATGTTTGGCTCTGTTTCAATGTGAAATAAAATGTACAAAAGCATTTCTCCTCTCATATCTCAGGGGTGCAACAAAAATCATTGAGTCATCAGGTGTCCATTTCCAGGTGGGTTTTTGAGATTCAATTTCTGTTATGTCTTCAATCTCTGTCCTCTATCCCTAAATATTTCTTACCATGTCTGTTTTGTGTTCCCCTCTGCAGATAGTGTACGAACACCTCGGGGAGTTGTTAGTGGTTCTGCTCACACTCGATGAGATAATGGAAAATCACGGCGCACTAAAAGATCACTGGAAGATGTATAAAAGGTTAACACACACACACACACACACACACACACACACAGGCGTCTGTTGCAGAAGTACAGCTCTTATTGTTCTCTCAGTGGTTTATAAAAGTGGATTAAAATCAGTCGTACAGCCAAGAATAACTGTCAGAGAATGTCGCATTTGTCAATAATTATAAAATAATATATTCTTGTAATAGCAAACAAAGCAAGACCTTAATAATTTGCTATAATATCCATCTCAATTATTACTATTTAGCCCAGTTTAATCACATGATGTCCCACAGAATTGCTTGCAGAATTGTTTTCAGCTTAACTAAAATAAATGTACATCGATTTGATCTAGAAATATATTTTGTATTATTGCCAACATTTACCTTTTTAAACCAGAGAGCAGTTTATGCTGTATTTCAACATGAACGCTTTAAAGGAGCTCTATATGATATTCAGAGCGTATCTATGATTTCGAGGTTGTCTGCACACGGTTTTTAACCTGGAGGTGGCTGATCCAGCCGCTAGTAGCTAACGGGGCTAGTCGTAACAGTGCAGACAGAGCTGATGGTGCTAATATATAGAGGGGACTGGAGGGTGAGTGCTAGGCTTCTGCAAAAACCACACACAGATATCAGAGGTAATCGCCATATGAGCACAATGCAGGGTGGCAGCAATTAGCCAGCCAGTTGGATACTCACACAAGGACCAAAGGCCCAGGCAAACCAAACTGACGTCAGAGAGCTAGAAGCAATGAAAGCCCCCCCCTGCCAGAAAAGTTGCACATGAACACACTGTAAAGGGGTCAGAAGGGGCAGCAGTGCAGGACACACTGCATCGACGAGGGCGGCAGACTCTCACAGACGCCCTAACTTTGACCGACAGCTGACCGTTAGCTTATTGTGTCTGGGGCCTGAACATGCACCCATAACAGAGCCTTAGTTTACAACACAGGCAGAGGGAGCTTGACTTCATTCTCTGCTCAGGATGCCATCACTCCACTATATTTTTACATAGCAAATGTTTGCTGCTATATTAATGCTCTAATATCATATACAGTGTCTTTAATATACAATATGTGTAGACTATAGTTCTCTGTAATTGCACCCTCCTTTCGCAGGTTGTTAAAATCTGTGCACCATAACCCGGGAAAGTTTTCCATTCCTGAAGAGAAGCTGAAACCATTCGAAAAGCTCCTTCTCAAGCTTGAGGGACAGCTGCTGGATGGCATGATACTGCAGGTGACTTCACTTCTCTCAGGCTGTAATTATATTGTAGAATTGATTGTCTGAGGTTGAGCTGTTTTGTTGAAAAGTGAGTGGTTTAAATGTTTGTGATAGTATGCAAACAGAGATCAATTTCTCAGCTGTAAGGATGGGTCAGTTAAAGACTGAGTACTTGAGTGAATATATTCTGTTCATGTCCTCTGAGCAGCATTAACCTCATTGTGTTTACATCTGTGTGACAGGCCTGTGTGGAGCAGAGATTCGATGATCCTGGGGAAGGCGTAGCTGTTGCCAAAAACAGCGCCTTTGCTGAGGAGTTTGCCTTCAACATTCGCACCATATTCGCAAATGTTGAGTCCAAAATTGGTCAGTTTCTCTTCTTTGGAATAGACTGGTTTCACTTTACTTTCCTGCAGCCTCAAAGTGATTCATGTCTGTGTGTCTGTATTGTTTTCAGGTGAACCTTCAGAGATAGACCAGAGAGATAAATATGCTGGCGTCTGTTGTCTCTTTGTGCTTCACTTTCACATCTTCAGGAGTGTTGACAAAAAGTTCTACAAAGCGCTGCTCGACATCTGTAAAAAGGTAGATCAGCGTTCCTGGCCTGCCTCTTGTCTCTAATTGTGACAGTCCTCCCTTTATCTAAATGTGGAAACATTTCACTCACGTGTGTTTTTGTGTCTGCCTTTTCCTTTAGGTCCCAGCAGTTACTCTCATTGCAAACATCATTTGGTTTCCCGACACTTTCCTCCTGGCTAAGGTCCCCGCAGCAGCTAAACTGATGGATAAGAAGAGTCTACAGGCCATCAGAGCGCAGAGAGACACCTACCTGCAGCAAAGAGCTCAGACACTAACAAAGTCAGTCAGAGGGGACAAAAACATTTATTTTATTTAAATTTGATTTCTAGACTTACAGAATCTAAAAGTTTCTGTCATCTCTTTTCTTCAGGGATGTTCAGTCCTACTATGTGTTTGTAACTTCCTGGATGATGAAGATGGAGTCCATCTTGTCCAAGGAACAGAAAAGCGACAAGTTGGCAGAAGACCTGAACAGCAGGTGTAATGTGTTTGTGCAGGTAAGGGCTGACATGATTATCCTCTAACAAGGCTCAGCAGGACTACAGAGCAGGACTTAGTTTTTCCATTTCCCATTTTTTTTAAAGGGAGTGTCAGTATTACCTACAGTAGATGTCAGTCAGCACACTCCCAATTTGGAGAAGCAGACAGGAGTGCTGCCATAGATGCTAAGCAATGCACCGCTGTGGACAGGGGCAGCAACAAAACATATTTAAGCCACCAAGTGTATGAAATAATCAGAATATTCTGTCCAATTTTTGCCATCAGACAGCCCTTTGACAGGGAACTGAAGTCATTATCTAGTCTCTCTTCAGCACCAACGGACTCCCTCAGCAAAAATAGTTATTTCACCTCGTTTACCACTGCCTCCATCAGTGAGTTAGTTTGTGTCATTGTTTGACTTTGGTGTTTCAAAGGGTTAATTTGGATTCACTTAAGTCTCACAATAACACAAATAAAAAGACTGAGGCAGCGATAGACCAGCAGCTGTGTTCTGCGGGGGGAAATAACTGTCTTTGTTGCAGGGGTCTGGCGGCTTTGAGAAGAGCATAGATAGATATATAATATATACTTAAACTGATAGCAGTTTCCTTAGTTGGCTAAAATCAGTTCTGCTGCTGCTCCTGTTAGGTCTACAAGCAACAATAATTTTCATTGTCAATTAATCTGTGGATTTATTCCTTGGTTTCTTAAATGTAAAAAAAAATATTACACTTTGAAGAGCGAGATAGTCGCGTGCTCAAGGACCGTCTTAATCGTATGATACTCAAGAAAAGACGCAGGTGCTCTTGAAGAAAAGGGACAGCACATGGGAACAAAAGATGAACTTCAGGCACTTGTGTGGAGCAGGAACAGATGCGTTTGGATTCAGTTAAAAAGCCTTTATTTCAAAACATGGCTGCTTACAGTAAAAATCCACCGGTTTCGACTATGTCTTTGTCAGGGTGCAAAAGGCACCTTCCTTTTGCACCCTGACAAAGAGCAGAAGACCAGAGAGTGTTAACTTAATTCAAACGCATCTGTTCCTGTTCCACACATGAGTGCCTGAAGTTCATCTTTTGTTCCCATGTGAAAAAATATGTTAAATGTCAATCAGTGTTTCCCAAAGCCCAGGATAACATCCCCACATGTCTTGTTTT
>JAPZEB010000023.1:9971439-9984776 GCA_029783705.1 Chaetodon striatus | reverse complement strand
GTGGGTGTAGTTCAGTAGAAAGAAAATAGTTCCTGCATGAAACTGCTCACAACAAGGTCTGTGGATTATCTTGAGTAGCTGGATCATGATTTCTAGAAAGAAACGTTGCTGTTGAATTTTCAAAGCAATTTTTTTGGCTCTTTGAGCACCACAAGCTGAGTGCCATCTAGTTCCATTATATTCTTGAGAAGGCAGACATCTCTACGGCTGATATCTCCAACACTCTGCAACTCACATCAAAACAATCTAGACTGATAAATAGCACCACAGGTAAGAGGAAGAATATGTATTTTTGATTTTGGAGGGTGAACTCTGCCTTTAAGGGACAACAGCAGCAGCACTATCTTTTCAATGCATGCATATAAAAGTGTACACACTCAGGATGTAGCTTTGCTGCTAAATGTCATGTACCTGATTTATCTTCATTGTGTGGGTGAGGGGGTTTCCGTTACCATGTGCTAAAGATGAATGCGAGCTCTAAGTGGGGAACCTCAGAGGAAGGGCTAAGAGGATTTTCCATCTTAACGTCTCACCAACTGTCACAAACAGTCACCTGGAGGTGATCCCTCTCAGAAGAGTGACGAGCCACTGGTGTGTATGTGTGGAGGGGAATCCTTTCCACATACTAAAGTGTACACGAGTTTCACACAAAGCCAAAAGAACAAAGCATACGTCAACACATGCATTCTGTGCATTGCAATTTGACACATGAGAGGGTGGTGCTGTGTGTAAAAAAACACGCTTGCAGGCCGTACGGTGCATTCTTTTGAAATTTGGAGTGATTGTGTAACACTGACACTTCAGTGCAAGCTTCAGCAGCGTCAAGGTTCAAATACATGTTGTGTTAGCTTGTGGGTTTAACCTCGGGCGTCTGCTTTTTTTTAGCTACGCCAGAGCTTATTTTTATACACACTCATTTTGTATAGCCCCAGTTTTACTCAGCAATGGCTCGGAAACCAAAATTTTCCATGAGGCCTTCACAAAGGATGAGAAGCAACACAAAACATACCCATAGGCCCTCGTGTGAGGAGCTAAATTTATCGTGTTTTTGTGCCAAACCCTTCCAGAAATACTATGTTTGCTGTTTGGTTTTAACAGAGCTCACTGAGACAAATAAAAACAACACACCGCAGTGACGATCTGGCTGTAAAAACGTGCTGCTCTCTTTGCAAAGCTAGTCCTGTCCATTTTAATTCTGAAATCCTCTTTGTGAAAGTGACGTGGTGCCACCGATAGAAAGCAGGATTAACCCATACATAGAGAGGGAGCAAGACGTAGAGAGAGCTTCATGATGCACTCAGCAGGACGGCAGCACTCACTCCATTCAACTTGTGGAGAAACCCTCAGGGCCATGACTGCTTTATCCCACATGTGAGTACAGTACAGGGCTCGTCTACTCTCTCCATTACCCTCTGCCTTCGCCACAGAGAGTCTCCTCCAAGATTTCAAAGACACCAGCACAAACAGGCTCTCCACAACAACGCTCTGCTGCGGCTGCTGGCAGCATTTCCACGGTGACACCCTCTCAGTGGGAGAATCTCCTAGGTGACGCCCTCTATTGACACGCCTAGAGGTGGCTGGTGCCTTTTTGTAGGCAGGTGCATCCTGTGCAGGGGCAGACGGAGAAGCCTGACACAGGTCTTTATGTTTTTCTGTTTTTCTCTGTGTGGGAACACCAATGCAGCTCCATATCTGCTCTGGAGGAGCAGACACTGGAATTCAGATAAGAACACTGGGGAGTTTGCATTTGTTTTGCAAACTGTAACTCCTTCATTTGATCCACACCTGGGCGATGAAATTCATATGAATTCAAAGTCTCAGGACTTGTTTTTGACACAGATGTAACCTTCAGCTGTTGGATATATTTTCACTGACTTTGTAAATTCTGTTTAAGCTGCGAAGCCAAGCTTAAGGGCCCGCTGGATTCAGAGGCTGACCTTGGACGGACCATGGAGGGGTTTGGTTTTGAGCACTTTGGTGCAGATGGAGCAGGGGAGAGCCAGGAGGTGGATTATCGCAGAATAGTAGGAGATACTCAGCCGCCACGTACAGACGTTTCACCCCCCAAATGTGAACATTATGTGCGGCAAACCTCACATGAAACTGCGGCCCAGCGATACAGCGCCACGCGCATTCAGGCTGGTCTAGGCCCAGAGAGGTAAGTAAAGTATAAAGGATGGGGAATGAGCCACGTTGAGGTGCAACTCAAACAGCATTTAGGTTAAAAAACATCCAGTTGTTTCATTATTTTATGTCAGAAAGGTGTTTTTAGCTGTATTTAACTGCAAATTTAAAATATAAAAGGTCAAACTTCTTCCAGAACTTGCACCAAGAGGATTATTATAAAAAGATGCATGCTCAAATGCAATGAAAAGAAGAATGCCTCAACAGTTTCACCCCTTAATGCCAATATCTATTGCAAAATAAAATGACAATGTGATGAAGCCTTCTAGCTTTTACACTTTACTTTCACCAGCTGTACCCTCGAGGCTGCACATGTAAATTAACTACATGCCGCCGGGTCAGTTTACATGTTGCATTTAGATCAGTTTGCAAATGCCCTTGAGGTTAAATCCCCAGCTTTGGATGACACGCTTCATTTTTGAGTCGGCCATGTAGCACCATGGTGCTAAAACAACAGAAAATGGCTTATCATGAGTTGTCAGCTGCTATTTTTAACGTGGCTCTTCAGCCCCTCGTGCACGCAGACGATTCTGTGATGCAACATCAAGGCAGGAGCGAGCAGCACGCTGCAGGGAGGATAAACAAGGCTGAATCGACTGCTCGGAATAGCTACAGTGCATAAAGGAACCACTGACCCATATCTGCAATGACCTACATTTGACTTGACACAAACGCAGAGTTGGAAACAGACCCCCCCCCGCCCCTCACTCACCTTGGCAGACCAATCTAACCATCACCTAAGATTAATATAGAACAAGAGGGGAGTGTGAAGCGTATTGGGTTACAGGGACTATCACGTGGCTCGTTATTGTATCCAGCATCTGAGATGTAATCAGTGAAACATCTCTGCATGGAATAATCAATATGCTGGAAATGCCAGCCCTGGAAATAGTTACTTAATAGTTACTTGTTATTCAAGTAAAACCAGCTAGTGATGTAATTAAGGTCAACAACTTGCGTCTCTCCTTTATCTGGCAGCAGATAAGACAAAAGCTTGAATGGTAGTGATATGTTTTACTCTGATCTTCTGCTCTGTGACGCTTCAGGAGAGGTGATAAAAGAAACTGACAGTCAGATTTTTTAGTTGCGAGGAAGCAAAAATGATTTTCTGTCAGCGACTCATGCCAGCCGTTTATGCAGCCGACAGCCTGGTGACATTCTGTCAAGTCATGTGCACATGTGTGCCCTGCATGCTGGAGAGAGACGCGCCTGTATGTGTGGTTTTATGTTCCTCCTAATAGCCAGAAACTGACGTGACTGGCCAACACTCGTCACCTCTTTAGCGTCATTTTTATTCTTGAAAGACTGCTGCTTAATAAATCAAACCTTGCTCATTAGATTTCACAGGCACTAATGAATTAAGCATTACGGGATGTGTTCTCATTCTCCGCAGTGACCCCGTGAATTCTTGGAATAGCCTTAAATAGATCTCCTTTCTCTCATAGTAGTTGGACTTTGTGTACTTTCTAGTTTTCGCACTGTATATTGCAGCGTATATTAGGTATTAGAACAACAAGGAGACACTGAATTTGATCCACATTGAGATTTTGTGTTCCTCAACGTGTGGTTTCTCTGCACACTTCCTCCAATTGTTCTCATGTGAATAAAATGTGATTGGTGCTGCTTTTCCAGTACACTTAATCCAGTTTAGATGATCCACATGTGACCAGAGTGCTGCTAAAATTCAGCATGACGATTCTCTAAGTTAAGGGAAATTAAGGCATGAACATTTTCAGTTTTGGACACATTTGAGAATATCTGTGAGAGTTGCTCAGACACATGACTTCCTATTACAAACTGTTAAAACTCATACACAGTGTCACCATTCACTCACGCTATATTTTGCTCTGAATCCTTGTCATTACATTAACAGAGGCAATTTTACAACAATGCAAGAATTAAGAAGTACTGACAAAGTGAAAGAGGAACTGAAACTGCCAATGTTGGTTTAGTAAAACCAGTAATACCACATCCTAAGTGATATATCGCAGGCTTCAGAAGCCTCTTGGATGGGAGGTGAAATGTCTTCAAGAAACTCAAGCAGGTAAAGTTGCCTTCGATATAGCACTCAGGGTTACCATGACCTGGATGACTGAGAATCTTCCCCAACATGTAGCAATACCTCAATGTAAAAGTACTCCATTACAAGTAAAAGTCCTGCATTCACAATGGCACTTAAACCTTTGAACCCTAAGCAAATTGGTGCAATTTCTTTTTTTCTTTTTTTTTTTTTAAAGTAAAATAAACAAATAAATAATGAAACAAATAAATAAATTATAGATTTAAAAAAAATAATCAAAAATAAAATTAGGGGGAAAAAGAAAAAAAAGCTAGGGAAAAACAGGTGTATTTATAATTAATAATAATTATGCACTCTTTCCAGGTCTTTTTTTTCCTGTTTATTTGATTTTAACTTTTTTTTTAACTACTTTTCTTGTTTTTAATTTTATCTCTTTTTTGAGGCATTTCTTCTTTTGTTGCTCACTGCCTTCTTCCCATGGTTTTGAAAGAAACCAAGCCAGTTTGCTCAGGTTTCAAAGGGTTAATGTTAAGTTATAATGAGATAAATATCTGGGGGTAGTGGAGGGATTATGACACTTTGGAGATCAATTAAATATGTCATATCTTAGTTTGCTACAAACTTAATTCTCCCATGTTTTTTAGTGAACTTTTCAGTGTATTTGTTTCACACACATAAAGACAAACAACATGAAATAATAAATAGAAAGTTCATGTGATGGCTTGTATAAAAACTACTCCCAGAGGACATGTTAGACGTAAAATGTATACATTCAAAAATCGGTGTAGCAGTATGAACAACAGTTTGTAAGTGTGATCATTTTTGTACAGATCAGGGGCATTTTTAGTCTCTCTCTGTACATGTGTGAAAACACGGCGCTCTCTGCTGTCGATCGATTTCAACAATCTTTTATGAATAAACAGGATGTCATCCCATTAGTATCAATAAATGAATAATAGATGTTAAAGTAACCCAAGTTTAAATGTCAAAAATGGCAATTATGTACAAACTTTTATCAACAAACGTATGTACAGATATATATCTATATATACGTGTAAGTGTGTAAACATAAATATAAATTTATACTGCATTTATGGCATAAATGAATGAAATAAAGTCAGTGTGTGTCAGTGTTCCTGCTCTCACAGGGCTCTGAGGAGGTGCAGAAAACGTGGCCCTGTGGGCAGAGTTGACATTTCCACATATATCTTGTTTTTATTACAAGCTATGATCAATTCACTGCCTATAGAAATGGACGATCACATTTCTTATTTCACTATTAACAGAGTCTAAACACACCAGGTCTTTATCTTCACAGTTCTGTTGGCTCAGCATCAAACATGAACATTTGCAAAGGTTGCTTTTTGTCCTGTTTTCATGAGCTCACAGTGCGGGGTGTCTCAGACTGGTTTGCTCCAGTGTCTCTGACTGAACCCAGAGGTCAGAGGGTTATAATTTTAATGACCCTGCTTATATCGTCAGTGGGCACTGAAACTTTGTTCTTCCCCCTCTGTAATTTTTTACCAGGCAGGTCATAAATCGGTGTCCGGCCCCCTAACTTCCTCTAATGACCTGCAGGTCATGTGAGCAGTGTCTGGGAGACGTTTATCAGTTTAAGATGTAGGATTTTGAATCTGTCATCTTTATGATGCTACACTCGTGTCCGCTGATGTTTTTTGTCTCATCTCACTGGTGTGTTTTTGTGTCTGTGTCGCCTCCAGGTTCGTACCTGACCTGGAAGATATAGTCAACTTTGAGGAGCTGGTGAAGGAGGAGGGACTTTCAGAGGAGACCCAGAGAGCTGCTAGGTGTGACATTTGAAAATCCTGCCTGTTTTCTCCAAATTATAATTTGTCAGTCTTTGTCTAGCCTACCTTTATTTCTGTTATTAGAGGCAAAAATTATTGTGGTGTATTTTGGACTGTAGAGACAACTGAAGCACACACAAACTGCTGCTTCAGTTGTGTCTACAGTCAAATATTGTCAAGATAGTTTCAGTTTATTTCCATTTTTAGAGGGCACCGCAGCTCGAGAAATGTCAAAGGAAACATCAGCTGTTGTAGCACAGTTCTTATTAAACGTTGTGTGTCACCTCCAGCATCCTAGATTCAGTGCTGGGAGATCTGACCAGCAACTCTGCTGAGGGGACGGAGTACTTCAAGATGCTGGTGGCTGTGTTTGCGGCTGAGTTTCGCAGCGCCAAGAATATGCACCTGAGGAACTTCTACATGATTGTACCCCCACTGGTCAGTGTGAAGACCTCTTTTCTTTCTATGTGTTTGTGTTCACCTCGGCTCTCTGCAGTGTTTTCATTCTTCTCAACTGTTCAACATCTCTGCAGCACTTACAGTCATTTACACGCCACAAATCTCTCCCACAGACGGTGAATTTTGTGGAGCACTCCATCAGCTGCAAAGAGAAACTCAACAAGAAGAACAAATCTGGAGCTGCGTTCACAGACGATGGCTTTGCTATGGGTGAGTGGGTTTAAGCGCTGACTATCTACCACAGATCAGCTCAGTGCTCTACACTTCTGCTTTTTGACTGTCGACTCACTCTCTTCTTGTCTCTCGCTGCTGTGTCTCACTCTCACAGGTGTGGCATACATTCTGAAGCTGCTGGACCAGTATCTGGAGTTTGACTCTCTGCACTGGTTCCAGGCCGTCAGAGATAAGTACAAGAGAGAGATGAACGCTGTGGTGAAGGAGCAGAGCGTCCAGTCCGCCAGCCAGGATGAGAAGTTACTGCAAACTATGAACCTCACTCAGAAGAGGCTGGACGTCTACCTTCAGGTACAGTCCCAGTTGGATAGTAGAAGACGCACGCCCCCATGTACGCACACAACAACACTCCTTTAACCCCGTCTAACTGGGGGATGTTAAAGAAGTATTTCAACCTCAAAGTGACCATTTGTAAACAGTGACGTCCTTCACTGTTCCCGTCATTTGATGGTTAATGTCCTCTCCGTTTGCGAAGGCAAGGAGGGCGCGCTATTCCTTGTCTCCCCAGTTGCTCATCTTTACAGTTTCTTTCAGGTTGGTGTCGACGTTGTTTGCGTTTCCCTCTTGCCACTAGCTGCTCATTCCTGTTATCAGCTGTTTCCTGTTTTTAAGTCAACCGCCAGTGGGTCGCACGTGCAGCGTCAACAAGAGCTCCTCCCATCAACAGCCCCTTCCGTGGTGGAAGGGCGCCTCGTTCTTTTTAAACCATGAAAGGATCCGCCAATATGTTTACCCCTACGCGGCGGAAAATTAGGCACCTCGGATCAATTCGTCAATCTGGCTCTCTGTGTCTAAACTCTCGCAGCTTGCCTGCAAAACGGCCCAACATTCGCCGAAAATCTAGCAGTGTAAAAGGGGCTAATGAATCACCACGGAGGCATGCGACAAATACACAATGTTCTTCATGAATTCAAAGTAGAACAGCATGATTAATTCATTCAGGGTGCTTTCACAGCTGCCCTGTTTGGTTTGGTTTAGTCAAACTCAAATTCCTTTGCCCGCTAAGTGTGGTTCATTTTGTAGGTGATGTATTCCTCCAACAGTACAATGTTGCCTCCGATTTGACGCCGAGTTAGCTTTCGTCATTTCCTGTCTGCAGTGTATCCACGAATGTACAGACCACTGTTACTTCATGAGGTTCTGATTCAAGGAGCATCTTTTCTAGGATTTTGAAGCAGATTTATGGACTTAATTCAGGATGGACATGGGTGATATCCTCGGGATGTGGAGGTCAAACTGAATCAAAAAATGTGCATCATGGCTGTGTTTAGATGCGACTCTGAGGAGGAACATGAACTTTGATGTAAAGTGCTGCTAATGGGTCTGAAAGTACTTAAACTGCACAAACACTGCAGCTTACCGTGTTGAGTGGGCCCAACCAGCAGCCCATGCTACAATAACTGGCTTCCTGTTGTTTTTAAAACACTGCGGTGCACCTGTCTCTTTAACCTCATGCGGTATCTTCACCTCACGTCTCCCCCTCCACACCTATAAACCCCAGATGTGGAGGAATCGTTCACTCTGACCTTTTTGTCTTCCGCTCTCCTCAGGAGTTTGAGCTGCTCCACTTCTCATTAAGCAGCGCCCGGATCTTCTTCAGAGCGGACAAGACTGCAGCCGAGGAGACTCAGGAGAAGAAAGACAAAGGTTAGATGATGCTGTGATGATTGATGAAGTCTTTTAATTATGCAAACCCACCGGCACACCCGCCCTGCTGCACAGGCTTTTTGTAGACGATTTTTCATAGATGGCATGTGCACTGATTTATGATGGGTGAGGTCAGTTTGTCTTCGTCCTCCTTCACATCTCAGAAATAACTCTGTTGCCTTTTTTTTTCCACCAGAGGAAGCTTCAAAACCGGGAGGTACCGCAGACGGCTCGACCCCGACTGAACCTGCCTCAAAGTGACCCTCACTGTGACATCAGCAGAACTGTAAAATGAGGGGAGTGTGCGTCAGAAGAGGAAGTACGGAGAGAGGATGTCAAGCAGCAGACTGCACTGAAACGTGTGCTTCGAGGATATCGTTTCTCTTTTCGTCTCACGACAACGCAATCATCCCCATCAGAGAAAGAACGTCTGCTCGCAGTGCTCCTGCAGGAAGCGTCTCTTTGGTTTCCATTCTCCTCACAGCTTTGAAGTGTTTGCAACATCCAATAAATTCAGTTTGAATTTGTAGCATTTACGCGAGCGACTGCAATTTTGAAAAGGTCAGCTGGTGTGACAGCTGTAAGGTTGCTTTCTTTGCCATGCTGCCTTTTGATACTTACACACCCGGTCTGGATGGACTGGATTATTTTTCTACAGTAGAAGCCTCAGCTGTGTGTGTGTGTGTGTGTGTGTGTGTGTGTGTGTGTGTGTCCTCTGCTGATCAGAGACAAATTCAATCAGTGACTGATTTGCATCTGTTTTTATTTCTATATTTTGCTACATCTTCATGTCCAGTGTACTAATCGTGATTGATTGTCCATTGCCTTTAACGGCAGCTCTGTTCTTAAAGCCTCTGCAGATCATAGCACAGTAATAAGAATGTTTTCGATGCATTATCTCATGTCGTGCCATATTTGTCTACTGCTAGTTTCTGTTTTGTCCATTTTATACATTGTATGAACTATGGTGTGTATGTGCCTTTCTAATTTGTGGATAATTGTTTGGATAACCTAATTAATTTAGGAATAATACATCTAAACACACAAAGATTCTCGATCTGTGGGTGTAGCATATAGTGCAAAAGTTTTAATTTTTTTTCTCTGCAGCACTGGAGATGTATCACTGCAGTTTGATTTCCCAGTTTTCTATTTATCAACATGTGGTACATGTGGAAATGAGGCCGTAATTTGGTCCGAACTACATTCCATGAATTGACTTGCTTGATGAGAAAGTTCTGTTAAGTCTTTGAAGACTAATAAAACCTGCACTTTCAACAGAATTTAACGTCTCGTGATAGTTTGTAATGAAATCCCTCAGACCTCAGGTGAAATGAATTTAACTCAACGAGGGATCCCCGACTTCACAAAGGAGCAACAAACAACACACACACAGTGGTTCAGGAAAGCCTTTTCTGCTTTAATACAAAGAAAAGAAGCTTTGAACTTCAGAAAATACAAGATTGGTCTGGATTTTTTTCTCTCCTCAATTTGTCATTTTTCCGTTTCCTATGAAATGCTGTTCACGGCTGTCCAAACAGCTTGAAATGAAACATCCCTTCTTTTGCTTTGGACTCCAAACTCAAGGGGATGATCTCCGTGTTTATTTTTTTTCTTGTTTTGTTTTGTTTTTTTGGCTGAGAATCAGGCCTTTCCTTAGATGATGTTTTATTTTTGTATTATTTTGATGTTAAGTGCCCGCAGTGCCATGTGACACCCTGTCCAGCAGATCCAGAAATGTCCTGTTGCGTCCACATATTGCATCCATGCTCACCTCATAAAAACGAGGTACAAGGCAGGGCAAAATTTCTTCCAAAATAGATGTCATATATATATATACATACATATATATATATATAGCAATCATATATACACATTCGTACATACATATACTAATTTATGTGATGCAAAGAAACAAAAAATGTACACATTTCTTACAAAATTGTAACAAAGACTGGAAAGTGTTTTGTTTGCTCTGGAGCAACGTTGTGTAGCCGTTTAGCCTCTGCGAGGATTCGTCCACATTTGTGGAAACCAAAGTAGTCTCCCAAAATTTGTGTCCATGTTCAACTGGCACAGAAACTCACAGCGAGAGACGGACAGAGGGAGAAACAGAGGATGAGACAGGAAACAGTTCGGTGGTGCAAATACAGAGGTTGGAATCAATGTGAATGGAAGGAAGGAAAAAAAAAATGGGTGAGATGAAAAGGGATGCGTGTGGAAACGTTGCATGAGCCCCCCCGACCCATTAAAAAAAAAAAAAATTTGAAAAGGAAAAAAAATATCAGGGAGTGTTCACATAAAAAAATCACAAACAAATTTTGTGTTCTTTTATTACTAAATATAGTGCAACAATAAACATTGCATTTCTTTCACCCTTTCACTTGCGTCTGAGGATGTTAACTTTCCTCGCCTTTTTTCGGTTCTTAACACCTGGCGTAAACCTTGTTCTGTCACTGTCCTGTGCAACAAGGTCAGTCCTCCGTTCTAAAAGAAAACTTCAGAGGCTTCAGAGACGTAAACATAACACAGACCCTGCTCAAAACAAGACAAAAAAAAAAACCCAGGAGGAACAGAAAGAATAAAAACAGAACAAGTGTTGGTGTTTTGGGCAGCATGTAATTTTGGAAAGGCAGGGCAGTTTTGATGGTGGCTGACGGCCCCCGCAGTCAGATAGCCAAATCCTCGAGGAATAAAAACCAAGCTGTGTGAACCACAGCGCCCCCTCCTGGACAACAGTGTCATGTGCAGGAACCGCTGCGGCCCTTTGGACTGGTCGGGCCTTAGAAGGCCTGCTGGGCTGGGTTGTAGTTGAATGTTGTTGGCACGTGAGGCCTCTCTTCCAGCTTGTCGTACTCCAGATGAAACTCCTTAGAGATGCAAACACAGGAAGAGTTCAGCAAAACCTGAGACTATTTCACCAGGTGGGGAAGACGCGGCAGAGAGACAGGCTCTTACCTTGGCTACTTTCCTCCAGTTAAGACAATCAAAGAAGTAGTAGGTTCCCCTCTCGTAGGTGTTGGTCTTCAGTGAAGGTTCCATGCCGGGTGCCCTCGTTATCCAAACCCGCTCCTCTTTGTGGTACCTCCAGTCCCGGTTGAAGCTGGAAAGTGAAGTTATAAACAAGGAACAATTACCTGAATTTTGAAGGGCAGGATTTTCCTAACAAAACAGTGTACAAATACAAAAGTAGTTCCTCTCAGTCATCACCTATGATCCATGTCGGTGTATTTATCTGCAGAGACTCTGTCCTATACCTGTTCTTATTTTACCGTGTTCGGGACGTCCATAGATACAGCGCTCAGGTGACGTCAGGACTTAATATAAACATAGTGACCGGGTGCCGGACGGTAAGCAGAACACATCCAAGAGGAAGCTACGAAAATCTTGGGCACAGTGCCGAAAAAAATGCAAATACATTGAGGCAAAATGCCAAGTGGACAAAGCTGGAGTTGGCTTTCACTTTGCTGGCAATACTTTTTAAAAACAGGGGCCAACAATTCCTGCTAGTATATATTTTAGGGCTGGGTATCACCACTGATTTCCTGAATCGATTCGATTTCGATTCAAGGGGTCCCGGTTTGTTCTGATCCGATTTGACTGGAGATTTTTCAGTGACAATACCAATTTTTGTTAGTATGTGGAAGAGATTTTTAGATAACATTTACAAGGAATTATTTTTAAAAAAAAAGGTAAATTCACAACAGGAATATTTTATACCTAAATGTTTAAAGAGCAGCAACAGTAATATTAAAACAGCAAAGTCACAATATAAACTCAATATCTCACTGGAAACAAAATAAAGATGTCAATAAAGTAAATCATTTTCCTGACATCACCATACTGAGTGAAGTTTATACAGAATAAAGAGCACAGACATCCGTCAGTATCAGTCGTCCTGTCCTGAGGAGTCACTGTAAGTTTTAAGATACGAGACAGGCTGAGCTCAACTGTTGGACATAAACAGTTGTTGCTTATTAGTAACAATGTGCTATTAGCTGTAAAGCCCTCTGTGCTTGTTTATAACATAATATAAGCGGCAGTGGATAAGAACTGCGGACGGAGCAGATCAAAGTACGCTTTTACATGTCACTAAACAGGCGTATTGATAAAGTATTAACTTTCCTCAAGATGGTTTTATTGCACTAACAGTAGCTGTTGTCTGCTCAAGTTATCCTCACCTCTCTGTCTCCACCAGTGTCTTTACTCCATGTTTGTGCGTGTCTGTGTGTGTGCGTTAAAGTGGCGCAGCAGCCACAGACAGCAGGAGGAGACGCTGCAGCACGATAATAACTTACACCCAAATGTAAAAACGTGAGCTAACAGTTACAGATAAAAGAGACGGTAACGTCGGAGCTTCTCAATACTACGGTTGTTCATAGATTAGCGCTGCAGCTCGCTTACTACCAGCGAAATTAACGAGGTTAAAGCTTCACACATCCGTGGGAAAAAGCGTTTATTAAAAAATCTATCTTGGATTTTATGAATTTACTTGATTATTTTAACCCAGCCCAGCTAAGCACTGTGTGAACTTAAAAGTTAAGACAGACATTTATGCAGCAATGAGATGAAGTACTTACAGCTCAACAGCCGCCAGAAGCTGTAGCAGGTCTCCACCATTCATGTAGTACAGGTAGAACAACAGGTCCTCACCGTATCGTGCCAGTTTAATTGCAGCCAACTGGAGGCAGGACAGCAAAGAGCACAGAGAATTAGTTTTGTACCCAAATATGCTACCCGATAACTGCAACTGCGGCAATGTTCTGGAGCTCATGATTACCTTGTCCCTTATGTGGATATTTGTTAGGTATTCAGACGGAACGTGGAAGTCTGAAAAGGCGGGAACAAGCGAGAGTGACCATTAAAATCACGATTCAATACAAACACGTCCACATGTGAATGTTTTGTGGGATGAGCTCTCATCCCATTGAATGCCTCCTCTCTTTGAATCCACTGCCAGCTGTTCTGTACTCACAAATCATACTGAT
>JAPZEB010000023.1:9945136-9955346 GCA_029783705.1 Chaetodon striatus | reverse complement strand
GTACACGTCAGCAGCAGTTTATTAGCAATAACAATGTCATTAACATGGCAATAACAATCATTCACTGTCAGTTATGTGGTGGTTGATCTCGTCCTCTGCTTGAAAGGTAAAGCCAAGTTCAGACTTTGCAGCTACACAAAACCATTTTCGAATGTTGCAGCAGTGTGAACTGGCCCTTCTGAGCTCGACTCGAGTCAGCTGATGGTGTCACCTGCAACTCAGCTAGTCAAATTGCTGCTGGATGGTTTTAGAACATAAAGCTCGTCACCTATTTCTACAGCCAATCGGCTTGTAGTGAAGTACTCTCTGCAAATTAAAATGACTGCAGACGGCATGTTTGCTTGCTGCTGCAGGTGCTCTGTCCCCGCCGAGCCATCTGTGTGCTGGTATTGGGTGGTGGGTAGCTGCTGCTGCTCGTTTTATTTATGTTTTTCGTCGTTTCATCTCTACTACAAATGCAGCTGTCGCCAGTATCTCACTATCACTATCCTCATTCATACTTAAAGAAGCTACAAAATATATTCAGCCACAAAATAAACCTGAAAAGCTGCAAATCAGAACAAAAGTATGGAGAGTTGTTGCATAGACATGATACACCGTCTCATCTAGCTGCATTGGTGCCCAGGGGCCCACTGTCTCACAATCGACCCCTGTTTGTGTACTGTTTTCTGTAATAAGAAACTATCTGGCCCAAGATTTGCTGTATGATCGGGCTAGTGATTGTATCAGGGTGGCCTTGGCCCTCTTAGCCTCCCCTTGGTGGTGCCATTCTGTACAGGATCTTGGGAGTTTTTCCAAAATTTTAAAGGCAGTAGGATATCTGTGGGATCAAAGCACTAATGACAAGCATGTTTTTCTATTTGATAAACATTGTTTGTATGTTTGCAGGACATTTTTCTCAGCACGGTGGGGACTGAGAAAAAGAAAAGGATTCATTGCACACATTCTTGCTCCAGCCGAGTCTGAGATAATATCTGTACCTGCTGAGGCTAAATACAGTGAGGTTTTTAATACAAGTGATGGATGGTTTAAATCAATTAGTGCACTCCTTATCCAGACCAATGCATAATTCATCTGATAGATTGGGGCTGTGGCTTCGAATAAAGGCTGCTAATGGGCCTTAATATCATCGCCATGAGGTTGAGATTTGAAACAGTTCGTAAAAGCAGTGTTCTGACTCGTCTGCGTACCAGGAAAATGTTCTGTAAACAACATTAAATGTCATTCCACAAAGGATCGTTTTAGGCATTTTGAACGCTTTTTGCAAAAAAGCGATTAAAATGGGCTGCACACCAGCCCCTTGACAGGAAATGTGATTATTTCACACAGCATGAACACACTGAACTACTGTATTACAACAACTACTTTACTGTGTTTATATAGAGTTTCTGTGAACACTCGAAGACATTATTCTGTTTAATCATTTAAATGCTGTAGAGTGCATGTAAAAGGTTAACACTTTGGTTCTGGCATAGTGGCCCCTGGCATAGCCGAGTCCCAAAAGTTCACTAACTGAGCATTTTACAGTGCTGCACATGAACGTTCAAATGTCACTCTTGGTGTTACGCCTTTGAATGCAGAAACTGTCTTGACCATGTTTGTATCAGCATCAATGTCATGCGTCATTGATTCTAATGAATCTTTTATCGTGTTTCACCCAAAGATTTTTGGAGGATTTTATCAGAATATTATGAAAATGATACTAAAGACACATCACATTTCAGTGTTCAGTAACAGTAATGACTTTATATTAAGTGTGTAGGCGTGATGTTTAGAAAAACAAATGAGGTGTTAGTCACTGTAAAGGTAAAATTTAATACAACATTCAGGTGTAATGAGGGACATAAAAGATGCTTTCTCATTTTACTTATAAGCTGTTTTTCTCAATATAAAGTATGAGTACAGAAATCTGCTTTTTCCATCATGACAAATATACAATTAAAGACTTAAATGTACCGTTTCCGTGTATTAAACCAAACACGGTCACATAAAAGTCTTAGATTTGGGTCTCTAAATGTCATATAGGATGCACAAATTAAAAAAAGGTTGTTGTAAGACTTAATCTAAATCATCTGCTAACCCTAATTTAAGGCATAAAAAACAGATTTTTCTTTTTTTTTTTTAACATATGTATCATTTTGATAGAGCTGCTTTAATATTTGACACCCACACACATACGTGACAATAAAGAAAGAGAAGTGCACTGTTGTATGTTTATTTTAATTTGTTAAACACATAAATAACACCAATAACTCCAGGGGAATTTTTGCAAAGATATTTTCCATGACAGAATCCAAGGTGACAGAAATTGAGAGCATCATGTTTAACAATATCTTTGGTACAGAATCCTACATTAACACTTGCACAAACTCTTACATTAACTTGCTTCAACCCTAAGCTCCGCTGAAGTGAAGGTAAAATGTCTGGAGGCTGAGCTATATTCCCACAATTCCTTCATCGCCCTTAGTTAAGTAGCTCTAACAACCAGCATTTCAAAGCTTCACTTATCCTTCTTATACTGTTCCTTAATGTTAAAAACAAACATGTTTAATTAACAGACATATTACTTAAAAAGATACATCTAAAAAATTGGTGCTTTGTTGTCATGAAAACACAATAAATACCATTTCTCCAACAATAACTTGCAGTTTTT
The DNA here is from genome assembly GCA_029783705.1 of Chaetodon striatus. Classification (NCBI taxonomy): domain Eukaryota; kingdom Metazoa; phylum Chordata; class Actinopteri; order Chaetodontiformes; family Chaetodontidae; genus Chaetodon; species Chaetodon striatus. The sequence goes on along the minus strand of JAPZEB010000023.1, from coordinate 9,952,693 downwards.
TTATCCTGCACTGTAACAGATACTGAATACAAAGGAATGATGATGACAACATGAACAGCAAATCTGTTAAAGCGTTGAAGCTTTAACTAAATATGCCACGGCTGTTAATTCACCCATTAAACTGAGACAGAACGTCACCATTTGCAAGATGAAAGATAACAGTATCGCAACAAATTCTTTATGCCCCTCAGGCTGGACCCACTGCACTTCTTTTTCTAGGAAGTTACATTAGAAGCTACACAAAGACACTTTTTTTGCACACATACTCCAAATCAAATCGCTCTGAGAGAAACTCTATGAAAAAGTATCACAAGACTGGTTTGTGCGTAACCTCTAAAAGGGTGTGAAACATTCCTAGATATCCAAAAAACTCCTTAAAATTAGTTTCAAGTATACGACGGCTACATTCAAAAACATAATTGGTCTATCTGTTTGAACTGGTAATCAAGAGAGTCACTGTCTACTTGTGTTATCATGGAGAACTGTTAGGATGTGTGCATCTAGCAAATCTAGCAGGCTGGCCGTGATGTGAGAAAGTGCCACCTTACATGCAGTAAAACATGCAGGTTCACCTGACTTTAAAAGGGTGTGTTTAAATGTTGTATGACACTTAATGGTAATGCCACATTCCTCTAGGCAATACTGTTGGGCGAGCCAAAGCTGGAATGTAGTGCCTCCTGCTATGGGCATCATCAAAACTAAGATGGCATTCATACGACTGTAGACAATAAGTGGAAAGAAATAGGAGGAGGTCCAAAGTTAAAATGAGGTAAAGTGTTCTCAACACAACACAATAAGCAGTGGTTTGTTAGCTAAAACAACACAAGTATTATATTTTCATGCATCTGTATTTATGCTGACTCAGAAAGTAGGTTTGCAAGAGTCAATCAATATTTGCCAAATTATGTTCAATCTGCTGGAGAGTGGTGTGACGTTAAGCATATACTATAGGTGCTTTGAGTGCAGCGGCATGGTTCACAGGCTCATCCACGGACCAGGTCTCTGTCGGAGTGATGTCTCACCCTGTTGTGGAAGCTCACATCCATCGAACATGTCGGAGTCGACTTTCTCCTCGGGCTCTGTAGAGTCATGAGACTCTTCCTCCTTGGTATCTGGTGCATCCGCCTCGGAGGCATCTGGGTTTTCTGAGGAATTCTTTGACGCTGGCTCCGCCACCATGTCATTTCCTTGGAGATCAGTTGCCTCATTCACAGATCCAATCACTTGAGGAGCACGAAGTTCCCTCTGAGAATGTTCCCTCTCCATACGCTTCCTGGCCTCCTCTCTCCTCTGCTGGATGCGGGTGTTGTCTCCAATCATAACCCTGACTCTCACTTGGTCTGGGGGCCAGATGCCGCCCCATATGAACTGCAGGTAGCTGAACAGCACAATGACACTGAGGAAGGCAAAGTTGGTGGCCACGCCAATCACTGCAGACGTCAGGGGGAAGTTGTACAGAACATATCGTATACCAGTGAAGTAAGCATGGATGCGGAGTTGAGATGAGTAGATCTGCACTCGTTTGGACTGGATCTCAATGACGGCACCGATAGAGGGTTGATAAGCATTCGTCCTGTACTCTGAGAAGAGCTCAACTTCTATGAGCTGCTTCTGCTCAGCCATCCCTGTCAGAAGGAAAGGAGAGAACAGTAAAGTACCGAGGGTCTGCAGGAGGCTGGAGCGGTAATGCAGCATTGTAGACCGGCCCACTGATGAGACAGTCTTCCCACCCTTGGTGTAGCAAGACATCTTGACCATGAACATGCCCAGGTTCTCATTCACTGGAGACTCTGGCATCTCCAAGTCCAAAGACACTCGATAAGGCTGACCATTGGCCATCACTTGGTCCCTGTCATTCTTCATGAAGGAGATGTTGGCTGTGGGGAACGAGCAAAGTGTTGACTCTGAGGTATCACAATCAGAGGTGTAGTAGAAGTGCACAGGGGTGGAGAAGCTCACAGTGGGCATGTAGGAGTAATAGAAGCTCCCGTAAAGAAAGATAGACACCCAGAGTAGCAGAACCAGGACACAAAACAAGACGGCAGCCTGGAATAAAGTCCGCCGGGCCTTGAGGAGAGTCACAGCTGCCACATCGTGGATCCAGTGTAGAACCGGTGCCATCGCACTCCCCATCGTCTCTGGTCCGGACCTTCTTCTGGTCCTGGTTTGAGCGGTTGTCCCTCCTTCTGCCTGCTGCCTCCGTGGTGGGTCTTTATGTTCATACATGGGTGGGCGGCTCCCCTCAGACACTGTGAAATCGCTTATCTTCACCCTCCCATGACAAGTCTGCTCAGCTAGCCACACACTCGCAAAGTTACGAGTTTTAGCTTATTAAGCTAACTGCTGCTAACTCTTGTTAAGCTAACTGCAGCTAACTCAAGCTAGGTAAGCTAACGTTACTCGACAAAATCAAAATACCCCTGGCTTCTACAGGTTGGACGGTGATGCTGTCCACCTGTCTTTCTCGGAGGGGTGTCCGGTTAGCAGTGTAGCTAGCACCCACACACAGCTGCTGCTACACACAAAACATGACCGTTTGAACCGGAAGTTGATGTCGTCTTTTGTGCCAGCTCGGAGCAGCAGCAGCGCAGAGCCGCAACAACGACGCCAGGGAAGGGAGCAGGCCCCCAGACAGACACACCGCGATGGGTAAGAAAAGTCGCCTCACAGGAGGAGCAGTCGGTCGGAGAACGATCCTGCAGCTTTCACCTCCCGGGCTCCGCAGTGGGAATGCCGGAGAGAGGGAAGAAGCACCGTCGGGATCCGATGGTATTATTTTAACGTTACCTCAGTGGCTTGTTAGCGACAGGCTAGCTGAATGCTAAATGCTCGAGGTGTGAAGAATGGGCCCATCTGGTAAAAAAACGATTCACTTAACGAAATTTAGCTGCTATATTTGTGGCGCAAAGTTACATCCTAACGGAAAAATAGCCAAATAATAGCTATATGTAAGCTCATGAAACGAAACAGACATATTCTGTAATACATAAGCGACCAGACGCTATCGGCTAGCGTGCTAAGCTAGCAAGCTAGTAGTTTTGTAAGCATGCCAAAATAGGCTTATGACTAATGGCTGGCCAGTTAACCCAATCGCTGTTAACCTACCTATCACAAATACCGTTACATTTTCCTTGCTCTGTTTAGGAGTGTGAGGATTGTGTCTATGTGAGGTAAAAACATTGGCATCTGGCTAGCAACTGTTGAAGCTAAAGACTAACCTAGTGGCTGACATGTCTGCAGATGAACAGGAGGGCGATGGACTCAGATTCGCGAGAGACAGACTCCCAAACATGAAGACTCCCGCAGTAAAGGCCACAGGTAGCGTGATTGTGTGTGTATGTGTGGAGCTGTTTGTGTTTGTCAGATAATGGCAAAGCGTCTGATTAAACCATGTTGTTGTGTCTGCACCTGTAGAGGGCTTGTCCCTGCTTGGAGCATACGAGGATAGTGATGAAGAGGATGCTGGAGACGGTCAGCCTTCTACTGCAAACTCTCAACACAACCAGTCAGCTGACATCGACAGTACATTGGCCAACTTCATGGCTGTGAGTAGAATTAGCTGCACGTTTTAATCCTCTGTTTTTGATACTGAAATATGGTCCAATGTTTATGTTGAGTGTAAGTTTTCTTTTCAGATGTGTACTTCAAGATAAGTAAGTTAATACCTATAGGTTAACTTATATCTAGGGATATGGTTGAGACTGCAAGCTACTACTTTACATTTATGTATATATGTTTCACAACAGTGAGAAACAAAATGTGTTAAAGCCTAGCTGCCCTTTATGTAACTTAAGGTGAATAATAAACCTGTTACCTGTAAAACTTTGTTTTTCTCATATGCTCCAGGGAAAACAGCAAACATATTGATTTATTAATTGGGGACCACATGTAACAACAGCAAAACTGTATGAAAATATCAGTCTTATTTATCCACTGTTATGATCAGTACCTCCCAAACGCATGCATTTCTCTAAAACCTTAGTTTTGGAGTCTGACTTTGAAGATGATATCAATCAGTGTCAGTTAAAGTTCAATTTTAAATGGTGAGATTTCAGCTAAAATGCATGTATTTGGGAAGCACCGAGTGTAATGCTGGATAAATAATGCATGAGTTGTATGGGTGTTTGTAAATGGATGCATTGATATAGTTTTGCTGTTAAACATGGTCCTGGATTTATCTATAAATCAAGATGTCCACTGTGTTCCATGGAGGCATGCAAGAATAATGAAGTTTTCCTAATGAATTTAAGGTAACACAACATGACTAACTGATATATAGCTGATTATTGTGTGGGTAAAGTACTCCTTTTAATAGTTCATCTAAAAAGTGTACCTAGATCAGTTAAAAAATACAATAAAACAAATTAAGAATAAATTAAGTTTCTCTATGCACCATATTGCTTGACTAAGTGAGAGGACAGCAAGCAATGTGAAAATAAACATCTACAAAGTTCCTTTTTAAGGATCCAATGGAAACAATTGGACAGCACAATAAATCGTTATGAATGGAAAGCTGAGATTGTAATTAGATCGGCGTGCCTCACCCATCACTGACAATTATTTGTGATAAACGAGTACAAAATAGACTGCAGATTTCTTTTTCCCAGTTTAGGTTTCTAACCTGGGCCTAGTTTTTCATTAATAAATTCCATTATCTATGTTAAGACTAGTGCTTAGAAGGTTCATTTTAAGGTCTGAAACATGGTTTTGTCGAAAATATAAATTCTTGTTTTCTCACCGCAGGAAATCGATGCAATCACCACACAGCCAACTTCAGATGATGCAGCATCTCATCCTACAGTCCCACATACCGCCCCACCCAGACCTGAGGTTAACACTCAGCAGCCGGCTGCCAGTGAAGGACAGAACCAACAAAACACAGAGTTTGAGTACAATACTGAGTACTCACTTGCTGGAGGTAACTGCCTGTGCTGTATTTAAGATGAAGTGTTCGTCTCCTCCTGATTGACAGTGGACTCTTTTTCAAGTGTCTGTGTTATAATACTTAGACAGAGCAATATCATATTAATTATAGATGTTTTTATTAGCTAATGAAGCAGTTATTTTTTGCTTTGTTATTTAATGATGCTGGTGTATTTTTCCAAAAACACCAGCCAATGATATTTTTTGTATTTGGTTGCATGCCAAACTGCTTTGAAAATGAAATCCACCTACCTCCTTGAACATAGCAGAATTCTGATATTTTGTTTCCACTTTCCAAATTGCTACATCTTGATTAATTTATTAATTGAGATTAATAATTGATTCATTCATAATCTAGCCTGAATTGAGGAGATTGCTCGTTTGCGGTAACATCAGAATTGTGCACAATATATCACCTCATGATTTGTTTCCAAGCATCTCATATAAGTGCTTTTTTGCAGTGGGTGTAGAGATGGGAGACTGGCAGGAGGTGTGGGATGAGAACTCGGGCTGCTACTACTACTGGAACACTCTGACCAACGAGGTTTCCTGGGAGCTGCCACACTATCTTGCCGATCAGGTGCAAAGCCTGGGGCACTATGCCAACAGGTGGGAGGAACTGACAGAGAGACAGTGTTATCACAGCTTTCTGAACAGTGTCTTTATTTTTTAAGCCAGATAAAATCACTGTACCTGCATGATCTGAAGTACAAGTCTTTTCACATGTCTTGGTCTCCAGTACTGAAATTCAGCTGTGTGATGCATTTTGTATTTTTCTTTGTAGCTCTAGTGTCAATGGCAATGGCACAGCGCATGCAGCTTATCAAACCACAGAAAATGCTGCATCTGCTGCAGCTCCGCCATCGACAAAAGACACCAAAGTGAAGGCAAGTTTCATTTAAGTCCAACATAGATGTGAATCAACTTGATTCTGACTGTTATTCTGAGTCTTAACATATCACCTGATTGTTTGTCTAAAAGGAGGTGATTGAGAGTGTTGTAGGCCTCACAAGTGAAGAGGAGGAGCGCCGTGGAGTGGCTGCATCTCTGCTTGGTCCTCTGATCCCCTCTGAAGTGAAGGAAGCGGAAGAAAAATGGAGAAAAAGACTGCTCAAAGGCTTGGATGACACTGAAAACAGTTTGGATTCTGATGGAGAAGGTGTTCGCCCTGTGGGATCGCCCTCTACTCCTCTGCGGGACCCTGACCCAGTCCCTACCATCCAGAAAGATCCTGGTGCCAAGAAGCAGTCGAGAGACAATTCGGATGCTGAGGAGGAGACGGAGGAAGACACAATGGAGCTGGAACTGGCTCTGGAGCGGAAAAAGGTGGGTTTGTAAAACTGTGTTTTTTCCCAGTTTGCAGCTTTTACTATGGGCAGAAGTTACCTTCAAGATGTGCAGCTGTGCCACTTCAAAATATACAATATATCAGTGTGATTCAGCTCTTACCTGTTGTCTGGTTCTTAGGCTGAGCTCCGGGCGCTGGAGGAGGGTGATGGAAGTGCTGGGGGCTCTAGTCCTTGTTCTGAGACAAGCCAAGAAGCCTCTGGTTCTCGTGGCCTTTTACTGAAGAAAAACAGATGGAAGACGGCCTTCCCCTGTGCTCCTAGCCCCGACTCTAATAGCAGAAGCTCAGACATACAAGACAACACAGAGACAGGTGAGTCCAAATAATGTCACCCTTTTTCCAGTGAACTAAGCATGTGTATGCAGGTTTTTTTAAATGTGAGAAAAACCAGCTAGAAGAAGGCAATGGACTCCTTTCTCATTGCCAGTAGATGAGGCTCTGATGTGTCACGTTTGATGTCACAAACAAGCTGGGAAATGGGTTTATAAACAGTTGAAAGCAGTATGGAGGCCAGTGACAGTGTTAAAGTGGTTGCTTACATATAAAATTTCTCTCTCAAACTTTATGCCAACTAATTTTGGCTGTGCGTCATTGCATTGCGCTGCAAAAGGTGTGAAAATCTGCATGTCTACCTGAGTGATACTGTCATCACTGCCAAACAAAGCTGGAGCCAATAAATACCTGTGGCTACTGCAGAGTAATTTGTCCCATTAATGAATGCTGATTGTAACCTGTTCCATTAAAAGCAAAAGCTAGATGTTGATGGGTGTTAGTTGTTTTTTTGCCCAGTTGGAAAGGGGCTTTTGGAGGATGGCATGAACGACAGGAGTGGGTGTAAATGCATAAACTTTCCACTTATTAAATGTTTTAAGCCAAACATTCTTGCATACTGAAATGCCTCTTTTGTGTCTTGTAGCACTTTCTAAAGTCCCAGAGAGCGTTGCAGAAGGAGAAGACAAGGAAACAGACAATTCTGATGAAAAAGCGGCTACAAAACCTCCGGGAAAAGAAGAGCTGGAAACAGCCGAGCTTAAAGTGGAAACGCCTGAGCTCAAGGTAGCAACAACGTTATGATTACTAACTATAATAATTGTGACATTTTCTTAATAGATGAGTTTTTAATGCTAAAACATTCAGTTTCAGATCGGAGAACTGGCCAACACCTTAACCAGCAAGATGGAGTTCCTGGGAATAAACAAAAAGGCGATCTCAAACTTTCAGTTTCTTCTGCTACAAACGGAGGTGAGAGGATCATGGTTTAGTTTCTGAGTAATATTATCATGGAG
>JAPZEB010000023.1:9930131-9945036 GCA_029783705.1 Chaetodon striatus | reverse complement strand
ATTTTGTTTCATATCATTTTGCACACAGCCATGTGGCAGTACTTAATATTTAAAATTCTCATAATAATCCATCACAAGGTGTCATAATGGGAACATAGTGTAATTTCTCTTCTGTGTTACTCATCTATCTTGTGGCTCTTTTGTCTTTATGTCTCTTTATCCCCTTACCTCTACATTCTGGTCTTTTATCTCGCTCTTATTTCCTGTCCCTCCCCTTTCCCTTCTTTCTTTTTTTTCCAGACTCGGATTGCTGACTGGAGGGAAGGCGCTCTGAATGGGGTCTATCTTCGCCGCAGGCTTCAGGAAGCTGCCGAACACATAAAATATTACGAACTTAACGCCACCCCTAAAGGCTGGTCCTGCCACTGGGACAGGTACGCGCTCCTTACCTTTCACATCTCTAAACTCCCTCGTCCCCCAAAAATCTTACCGTGTGACTACACCCCTCTCAGTGCCGAGGTTGCAGACTTTGTTACATGACTTGGGGAGAAGCTTAACCAGTCTGAGAGGATCAAAATACTTACCAGAAACAGACTCTTCAGGTTTCTGTGATGCAATCCTGGCACTCTGCCTTGCCCGTACTGATAAGGGAGCATCCACTCTGGGCCAGCCTGCTTCCTGTTAAATATACCTGCCACAGAGAAAACTCCCTGTTCCCCATAACACAGACTCTTAAGCCCTTGGTTGTGAGGGCATTTGTAGACTGATTATGGGTCCAGTCAGTGGAAAATTTTGGGAGGGGGTGGTATGGTAGGAAGGTTGGTTGCGTGGGAGAGCTGTGCACTTTACAGGACTACAACCCCCAGAATGCAATGCAGACAGTGGTGCCCCGGAAGCGAGGAGTGTCGCATCAAATAAAAGGTGAAGATGGAGCAATGACGGGAATCCAGCAGGTCAGACCTACTCTATTTCATATGTCTTCCTGTTTTTTTTAATTTTCTTCTTTCTGATGTAAAACCAGTTGACTGTGTGCTTATTTTCTGACCTATGGTTGTTGATGATGATGATGGTGCTTCCTCCCTGGCGTCTTCCTGTGTCTGGGAGGGAATGGTTGTCTAAAACGGATCAAATGTGACAACCATGGTGTGAGTTGCTGAGCCTAGAGATGATTTGTTTTGCTTTCTTTGTTTTTGAGAGCAAGGTGGGTTCCCTATCCACATCCATAACTACACTCTAATTGGGCCCTTCTTTTGGACGGCTAAAGTCGCTGTCCATACCAACACTCCTGCCCCCTACTGTGGCCATTAGGTCCACTCCCTTGCCCCACTGTCCCAGGGTATCATGCCAACTCAGCCAGTTGCGAGGCCAGTCGTTGAGACTCTTGCCTTTTATCTCTGTTGTCCCACTCTTTAGAGAGCACAGGCGGTATTTCTATGTGAACGACCGGACCAGTGCCTCCCAGTGGGAATTCCCAAAAGAGGATGACAAGGAGGAGGACCTGAAAGGCAGCCAAGGTAGCCAGATACAGACTTCCAGTCAAGGGGACACCAAAACAGCGCCTGCATCTGCTGCTGGGGTCACAGGTCAGTCTATCAGTACTGCTGCTGCTCCTTAGACCTGCCTGTTAAGTGTCTTTTATAGTGACTTCAGAAAAATAAATAATGATGATAAATTTCTGTAAATGTGTTGCAAAACCTGCAAAATGACTATCTGTTAAAAGGGATTTATACTTGTGCATCAGCTCTATGCAGAGCCTACACCATAGCCTATGCCGTAGCCACGCCGTAGCCTACGCACATGGGCCACGCTGTTGTGAGCTTTTATACTTGTGCAGTGGTGTGTCTGTCACTCTGCAGTCACACCTCGAAAACGCTACTCAGCAGCAGAGTTTCTGTGAAGTGCTGTAAAGTTTAGTTGATTCAAAACACACATTAAACACACATTAAACATGGCTTAAAAGTGACAGTTTGAAACACAAGCACACAATCTGGCTTTATTATAACTCACAACATTCACAGACAAAGCACTGTCTTTATCTGGACACATTTTCCCCACATATACAACATGCTAATGCTTTTAGCACAAGCCTATGGCATTTTCCATTGTATACATTAGCCTAGTGGCTAGTGTATGTATAGTGTCCTAGTGGCTAGTGTATGTATAGTGTCTATGAAGCTGTTTACTAAGTGCTTCCCGAACACATACATTTTCTCTAAAACCTTAATATTTAAAACACGTCAGTACAAACAATCTCACACATGGCTGAGTAGCTCATCAGGGTATATATGTGTGTTTAAAATTAATCGCCAGCTAATTTAATTATTAATTAATCAGTTTGAGTAATTCGGCTTTAGCAAACAGTGATCAACATTTTCCACCATTTTCTGATATTTCATAGACTACATGTCAAAGTGCTGTCCTCTCTAACACCCTCATGTTATCACTTGTTTTTTCCAAACAGGATTGTCTACTTTTCCATCTGCTGCCCCACCTGCACCTCCCCAGCCCAGTGCATCATCCCTCTGGTTCCCACCTCAACCTCCCCTTCCTGACAGCCCACCTCCACCATCACACTACCCGCCACCTCCGCCTCTCCCGCCAGGCTCACCTCCTCCACCTCCTCCCCCACCTGACAGCGATGGAGAGATCATGGAGGTGGAGATGGAGATGGATGATGAAAATGACGGGGAGCCTCCAGCCCCTGGAACGGAGGAAGACGGCAGCGGGAGGCCTCCTTTACCTCCAGGCACTGCTAGCATGAAGGTATGGGAGAAATCAAGTTTCTTCTTTAATTAGTGCACGAGATAATGCTGCATGTGTAAACTCAGAGTAAAGGAGGACCTCAGCTTCTAACTTCTGTTGTGTTTTTTGTCACTCACACAGATTGTGGAGTCGTCGGGCCCCTTGGGGAAGGGTCAGAAACGTAAAGCCAGTCAGCTGAGTAAAGCCATTACTATTGGCAGCAGTCCCATCCTCTACACCCAGCCTGCTGTCAGTGCAGGTAAGGAGAAGAAGTACACAACATCTCCATTATACATTAATGATATCAGAGACAAATATGCCCGTCTGTGTAAACAGCTTTATTCCACAACAAGACTAGAGTGTGTCAGCGTCCACCCTAAACACTGAGCCTTCACAGGACGGTGCCAGAGCTCCCAGTCATAAGATAAGGAACAGGGCTGGATTGTTTATATTGAGTCACCAGTGTAACATCTCACAAAGGCAGTGCTTATGTTAAGAGTGGTATTTCAAATAAGTGATCGCAATACTTTCCGGTGATAACTCAATAAAGATTCCTCTTTGCCTGCAGCTCCTCTAATGTCAGCAGCTGCCTACTGGGGTGTGCCCGCTGTCGCTGCCCCTTTGGTCCCCTGTGAACCTCCTGCCCCGCCTGTACCGGCCCTACCTCCTCAACCACCACTGCCACCATCCCAGCCGCCCTTTGAACCTCCTGGAGCCAAAGCTCTGCCCACAGACAAGACCAAGAAAATGAAAAAGGATAAGGTTTGTATTGGGGTTAACATTTTACACCAAGCTCAGTAAGAGCACAAGACATAAGTTAGAAAAAATGTGTTTTAATACCAGTTATGTTCAGTATTAACTGGGCTTTATTCCTTTTTGTAAACATACTGGATTGATTTTCTTGACATTTTGTAGTGTTTACAAAGTCTAACCACCCTTTAAATCCAGTGCTTAAATATCACAGAAGAACCTGCATTGAATTTTTGTCTTTATGTCTATAGTCAAAGAAGAGTAAGATCAAAATGCCCTCTCTGGTGAAGAAGTGGCAGAGCATCCAGAAGGAGCTGGATGAAGAGGAGAAGAGCAGCTCCAGCGATGAGGACAGAGATCTGCTCAACAAGAAGAGTATCGAGGAATGGAAGCAACAGCAGCTCATGACGTATGTTTGTTTAATAGTTGTTAGGATGTAGCTACACTGATCCATGACTTCTCTCTCAGTTTTGTAACCCTTGACTAATTGTTCTTAATTCTACAGAGGAAAAGCTTCGAAGAACGCCAACTTTGAGGCACTTCCTGATAACTGGCGGGACCGGCTGAAGAAACGGAAGATGGCGAACAGCACGTAACATCCGACCTGGGTCACACATCGCCCAGTTAGCTTTGTTTTTTTTTTTAATCCACTCCAATCATTACTATACAGTGATCATCAGTTTTATTAAATGATCAATGAACTTTCTTTACCATTTAACGTGTTCACGACGGAGACGTTTAGAGGCCCTTACATGGCAGGCCATTCACCAGAAGGGTTTGAATGTCCTTTTCTTGTTTTTGTAGCCACGATTGTAAATGTGCCAAAAGTCTTGGGTTCATCAGAAAAACTTTACCACCATTTTGTATAGGCCCCACATAGATGACCACCACAGTTTGTTTGGAGGGATTGTCTATTTTATTGAGCATTTTTATACCTGTGTACATATAATGTATAATGGGATAAGCCATGTTTTTGGAATGGGAGGGGGCGTCACTGAACTTGTACATTTTGTAAAAAGTTATTAAACTGTTTTTCCAAAGCCACCTGTTTTTTGTTTGTTTTTGTTTTGTCTCTTACATTGTAAGTGTTTATTTTTATGCCTCTGAGCCAGTGATATCTGTTCAGTATGTAGCAGTGCAGTAACAAACAAACACCATGGCGACTGAGAAGCAGATGACGCACTTCTGGACGGACGAGGAAACTACATTCATCTTCATTCGTCGTTAGCTTCCTCTTCAGGTCAACCGGAACTAGTTTAATACACACTATATTAAAAAGGACAGCGCAGATGGAGTGAGACGTACTTGGTCAGAAATTCGATTTTCTCTTCTGCGTGTATATTCAGACAAGACAAGAAGTCTATGAGCTTAGCTAGATTACTGCGTGCATGTAAATGTACTGATTCTTGTGAACAATATCTCAAGAAGGCTTAGGGTGAATTTCACACAAAATTTGGCACAAACATTCACTTCGACTTATGAATGAACTGATTAGAGTTTGGTGGTCAAAGGTCAAAGCCATTGTGACCTTACAAAACATGTGTCTGGCCAGAACTTAAGAATTAATGCTAATATTTACAAAATATCACACAAATGTGTAGTTGAATAACACAATGAAGTGATGGCAGTTTATATCCCAAAGGTCAACTTCACTGTGACATCACAATGTTCTGCAAAAACACTTTTTGGCCAATACTCCACACTATACTCAGTAACCGAAGGTGAGACATGACCCAAGATATGGGTGCCCACCTTGAAACTGTGCTGAGTGTAGCTCTTTAGTGCTGCCGGACGAAAATGTGTGTCAAGCATTCTTGTTTTCACCAATACAGACGTATGCATACAACCACGAGGTGAAAATTGTAGTCAGTCTATTTTATTTTATTTTATTTTATTTTTTTTTAAATAATGAGTATCGTTAGAACAATGGCGAGTAATCCACATGACAATTTAGTCACACACACAGCTTAACAATATTGTACTGCATCTTTGTCATAATATATGCACCGTCAATAACGCCAGCAGCCACATGTTTTCACGACACTTGTGAAGCATTTACTGCACATCTGAGCAGCTACGAATCTCCAAGGCGACCGCGGTGTTGTTGAGACGACTGGTTGCCTGGCAACACAAGGTACTGAAAGATTCCTCCACTCGCAGGAGCCGCCAAGTTTTCCTCCCGCTCCTGTGTTCATGAAATAAAGTTAACGTGTGGTTGAAATGTAAGCGAGGTAAGTGGCTTAAATACTTTAAAATACAGTGTTGTACTGGTCGAGACCAGCGCGGCAGCAGTCAGTCAGCTGAGGGTTAGAAAATGTTAGCAACACAGGAAAAAGGCATTCATAAAAAGCCGCTCTCAGAGGCTTATAAATCTGAATTTAACCTGTTAAACTAACGCAGAAATACCAGGGAGCCGGTGTAATATTAAAATATATGAGCCGTCAGATTCTGTGACCCAGTAGCATTACCAGACCCTTTAAAAGTTATTTAGTTTTGTGAGTTAAATGGTTGCGGTTAGAGCTGTTGTGTTGGAGCTATCTAGAAAACTAGTGAAGCTGCATGAGTTTACATTATAACGATGTACTGTACAAGGAAAACTTTATCTGTCTGTCTTTTTACTTTTATGTAGCCAAAGATGCCTGGAAGAAATTCCACCCTGAACATCTCACATGTAAGTTTTTCCCTGCATGTTTTTGTGTGTCAATTCACTCAAAATACCAGTGTTATTGTGGACTATCTTTGTACACACAGGTAGAAGCTGTATTATTTTACACTGTACCAGACCAACATTGGTTTGTTTGATCATTAGTTAGTGGTATGTTACTTCCAGTGACTTTCAAATAATCAGGAAAATATATATTCTCCTGAGACCCTGGGTCCTCATATGAGGACATCACACTTTTGATTTACTGGACCTGACACGTCATTCTGCTTAACTTACACCTCTTGTCCTCATTCACAGCCACGTATTTGTGCCATGTAGTGGTAGTGAGACCACAATACACTAATCCATGTAAAAACAAAATGGCAGCCATCTCTGCCAAGTTAGTCTGCAGCCGATCCCAACACAAAGTGTGATCAAATTTAACAGCTGAAACTTGTTAATGTATGATTAATAATTTTTGTAGTTTGATATGCCAACAAATTTGACCAATTTTTGCAACAGTTAAGATGCTGTTAATAAGAAAACTCATTTGAAGACATTAGCCCCTTTTCCACTGCAGGAACCTTTATTATTTACCTGGGATTTTTAAAAACCTCGGCGTGTTTTCACCAAAATTACCCAGGGAAGAAACTTCCCCTCGACCCCAAACTCTCCCTGAAAAAAGTACCTAGGAGGGGGGGTAGGACTTTTCTCGAAACAACCGAGTCTATGGGAGAATATCCGACAAGCTGGCGGAGCTAAATATAGGGCACACGCCGAAACACATCCATGAAAACTTGAATAAGATTATAAGAAGCTGAAGGACCACAACAGTCGCAGTGGTCTTTCAGTTGTATGGTCTTTTACCACTCCCCCATACGTCATCAGCCTTTTTTGAATACATTTTCAGGAACTTTGAGGTGCGATGGAAACACAAACCACTCAGATGACCAGGAATTCTTTTACCCGGGTAAATAAATTCCTAGAAATAAAATTCCTGGAAATGTTGGTGGAAAAGGAGCTATTGGGAATTTTTCATGAGCTCGTCTGAGGACTTTAGGACTTAATTGTTGTTATTGGATAGTGGAATTTTATTTATTTATCGTTGACTATGTATAGTTTTTTTTATTGTTATTAGGTCCGACTAATCTCAGATAGCCAGGAAAAATTTTAAATGCATACCAAACAAAAGTTCGGGTCTCAGGAGGAGAAGATAGGCGTGTATGGAAAGCTTAGTCTGTTTTAGTACCAGCAAGAAGACTCAGATTTGCTATAGCTGATATTTTATTAGAAAAGTCCAGATAAGGGAATAGGCCTCAAAAATCTTTTCTGGCTCATGATGATAACATAATTTATCTCTACACTATTCTAAATACAAGCCTGGGGACGAGCCAATACACTTCTGACTTTAGAAATTAGTATACAATATTGATGAGTGACATTTTTCCACTCAGGCAGAGAAAACACCACCGGCCATCTCTGCTATCAGGAATTGGTGGAACACCCACCAGTTGGACAAATCGGATACCAATGACTCCAACATAGAGGAAGATGAGGAGGAACTAGCAGGGAGGAGGCTGTGTAAGCTGTTTTTTTTTTTACGTTGAGTGGGTATGATATATACCCTAACTGTAACTGTAATGTGAATGGGAAATAGTGAATGTGACTCCACCACAAAGATCTATATCAGACCTCTTTTGACACCACTGTCTCATGTTGGATGTGGAGTGTGAATCCTCCTACTGACTGTCATGTACCGGCTCAGGCTTTTCTGTCACATCTCCTCACCAGCAGTGTGAAGATGTTGCATTTACGGTATCTCCTCCCTAATGCTAACATTATATATTTAACAAGCTCTTTTGTAACTGAGATAATTAAAGCAATCAGGTGTAGCATAATCCCTTCTTAAATGAACAAGCCTGTCTGGTCCAGGTGAGATAAATGAGCAGAGCTGATGAAAAATGCATATCCATAGTTCACTGGAAAAACAGGAGCACTAAAGACCAGTAATTGAAGGTGTGATTCATGTCTCCACTCAGTATCTTTAAACCTGAGTCAGACTCTGCGGACCAGGCAGCTGCTCATAGACTTCGATGGTGGCAGACCTGTTTTGAGTCTCAGGGCACCGCTGGACCTGGTGAGCTTCCCATCCATCTCCCGCCCGCGTTGGCCCGTTGAGTGTGAGGTCATCGGCGATATCATCCATCACATAGGTAATTGAAAACTGTATTGAAACCAGTATGTTACTGGGCGTGTTACTGATATGTATAAAGGTGTTCATCAGCCCAAAAGAAGACAACGAGTCAACATGTGTGAGCAGATGCTTCTGGTTAAACATATACAGGAACAAAATATACTGTTACTGCTGTTACTGTCAACACCTAATGACACCGAGAGAGTGTGTGTTGTAGAGTGGGACCCCCCAGAGCCAGAGCCTTTCTACCAGCCCACTGGACATGAGAGGACACCGATGCCAGCAGGAGAAGAGAGGGGGAAAGTGGTGTACTGCACTGACCATGGTAACTTATGACACCTGAGGCATTTTTTGTTCTATGTGTATGGCTATGCAGCAGAGGTGTGGATTTGAGTCACATGACTAGAACTCAAATCATTCATTCATTCATTCATTTCCGTGATTGCTTATCCTCTTGAGGGTAGAAGACTTGCAACTTGACTTGGACTTAAACACCAATGACTCGTGACTTCACTCTGACTTAAGCCTTTTGCCTTGAAACTTGATACCTTCCCCCGAATCCAAAGATTCAAAAGTATGTTATTTAAAAAGTGTGCCACAAGTAATTAATTTCCCTTAATTTCCTGAATAAACTAACGTTAACGCAAGTCGACATGCTATTCCCCAGATGATCCACTCTCATTGAACCAGTCTCACAGCATGAAAACAAGTTGCAGGACAGCACCATGAAGAACTAACCCTATGTTACTGAGCACCAGTTTAAAAAATATACCAGAGATAACTCTGTTAACGCACATAAACTATGTGGTGGTCAACAAAAAATAAATTGCAGTGTGCAAAATGTGCTGTTTGAAAATTACAGAGATGCAACAACTTCCAACAAACTTGTTTTTAACAAACACAAATTTTAACAAGGATTCATGACTTTTGTAAATTTGATTTATCATTACTCTGTTGTTAAAACGACATAACATTTGATGTGTTTAGATCTTGGAACTTAATTTGGGACTAACTAGTCTTGACCAGGGACTAGACTTTCAAGACATGTGACTTGGAGTACATTATGCCATTATGGTGCTGCTGACAAATTCTTCTGACAATAAGATAATGATACGAAACTTATTCTTTGAGTTACTTCATCCTCCACAGGTTAGAAGATCAGTTTAAATTTAAAGGCCACTGCAAACATTTGTATACAAGTGAGGACCAACTCAAGCCAACTCCTAAATGCTTCAAGATGTGAATTTCATATTGATATTACAATTTAAGTGCTTTATGACAATGTGCAAGTCATGCTAACTGTTTCAGATGCTGTATCATAGGGTTTTACGTCTCTGCGTTGTTATCATAGATATTAACAATTAATAGTTTCCTAGATAAACATGAGACATGTCGCAACTGCTCTCTTTAAAACAATTAAAGCCCATGTTTATTTAAAGCTTTATAAAATTAACTTTGACTCTTTTCATGTTGTCGTTTCTCTTTTTAGCCCTTAAACGTCCTTATTTCACCTGCTCCAGTGTCGGAGGAAGCAGGGGGCCCATTAAAAGCGCTACTTCTTATGGCAATCAGACAGACTTCACCCTTGAGTTTGAGTCACGCTTTGAGAGTGGGAACCTTCAGAAGGCTGTGCAAGTGTGAGTCTCTGCAGCCTGACCTACTGATTAGCTGTCGCAGCTTTTCAACCATTACTGTGTGTTTTCACCTTTGTTCATTCCTAATGTGGCTCCAGGTTCAGTTACTCCGTCTGTCTGTCTGTCTGTCTGTTCAGGGGCATCTATGAATATGAGCTCACCCTGCGCACAGACATGTACACCAAAAAGCACACGCAGTGGTTTTACTTCAGGGTCAAGAACATGAAGGCTGGAGTGACCTACCGCTTCACTATCGTCAACCTGATGAAGAGCAGCAGCCTGTATTCATACGGTATGAGACCACTCCTCTACTCTGAGAGGGCTGCCATCGAGGAAGGTGTTGGATGGCAACGCACCGGCTCCAACATCAGATACTACCGCAACTGCAATCAGGTAGGTGAAGTTTATGACATGAGATGGATAATTAACTTGGCAACTCGACTGGCTTTTGTCAGCCTATTTTCTACCTCTTGAGAAGCTGTCGTTTTTTAGTTTATGTGAGTAAAATTGAGGCGAAGGGACAAGGGACAGGTGCTGCTTCATATAAACTGGAATAAAATTGTACTTTGGCTGCTGCCTTTCATCCCGAAATTCCACAAATTGACTTCAGAAAACACTCAGAAGTTAATATTGTATGTTTATTTTTGTACTTAAGTGCTAAGAACTGGAGTAAATCTAAAATGTATGGTTTACTTTGAGAAGGGGTCAGTGGTAAAATCAAGTTTGAGATTTCTGCTAAGTAAATTAAAACGTGTAGACAATTTCTGTTGTCCGTCACAAAACTGTAATGACAGTTGAAGGAGCAGGATCTCTTTTAAAAACCATCATCTCTGTCTCTATTTAGAATACAAAGGACAACAACAGCGATACAGTCACCCTGTACTCACTCACCTGGACTCTCCAGTTCCCGTATGACTCAGACACCTGCTACCTGGCCCACTGCTACCCCTACACCTACTCACGCCTGCAGCACTACCTCAGGCGCGTTTCTTCCAACAGAGCAGTTGCGTCATACTGCACACTGCGAGTTCTGTGCCACAGCCTTGCTGGGAACGCCGTGTATGTGGTGACAATAACGTCCCGGGGGGGCAGCAGGGGCAGGGTGGAGGGTAAGGCCAAAAAGGCTGTGGTGGTGACGGCCCGAGTGCACCCTGGAGAAACCAATGGGTCCTGGATGATGGAGGGGTTCCTAGACTTCCTGCTGGGGGACACGGAAGATGCTCAGCTACTCAGGGACACTTTTGTCTTTAAGGTGAGGGACTTGTCTCTTATCTGTCTCATTATCATGATCATTACTTTAGTACCTTCCGGTCTGTGGCAGATCTGACGAGTCATTTATTGAGATGATGGTGAACGAGTAAAAGAATGATGAGGTTGTGTTGTGGAGTAGAGTATGTTGCAATGTTATATACTGCTGTCAAACTGTTTTTTTTTCTCATCTGGATTCGTGGTGCTGCAGGTTGTGCCAATGCTGAACCCAGATGGTGTGATAGTGGGCAATTACCGCTGCTCTCTGGCAGGCAGAGACCTCAACAGAAACTATAAGACATTGCTCAGGGATTCCTTCCCCTGTGTGTGGCACACACGAAACATGGTGGAAAGGTATGACGGTGCACATGCTAGAACAAACACATTAAAACACAACATGTACATCTAACCCTTGGAAACCTGGATCAGCATCACTTTTCTTGTGCTGCTGTCAGACATTTTTCACAAGTATTTAAACCTTTGAACCCTGAGCAGCTTGATTTGATTTTCTTCAAACATAGAAGAAAGGTAATAAGCAACTCGGCAAGACATGTCCCACAAATTGCAAGAAAAACGAAGATTAAGAAAATAATAATATATAAATGATAATTAAAAATAAACAAGGGAAAAATGTCCAGAAAACTGTTATATTTGAAGTAGTTTTCTTGTACTTTCTAACTAATTTTCAGGTCATTTTCTTGCACTTTTTTAAAAACTTTTTTTTGCTATTTTAAGGTATTTTTCTTGTACTTTTTAATTTTTATTGTGGATTTTCAGGTCATTTTCTTGCACTTTTTATTTTTTTTTTTCTATTTTTAAGCTATTTCTCTTGCACTTTTAGTTTTCTTGCTAATTTACAGGTCATTTTCTTGTAGTTTTTGCTTTTATTTTGCTACTTACTTGCTACTTACTTACTTACTTTGCACTTTTTACTGTTTTTGCTAATTTTCAGGTAATTTTTTTTTGCACTTTTTATTTTTTTTTGCTAATTTTCAGGTCATTTTCTTCTACTTTTTACTAATTTCTTCTCAAGGTGCTCATTGACTTCCTCCCATATTTTTCACAGAATTCAAAACAATTTTCTCAGGTTTCAAAGGGTTAAAGCTTGTGTAAAAAACTAAATGATAAGTTCCTCCACTTTTAGTAAGTGAGTACTACGTTTAATAAATCGTCATGAAACGCATCGTTAGACTTCAGCATGGATTTCTTTGAAAAAGTCACAGTTAAGAGCCTACTCAGACTTCTAGCAGCTTTTTTCATTGATAGTAGTTGCTACACCTTGAGTTTATGGCAGAAAATCAAAAAAAATTGCTTCACCACAGGACTTTATCTGTACAAAAAGGCCTTTCCTTTCCTTTAGAAAATGGCTGATTATGATGTCATCACTATGTACAAAGTCAGTTGAGTCCTCTGTAACTTTTTTTAGTGGCATATCTGCCTTATTATATAGCTGTCAGTAAAAACAGACAGGAAAGATGAAAGAGAGTCAGAGATGCTACAGATGTCAACTGCTGATTGAAATGGCTAACTTACACTCACGGGAGCTTTGAGGAACTTAGTGGAGTATTTACCTGGAGAAAGGTGTCTTGACAAACTTAACTTTCACAGTAGCTTCCGAAACATGACTCGTGCTGCAGTTGCACGCTGTTTCTTTCCTGCATTTTTCAGTTTGGGATTTTGACGCACCAAAATCTATTGTGATAAATTTTCCCCAGGCTGACGGCAGAGATGGATGTGGTTCTTTACTGTGACTTTCACGGCCACAATCGAAAAAACAACGTCTTCATGTACGGCTGCCACAGCGGAGGCGATGCCGCGCTGAAGCTTCATGAGAGAGTCTTTCCATTAATGATGAGCAAGAACGCCAGTGATAAGGTAAAGTCACTCTTCTCTCTCTTTCAAACCTATACTGTATATAATCTGGGTGACATCTGTATCCTAATAACATCATGACACCACTTGATGTGGAGCACTTCATCTTCATTATGTTTCAGAGGCAGCGTTCCTCTTTCTTTGTATTCATTCATGCATACTCAACATTTCAACCTCAACATCTGAATCGCTCTCTTCATTAGTTCTCCTTCAAGAGTTGTAAGTTTCGGGTGCAGAAGAGCAAAGAGGGAACAGGACGGATCGCCATGTGGAGACTTGGCATCAAAAACAGCTACACTATGGAGGCCACGTTTGGAGGATCGACTCTGGGTGAGTTCAGACTTCCCAGTTGTGTGTCTGTGAGTGTTTATGCTTTATGTGTCTCTTATATGAGGATCCATCATGTGTTTGGATGTTAGGTAACAGGAGAGGAACTCATTTTACTACCGGAGACCTGAAGTCGCTCGGCTTTTGCTTTTGTGACACCCTGCTGGACTACTGCGACCCAGATCCAACAAAGGTGAGAGATAAAGCAGCATGTCTACAATGTATGTATAGAAATCCAGTTTATCCAGTTTTATAAAATTAGGCCTTAAAAGTCATTAAAAAGTTTTAAATTTGATTAATTATTATCTTGTAAAGATCTTTAAAAAACATTTAGACTTCGTGTTAAATATCTGTAAGCACCCTGTCCAAGAAAAGTTGCTGGCTTTAAAAGCTTGAATATTTAAATGTAAGCACTATGTGTGTCTGTGTGTAGCTGGTTTTTATGACTCCTCTTTGTTTGTTTTTTTTAATTTCAGACTACTTACTGTCTGACGGAGCTGGCAGCGTTGTTGAGGAAGGAGGTCAGAGACAGGCTGGGCAAAGATTTGGGCACTGACTGTAACTTCTCTGTGTCTGACCTGGAGACCAGGTGAAATAATCATCTATTATTATTATTATCTTAAATACACATGCAAACCAGACTTGGGCAGTATGGGCTGTATATAAAATGTATTCTCATTCAGCTTGAATATTTCCTGTTGGCTTTCACAGTACCGGTGGTTCAGATAGCTCTGATTCTGATGGACTCCCAGTTCATTTACTGAACCAGCCGCAAACAGAGGTACGCTGACGTAAATCTGCTCTCCCATTGAATAGGGTTTTTGTACGACTGTTTTGTTTTCTTCTTAGAGTTAAAATCACATTAAAATTCCGTTTTGAATCATGTCTTCTCATTTCAGTTGACCTCGTGCTCCTGGTCACCTCAGCGTCAAACTCCAGTGAGAAAGAAAAAGAAACGCTTGAGGAGTTACAAGGAGAGGAACAGGCTGCGACCAGACAGAGTGAAGAATAGCACGCAGCCAAAGGTCGTGCAGAGCAGCATAAAAACCATTGTAAGAGATTTAATGACCTATTAATTAGCACACATCCGTGTTACTGACTGTACAAAAAGACTGATTAACGTTCTTTGCAGGGGTCCAACCTGCCCCACGAGGACACAGTTAAAGAGAGCATCCAAGAGAGGCCTGTTGGAAGACACAGGACAAAATGGCAGGTATGAAACAGAGTGTGGGGGCGTCGGTGGCGTAGTGGCACCTCATGTACAAAGGCTTCGTCCTTGCTGCAGTGGCCCAGGTTCAATTGGAGTGTGATTACGTTAAGACAGAGGCAGCCAGACAGGAAAGTGAGAGGATTTCCTCAGCTGTTCCTTTCAACATTTCTTTCTTTGTGAAGGTAAATGGCCTGATTAGAAGAGCTGCGGTCCCTCCTCCCACCTCTCACACTGGGGAGGTCAGTCAGGTGACGCTGTGGCAGGGCTGCGAGCCTGTCAAGGTGAACATAATCCAAATCAATTCTCTCACAGTGTCACCTTGTTCTCACCCAAAGTTAGAAGAA
>JAPZEB010000023.1:9908011-9921695 GCA_029783705.1 Chaetodon striatus | reverse complement strand
CTGCCAGTCATGATATACACTGACTCACATACCCACCTCAAGCCACAGTCTGTTGTTCTTACTTGGATTTTTTCTTTATTTCAGGACGATGAAAACGTGAAAGCTGCATGCCCGCATCACAAAGCATGTCCACATCTCAGCATATACACAGCTGTGTCATCTCACAAAGGTAACGTTTATTTTGGAAGCTCAGCCTTTCTCACACCCTCCGTGTTCAAATCACCACTACCATTGATCTTCACTGTAGCACTGTATTCTGTAGGTTATGGTTAATCATGTTGCCTTTGACTCACAAATATGAAGGAGGAGATTTTGATAGAGAATCATGAAGTATTTCCAGAGGTGGGAGAGGTACTCAGATCTTGTATTTGAGTAAAAGTAGTAATACCACAGTGTAGAAATGCTTTAAAACAAATACAAGCCCCACATTCAGAATTTGACTCAGTCAAAGAACAAAAGTATTACGATCCAAGTTTACTTTAAGAACAGAAAGTAGAAGTATCAAAGTCTTATCTTTATCCAGAATAATACATCATAATACATTTTCTGTAAAGTAACTAAAATAATATATGTAATAATAAATGTAATGAAGGAAACGAACAATATTTCCCTCTGAGATGTGGTGGAGTAGAAGTAGACAGTTTAATAAAAACTAAACACTCAAGTAAAGCACAAATACTTAAAATGTGAACTTAAAAGAATACTTCACATGCAAAGGGAGCATTTGTATATCAGTTAGTCAGCACGTGTTACGCTGAATTTGTGAAGAATCTAAAAACGGTGAACATTCTCTGTGAATTGAAGTAAACAAGGACCACTATTAACAATGTCAAAACTATATCAAAATGTTGTTTACACACTCTCACACAGCTCATCTGGAGTAATTCAACATTCATGTATCCAGTCTTATGCTCAGTGCTTGAAAAGAGATCAAACGCACGCAGACTGTTTGTACTGATGTGTTTTAAAGTGTAATATTTTAGTGAAAATAGATGTGTTTGGAAAGTATTGAGCATACAGTTGGATAAATGAGACTTGAATTATACTGCACAGGTTGTGTGAGAGTTTGTGAACAGATGTTTTGATATAGTTTTGCTGTCGTTAAACACGGTCTCCCTTTACTTCAATTCAATGTAACATAAGATGCAATGAGTAACTGATGAATAACTGCTCAAGTAAATTGGTATTTCATCGTCTAAAACATAGAAAGTGTCCCGCAGGGTAAGGCAGAGGTATTTTGACACATCAGTGAACAGTATTCTTGGCTTTCACTCACAGATGACCTGGGCGTGGATACAGGACAGTGGAGATGTTCCTCCCAGCTGCTGCACCTGAGTGCTCTCCTTCCAACTTCTCCGAATTTCTTACCTTACAACCAGCAACAGCATCGCTGCCCCCGACAATCCTCCATCTCCTACAATGTCTACAGAGGTTTGACAGCCTGCTCTGTACTTCAAGTTGGAAATGAATTAATTTCAAAAACTGTGTGGCTCTTTAGTAGTAAAACTCGTCTTCCTCTTTCAGGGCTGCCACCTTCGCTCACAGCGCCCCACAGGTGAGCCTCACAGAGACCCTGTATCCTCATCAATAGACAATTACATGTTACATGTCGCTGTACGATTATATTCATCGAGTGTTATGTCTCTGCTTTGTCAGGTCTCCCTCATCCATGTACATCAAGATGCTCCCAGACATTGTTCCAACAAGGCGTTTGCTGTCAAGTTTCACCTCTGACAAGTTCAGTGCCCGGCATGTCTTAAGAGACAGAAACTCTT
The DNA here is from genome assembly GCA_029783705.1 of Chaetodon striatus. Classification (NCBI taxonomy): domain Eukaryota; kingdom Metazoa; phylum Chordata; class Actinopteri; order Chaetodontiformes; family Chaetodontidae; genus Chaetodon; species Chaetodon striatus. The sequence goes on along the minus strand of JAPZEB010000023.1, from coordinate 9,919,920 downwards.
TACGGGTCTCAAATCGTTACTTTGTGCCCGAGGATTCCTCCACCTCACAGGCAGACATAACCAAAAGCAAACAGCAGAGTGAGCAACAGGAAGAAGACTCCTCAGAAGGTTTCATACGCACATACACACTACTATCATGATTTTTTTCTAGCAATAAATTCACATGAGAAAAACAGATTTTTTAAAATGTATTTGTCATTGTTAGCTGACCTCACCTCTTCCTTTTTTATTATCTTATCCTCATTTATTCAGTTGGTTCGTCACAGTTGAGATGTATAACACTTGGAGAGCAGGACCAGACGGACCTCAGCTCTGACGTGTCCTGGAAAGAAACTGAAACATGCAGCAATTTATTTGTGCCTGTTGTGAGCAGCACAGACCTGAGAGGAAAAAGGTGAGAGGACTTTTAATCCTCTTCAGCACTCTGTTATTGTCCGTCATTATCTCTCTGTTAAATGCTCACATTACTGTTGCATTTAAATGTTATCTGTGCTCCCTGTCCGTTTTCAATGTCCTCAGACTATCCAAAGAGACTTTGGAGGACAAAGGGCGAATGGGTGTTGTATCTCCTGGGTCAAAGCCTTCAGGCCTTTCGAAGATGGAGCTTCCACATTCACAGAGTGGCACCCTCGGTAGGCCTCAGGCTAAGGACATCGGGCACTACCACTCTGGAAGAGAAAGCCAAATAAGGACGGCAATGATCGCAAGATCATCACAGTCGGCACCACTGTAGGGCACAATATTTATTTGTGCACCTCCTCTGATGGATCAAGACAACTGTGGCTTTTGCTTGTGTGAAACAACAGATACACTGGGACAAAATTAGTTTATTATCTCAATCTAACTTGTGTCATGTGGATAAAAGCACAGGCGGATCTACAGGTGGGCCTGGACGGCATCAATCCAACTCATGAAAACTCACTCATGCAGGGAGAAAGGTTTCTGATTCTGAGACGGTGGGCAAGCTGCAGACTGACAAAGATAAGCAGCAGGTGGCGATAATTCTCCAGTCAGGTGGTGTTATGCTATCACAGCATAGGAGGGCGCAACAAGACAAACCTCAGCCAGTGAATATTAACAGAGAGAGAACATGATGGAAGTGTATTTTTGTCTGTTTCAAGTTGTTATTTGAGAAGTGTTTCTCTCCTCATCACTCTGATCTAATATTTTTATCTGCTGTTATTTTTTGTCTTGCCATTTGAGCAGATACGCCAGTCAACAAAACATCAGAATGACACTGAGAAACAAAACAAAAAGCTTTGAGATAACACAAACAGCTGATCAGTGGTGAGTTTAATGTTCTCTACGTTGATGTAAACACAGCGACTGGCTCATTGATAAGCCTGTGGTATTCTGATGTTCCTTTTAAAGTTGGATAAAATTGAGATAAACTCTATAAAACTTTTTTGCATAATCTAAACAACAGTGTCGCAGTCTATTTTCTGTGGTGCTGATTTTGGTGAGGATAAGGTTTACTGATGACAAATCTGTATGCTTGGATTCTTGTAGCACAGCGACACAGTCCATTAGCTGACTAATAAATGATACACAGGCTGTGTGTTTCATGATTTTATTTATTGTAATGCTATAAAAACAACAAGGCAATTCCATAGACTATAACGTGATTATAAAAAAATAAATATGTTCACATTATTCTCTTTCATACTGAATTGTGGGGACAAAATATCCTGTGTAGTACACATGATAAAAAAACATAACACATGATGTTTTGTCGTCAGCCTCTGAGTCTGGGAGTTTACAAAGTAAGGATGCATCCTGGTGTGTCGAGCTGAAGCAGGGACGAGTTCAGTCAAACTGCCGGAGATGAAACTGGCTCTGTGTGTGTCTGACCATGTCCCGCAGTGCCACAAAACCAGAAAGGGCCTAAAACCATTCAGGAATACAAACAGAGAAATGAAATTAGGGATATTTATCAAATGATAAAATTTAGATCACATGCACAACTTTATAAACATATATGTAGATTAGAAATGGTTGAACTACAGCAGTCAGTTTTATAAGGAACGTTATTGAACCTGTGTGAGTATGAACAAGGCGAGAACTATGTGAACGCCTCTCTCCAGCGGCTGTATGAGAATGGCTTCGTTGAAGAGCTGAAACAGGATGAGAGGAAACTGCAGCAGGATGCTCAGCAGCCAAAATCCAGCCAACTCCGGGACCTTCCACAAACACAAACATTACATGAATTAAAATCTCTGCCTTTTGTGCAGCTGTTGTGTCGACTCAGTCTGCTTCAATTGTATGTTTATATTTCTGTGAGCGGTGCACCACCTTTTCTTGCAGGTTCCCAGCGTAGCCGAGAAAGAGTCTAATTGCCTCGATCAGGGTCATCAGGATGAGAATGGTGACCAGGATGAACTTGTAGTAGTCTGGCAAGGCAGGATACTGGTGCACATGACAATTACAGCAAATTAGTCACATTTGCTTTTGTGAAATTATAAAGATCAGGACAGCATTCAAATGTGACTTGTTAACAAAGTCAAAGTGAAGTGCTGTCCTGATCTTTACTTTATTATAGGAAACAAGGAAGTCACAATCTCTGCGCTCCATGGATATTTTGAAACTGGTTGTTCCAAAGATAAGGACTGAATTTGGAAAGAAATCCTTTAGGTTTTCAGCTCCTGATGTTTGGAACAAGCTTCAGTCTGAACGACATTTACACACACTGATTCCTTTGACTGATTTTAAAGAGAGAGTGAAATCTTTGGAGCCTAGGCTTTCGGTCTGTAAATGTTTTATCTGAGTGTTTGTTCTGTGTTTGTAGATGTTTCTCTGAATATTGTAAACTGTAATTATGTGACTGTATCGCTGCTGTCTTGGCCAGGTCTCCATCTCAATGGGACTTACCTGGTTTAATAATGGTTAAATAAATGAATTTAAGAAATATCTTTCTTATGTTAAGGATGCAGCATCCAGTCATATAACTTCAAACATGAGTTGAGCGTGTTGTGTCTTATTTTTATGAATGAATGAAATACTCTGACTCTGACTTGTTGAGGCTACTTGTCTTTGTTCGAACAGAGGTGGCAATTTAAGTCTATGCTCAGCACAGTGAAGTTTTACTTGAACTGACTTATATCTTAGGATCAGCCACGCCATCTAGTCTAACAATGTGAGATGTATATTGAGGGATAAATTTGTTATTAACCAGTTGAAACCGGAGCGACTTGCTGCTGTCAGACGCCTTTCACAAGTATTCAAACCTCTGAGAGTTGAGCAAATTGGTGCAACTTCTTTTAAAAACATTTAGAAAAAAGGCAACGAGCAACTTGATATGAAATGTTCTACAAATTGCAAAAAAATTAACAGATTTAGAAAATTATTCTGAATAAGCTAGGGGAAAACTATATTTATTATTATCATTATTATGAATTTAAAATTATGTTGCAGAATTATTATAAATTTTAAGCTCTGTTTCCAGGTCTTGTCCTTACTTGTTCGTACTTGCATTGACTTTCTTTATTTTCTTGTGTATAAGTTTTTTCTTTTTACTTTTTACTTGTCATTTCTTCTTTCATTGCTCATTGCCTTACTCCAATGTCTCTGGAAAAAACCAAGCCAATTTACTCTGGTTTCAAAGGGTAAATATAGTTTGAGAGTTTAATGATGTCCAACATAAACACTTTATTGTAACCATAATTACCCTAATAGTCACGTCTTTACACTGTCCAATAGTCTCTACATTATAGTAAATAATAATACCAGTGCTTCACATTAGCCCAGCCTCCTCTGCCCCTCTCATCTGTCTCTGACCCACCTTGAGCTGCAGCATCACAGTTTCACTGATCCACCACAGGGGGAAGAACCACATGTTGAAGTACAGAGACATCTGGAGGTGGAGACTCGACAGGACCCGCTTGTCTGAAAACAAAGCACAACATACATGCATTGGATAAACAACACACTCTCAAGTCAAATCCAAGCACAAAGACAAAACTATGCTAAAGACAAACAGCCCAATCAAATCAACAACTCCTGTGGCTAATTAGCAGGCTAATGCTAATCAATAGTGATTTGTCCATCACGTTAGCTTCATACCGTGAGGCAAAAACGGGTCATTCTCCTTCATCAAAGGCTGAGTCCGGCTCTGGTCGAATAAAACATTTCGAGAAAAGTCTTCCAGACGTTTTCTGATCGTCACCGGCAGGTCCATCGTGGAGAAAGCGCTCTGATAAACACAAACATCACCAGAGGAAAAACACACCGCCTCTTCCTCACTACAAACAGTGACGTACGCTGCCGTCGTCTCCATGGAAACCGGCGAAATCTCGCGTTTTACCCAAATCTCGCATGAAAAGTGTCCTGATGTTTCCTGTGTTGACTCCTGACTCCTTCCCTTCCTAAATTATCTCCTCGTTTGGTTCCTTAAAATGTTTAAATATGACACAAAGATTAAAAAGCGAACTTTTTTTGCTCACACCTCACTGATAAATGATGAAGTTTAAGACTTAAATACTTAAAGCATAACTACTTAACAACTTATGATGATGATAATAAAAAAAATAGCAATAATGATAAAAGTAATTATTGACAATATATTAGTTACTACTTATTATTTAATATTCTTAAATAAGACTAAGTAAAAAAAGTAAATAAGATAAATAAACAGTAAGATATATTAAACTAAAATAGAAGTAAAAATAGAAACTCTACGAGAGCAATAAAAACAAGATTAAATGACAAAATTACAAGGCAAAGTGACAGTAGTGTGATAATAGTCTAGTAAATGTGATCAGCATATATATATATACATGTATATATGTAAGATGACCCCAAAGGATGAACTGCTAAATGAATGCCTCAGACAATAGACACCGGATGAGAGCAAAGAGGTGGAGGAGCAAACCACATGGAGGGACAAGCCCCTACATGGTGCATACCACCATCAGATAGCGGAAGTGGCTGATATCAAGAAGACCTACCAGTGGCTGGAGAATGCTGGACTGACAGACAGCACAGAGGGACTAATCATGGCAGCACAAGAACAGGCCCTAAGCACAAGGGCCATAGAGGCCAAGGTCTACCACATCAGATCAGACCCAAGGTGCAGGCTGTGCAAAGATGCCCCTGAGACAGTCCAGCACATAGTGGCAGGGTGTAAGACGCAGGCAGGACCAGCGTACATGGAGAGGCACAACCAAGTGGCTGGGATAGCGCACAGGAACATCTGTATCCAGTATGGACCCGAAGTACCCAAGTCCTGGTTGGTGGTTGAGAACAACAGGGCTAAGATCAGACTGATAAACAGCTGGCTAACCAACCGGACATAGTGGTGGTTGACAAGCACCAGAGGAGGGCGGTGGTGGTAGATGTGGTGATACCAGCCGACAGCAACATCAGAAAGACGGAACATGAAAAGCTGGAGAGGTATGAAGGGTTGAAAGAACAGCTGGAACAGATGAGTAAGGTCAAAGTTGACATGGTCCCCGTGGTAGTAGGAGCACTCGGGGCAGTGACCCCCAAACTTGGGGAGTGGCTCGGGCAGATGTCAGGAATGACATCTGAAGCATCAGTCCAGAATAATGCAGCCCTAGGAACAGCTAAGATACTGCGCAGAGCCCTCACACTTCCAGGCCTCTGGTAGAGGACTCCAGCTTGAGGATGACACAGACACCACCCTGTCAGTCAGTTATGCCTGTGTAAATTTGCATGCTAATAGGCTAGTGTGACAAAAGCAACAGTTTGTTTCTCATAATCAAACGCAACATGGCCGACTTACCCTAATACTCCAGCTGCTGCTGCAAACCAACATAGATTATTTTTTTAATTATCGTCAGAGGAAATTCAATTTTGAGATTTTTGTAAAGTTGTCAATTTTTTTCTATTATAAATTATTAAAAAGTAAATAAAATGTCCTCATGAAGCTGTGTAAACTTTTTGCTCTGGCCCAGGGAGTGCGTGCGTGCGTCAGTCGAAGTCATGGTAACGGAATGACGTAGCACCCAGGTACCAGTATATAAGGGCTGTCAATCACTTCAATCTCCCCTTTTGCATCCGAGTGTGACACTAATTGGCACACGCTACTGCAAAACCCTGAGAGCTAGTGAGCTGAATTGTTGGAGACGAACATTTGTTGGACAACGAACTTTTTTTCAGGTTTACTGAGGACCAGAGGACCTGATAGATGGCCTGCTGCAGCCCGAGTTCACCGGCCTGGGAGGACCGCCTGCTGATTGGAGCTGCCGGTGTCTCTGACCCCCCCAGCGGAGGTAAGATAACTTTAAATTTACTTTTTATTCCTCTAAATTCATTAATTAACATCTCTGAAGCCATTTAAAGTTTTTAAAGTTGTCTTAAAAGTGTTTTAGGTACAAAATGAGCATATGTTACTGAGTTTAACGTTAAAGAATTAAACGTGCCGTGCCTCGGTGTAAAATCTTTATTTAATGTTTAAATTCCGTAAAATTTTCCCGGGCTGGAGCAGAATGTGTTAACAATCATGTAGTGGTTTGAAAACACTGATGTTTTGGTTTGAGGGCAGCATTTTTGCAAATTTGGCATCGAAATTTTACAAAACAAAATGGCGGCTGAGCAAATTCTTGAAAAATGCCCAAATCGTATTTTTCTTGAGCACCATGGAGACGGTGGAATATTAGGAGTGACGTCAGAGCGTGCAGGACGTACAAATGTAAACAAACAGGGCCGCTTCCTCTGAACAGAGAGCTGAGATTATTGAGTATGGTTGTCGACGTTTTGCTTAAAATATACCCAGAGCTGTTCGCTGAAGCATCGAGTTTGTCTTGTTTGTGAACTAATTTACAGATAACCCTTAAAAAAGGCACCAACAGAATATTACAAGTTTAAGCAAAACAGATCTAAGTAGCCTGACTAATGCCAAGCCTGCTGGTTAAAGCTTGTATTTGACATGTTGGTCATTTAATAACACTGAATTTATTCGTTAGAGTACTGGTATTTTCTGTCATAAGAAATAGGAAAGTGGTTGGTCATGAATTCGTATGTGACTCAGACCATCTCTGCGTGTAATGTGGGTAATAATAATACATTTATTTGTAAAGCACTTTCAATCAAATTGCTGTACATCATTAATAAGAAACAGAAAGGCTACTAAAAACAGTATACAGTAAATAAAACACAATAAATCAATGACAGACAACAATAAACAGATGAATAAAAACTTACACACGACAGTAAACAAATTGGTCTTTAGCTTTGCTTTAAGTACATCAACTGAACACGCACAACATGAAAAAGCATGCTCACCAACCGTCTTTCTGCGTACCTTGGGGACACTCAGAAGATGAGCCCCGTGGGAGCGTAGATCAGGTGCAGGCCTGTACAGTTTAAGCAGGTCCGACAAGTACTGTGGTGCAGTACCATTCACAATTTCACATGTAAGCAAAAGCACTTTAAAGTCTGCTCTGACCTCTGCTGGACGCCAGTGGAGCGAGGCCAACACGGGGGTAATATGCTCATATTTACACGCTCGGGTCAGAACACGAGCTGTTGCGTTCTGTGCCATCTGAAGACCCTGAAAACTGTTCTTTGGCAAACCTGACGGAGGGGCATCGCAATAATCTAGCTGTGATGTAACTAAAGCATGAATGAGGATCTCCGCATCCTTAAATGAAAGGATAGGTCGAACCTTAGTCATATTTCTTAGGTGAAAATGAAACAAGACGGTCTGATCGAAGAGCATGCCGAGGTTCTTAACTCTGTCACCGCAGTTATCACAAAATCATCCAGAGACAAAGTAAAATGTTCGTACAGATGCTTCAGTTTTGCAGGACCCATAGTCATCATTTCTGTCTTAGCCGAGTTAAGACACATGTAACGACACATACAGTCCTGCACTCACACCGGCTGGCTGTATCATTATGATTTATTGCAAACCATAGAGAGTAATGGAGACGGCAGTATATTCTAGGACACACTGTAAGCAATTATTACACTGCCACAAAAAATAATCTCCTCTGGTGCTCCCTCAGACCACCTGCTCACTCTAAGGTTGTTCACATGTGTGTATACATGTACAACAAACGATATTAATATGTTTTATCTTTTGTTCCTCTCAGGTGGCTCCTCTCAGAATCCAGACGCCGACCGTGTGTACGAGCTCCCACGCCTCATCAGACCCTGCGACCTCCACCTCTACCTCTTCTCTGACGAGGATGAGGTGCCTGAGGTGGAGGCGGGTGAGTATGTCCCCCAACTTTGGTCTGATGATGAGAGTGATGACGAGGATGTGTCTGGTTTTCTCTTTGAGGACGGTGAGGTCTACCCGCTCTCGTCTGATGAAGAGGAGGAGGACGACGACGACCCCATGGACGACTGGCTCCCAGGCCCTGCCCACGGAGGATGAGGACTATGCCGGACCTCACATCCAGCAGCCCCTACAGCAGCGCGGTGCTTCCTCCTGTTCCCACTGGTGACCCTGTTCCTCTTCCCACTGGTGCTCCCATCCTCCATCCTGCTCCTGTTGGTATTCAGCTGCTGTTCCTCAGAGACTGATTGACAGGCACCTGCAGGTACCTGTTAAATATTAGCAGCCTGTGGAGCAGCATCAGGAGCTACTTGAAGATCAACTGAGAGGTCGTGGCAGCTTTTTCACGGCACCCTCAGTGTCTCACAATAGAGGATGGGAGCAAAACCTCATGGAGGGAAGAAGCTCTGGAGAGTGAGCTCCCTTAACTCCTGGCCTCAGCTCCCTCACAAGAGGAGCAAAGAAGAGAGCCAGGAGCAGGTAAGTGCTAACAAGCCGAGGAGGTTTTGTGAGTAGACCTCAGACAGGCAGAGAGCTCCGAAGGCCCCAACATCTGGCCTCCACTCCTCCACAAAGAGGTGCAGAGAGGAGAACTGTGAGCAACTTACTGCGGAGTCTTCTTATCACTTATTTTTAATTCAATGATTATCTTATTCATCCTTTTGTTTTTGATCGTTCTACTTTTTACTGAGCCACACAGAGGCAATGCAACAATAACAATATTAACATTTTTCTCCTGCAGTTATTTTAATTTAATGATTTGCTTCTCTGTTGTTTTTTGATGTTGTGCTTTAATTATTTTTCCTACCAAGTAGATGGCTATATTTGATAGAGATATGGTAATAATTAATAACAACATAGTATTTTAACAACTTCTTTGCATGTCTTTTTATCTTTTTTTAATGAGTCACTTATTATTTGTCTCACTTAATATGATCTTTGAGTTTTTTACATACTACAGATAGCCGAACTAAACAGAGGTAAGGCAATAATTAGTGACAAAAAAAATCTCTTTTCATCAATTATTTATTTTTTAATGGTTGTTTATCTTACTCATGGTGTTTTACTTTTTTTTTTATTGAAGTAAATTTCTTTATCTGACAAAGGTAAGGTAATCAATGCTCACAAAAGCATCCTGTAAACCTTATCACTTTTTAAAAAACTGATTGATCTTACTCACTTGTGTGCTCTTGTCTTTTATACATTTTCCAGCAGTACATCCAGCAGTTTCCCTGACAAGAAAGAAGTCTGTCCTCCTGACCAGATGAGAAGAATGACTGACCACAAGACGAGCTTAAGAGAGATGGTCACCTGTGTTTTAGTCCGCAAAGTAAGTATGTACACTTTTTCTAAGACTTCAAGCGCTGAAAATGTGACATTAAGTGGTTATAGGCTAAAGTTAACATCAATCAAAAGCCTACAGTATTTATAAATCAGTGACAATACAGATTAAAGTTGCTTTATTTAGAGATTACTGAGCCTGCAGGAGAAGAGTAGTAGAACAGAGGAGGAGTTGCAGTGTCTGAAAAATGTTCATGAGTTGTTTTTGATTTCACAGGGCAGGACTCTTTACTGTGTCTTTGGCTTTCCTGCATCATCTGACAGTGGATGTGGACCAGCTCATCATCCAGGACACCCGAGCACCACAGCAGTCCACATGTGAAATCCTCTCAGCACCTGCCAAACCCCAAACACTATCTGAAGAGCAGGTGAGTCATTAATTACGAGAGTATCAGCCCAGCCAGTCGAGGCAGATGGCCGCCCACTGTAGAATCTTGCTCTGCTCGAGGTTTCTGTCTCTTAAAAGGAAGTTTTTGCCACGGTCACTAATGTGCTCGCTCCTGGCGGGAATGGTTGGTCCTCTGTAAATTAAGAGTATTGTCTTGACCTGCTCTACATGAAACTGTCCTGACATAACTTTTATTATTATTTGGTCCTATATTGATAAAATTAGCTTGACAGGTTTGGTGTTAAATTCAACAAAAGACAACATCAGACGTCTAAAATCAATATTTGTTATGAGACTTCCTTTACTCCCAGTGATGTTAGATTAGCATGACATATTGAATAGTCAATCGTTCTTAGGTGCCAATACATTGGTTTGATTGTATTTGATTTAGGGCACATCCCTACACATTTATGGCACACAACTGATATTAAATGTCACCACACATTTTTTTTTTAATTTAAGGCCACATCTGAAGTTTCTTTCTCATTTTGTTTTGGAAAAAGCAACCACAGTAAATGACAAATGACAAAATGAAGATTTAATACTGATAATGAATGTTGAAGAGGCCTTGAGAGGGTAACAAAGGTTTCATATTTTTAAAACACCTCTCTGGTTATATCTGTTCTAAAAACTTGTCAGTTGTAACAACCTTAATTATGAGTTGAATACACAAAATAATACAAAGGTATGCACATTTGTTTGACATATTCTTTTAGTGTGTTATTTCTGTGCGTATGTGCACAGGGTAGGTAATTTCAGTGGTTATTTTGTCTATCAAGAACAGAGGAACACTGCTCTCACATGTACTCAGCGTAACATGTTGTATATTTGTACAAATTGATAATATGGTTACCATTGGGAGAGTTGCACATTTCAATCATGAAAAGGTATGAAACAAGAGAAATAAGGATAAAACATTCGAAAGATAAGTATGAGGTTCAGCACTTCTGTTTAATCAAAATGGGATAAAGTAAAGATAACAGCCATAAGAAGCTGTGACAAGGGAAACGTGTCAGGTTATGGATCATTCCTGCAGGGGAGGATGCTTAAACGTGACCTCACTCATACTGTACTACTAACTGACTGCCTGTTGCAACTCCTCTAAAGGCCTGTAGAGGGCATTCACACACCACATTATCAATGCACTGATGATCACCCAGTCTACAAACATGGCAAACAATATCAGCTACAGTGTTTACAAGGGGCTCTTTATTCCACTAATGATCAGAGCAATCAGAATAAACAGCCCACATATAAACACATCAGTTGAATTTCCAGTAACTGGCCATTTTAAATCTTTCACCATCTATTAAACACCCGACACACTCCTGTCTGCAGAAGCAATAAAACATCTTTATTTCGTATTGCATAACACAGCCCTTCTTTCTCATGCTCACAGAGAAATCTTCATTAATTGTATTATATTAGCTGACTACGTGGTTAACATTTTTGCGAGAATGGTCAGTGCGATCTGTTTTTTCAGTAAGACAAATTAAAAAAACGGACTGCATGTCACTTGCATTTAATGTGGACTTTGTGACTTCAACCACTTTGATATAAAAAAGTTAAGAAAAATGTTAAGACTCTGCACAGCAGAGCTGCAACAATTAAGTAGTTAGTTGTCAATTATTCATTCATTCATTTTCCGTAACCACTTATCCTGTTGGAGTTGCGGGGAGGCGGGGGGGACCCTGGACGGGTCACCAGACAATCACAGGGCTGACACATAGAGACAGACAACCATTCACAGTCACATTCACACTCACGACCAATTTAGAGTCACCAATTAACCTGCATGTCTTTGGACTGTAGAAAACCCATGCTGACACAAGGAGAACAGAACATGTGTTCTTTGCACAGAGGGGCTCCCCCACCCTGGGTTTGAACCAGGAACCCTCTTGCTGTGAGGCAACAATGCTAACCACTGTACCACCGTGC
>JAPZEB010000023.1:9835409-9846831 GCA_029783705.1 Chaetodon striatus | reverse complement strand
AACACCCTGACCAACAGCGCTTCGCCTGTCATGTCATGATGTCAGAGACAACATTACATCCTCTAGCTGAGTCTGTCGGGTAAGACCTATTGTATTGTTTTCTGTTCTCTGTTCTGTTCTGTTTTATGTTTTATACGTAATTTCTAACTTTTACCATCAGATATCTGCTCCGGACCAGTGGTGTAAACTAACTAATTACTCAAATACTCCTAAGGGTAGTTTAAAGCTAAAAATGTGTAACTTTTATGAAAATAACTTTTTTGTGGTATTTGGTGAAACTGTCATTGTATACTGAAAGAAGTACATGAGAAAGATAATCTGTTAAAAAATCATGTCCCTCTTCCTCTTCTTACCACTTTAAAAGCTTTTGCTAGAGTCTACGGCTCACAGGAGCCAATCAGAGCAGAGGAGTCTCTAACAAAACTGTCGCTCTTGTCACTTGTCACTGCTTGTGAACTTTGGTCAAACATGTAAATTAGGCAGCACTGATCAAGTATGTATCGAGATTCTTGGGGATACATGATATTTGATTTTTTGTCGATATCTGATATGCTGGTATGTAACAACTAACATGGCGGATAACATACCGATATCGATATACCCACTTTTTATGTATGTATATAATTTTATGTCAGTCTGGCCAACAGTTGTCAAGATATCTTGCTCTGTACCAAGGTGACATCCTCATATTCTTTGGCCACGTCTCTTGTAGATACTATAGACTGTATAATGGACGTAGCCACAGTGGCGTCACCCATCAGATTGGCCGTCGCCATCTTGGATTTTTGGAGCCAGACGTGACCATATTTGGATGAGCGGGTAGAGCTAACCCTAACACTAGCTGCTAGCGTAGTTAGCAAGGTGCATATGCAGCCATGGTTGACTGTGCTAATACTAGTGCTCACTTTCGCTAGTGAAAAACCATTAAAACAAACTGTCCATACTGGAGAAAATTTAAATCTGACTCCTTAGAGGATCTTTTAGTACTACCAAGCAACCAAAATGTTACTATTAGCTTTCATGAACTGAGTACACACTGAGATAGCAACAGCTACAGCTAGGCCTATACCTTTACTGAATTTGGAGTCACCATATTTACATTACCTAATCGATGTTATTGCCATGGTAGCAACTTGTCAACATATGGCACAGACTCAATGCAGCCCCCTGTAAAGTTGTCATGAACAGGGAAATTATCTAAAGAGACCAAAATCATTTTTTTTACCAGGCTGCAAACGTTTTTATTTCTGCAGTAAAGTTTGATATGTTAACATGGGGCTTTATGGGGATTGACTCTCTGGTGGAGCTAGCCTTAAGTGGACATTAGAGCTGCAGGTTTTGGCACTTCCGTATTGGCATTATTTTTCTCATTCCTGGAGGTTGTTGCTTGAGAGGTATGCTGCGTTCCATTTACCTCGGAAGTTGGAAGTCAGAGCTGGGAATGACGTCACAGCCGAGTTATCAGCATTCCAGTCACAAAGTTGGAAAAAGGTTGCCAAACGGGAAGAAAAAGTCAGAAAACAAGATGGAAACGTCTACGAAAGCTATTCTCGAACTTGCCTTGTCCAAATATTAGTGCAACAAACACTAGTGAGAAGTGCTAATAAACGGAATATAGCTTCTATTTAACTGTTTACACCTGGGGCAGCCATCTTCGATTGTCAACTCAGGGGTGGTGAGGATTCTTTCCATTTGACTTCCCAGTACAAATGGAACGCACGCACCAGTATACAAGGTTGGGCATAATCCAAAGCTGTGATCGGTGGACGATAAGTCAAATAAACAGACGTGCTATTACCTGTTCTGCGTCGTTATTGTTTGTATATCCTTTAATTTTCTATCTCTCTTCTCCCACAGGAGGGCATTCAAGCAGTATTACAAGGAGAACATTGGCTACTCCTGTCCCACTGAAGACATCTTCATTGAATAACACCTCTCCCCTGTCCACACTATGTACTGAATACTCACTATGTGCATGTAAGCCTGGTCTTACACAGCAAACTGGACCACTGATTTATCTTCGTCAGAGTACTTGCATGGTGGATTTCTTTTCTTACCTGCATCCAGTGATACAGCGAGCTTTTCCTTCCTTTAGCCATGTCACAATATAAATACCTCAATGGATGGATAGGATCACATGAGATGTTCCATACACTGAGGACAAATGTAACATAATCCTGCCCAAATTCAAATACAAATATATGATATTGATATATTTTATGGGATAAAATTAGTTATATGAAACAATACATTGATATTGGATGTAAACAATATGGACAGCCTTCAAGACTAGAGTTACTCAAATGACAGAATATTTATATCATCAATTTGTGAACATGCAGCCACTGCAGAAACAAATAATTGTTAATCAGTGACAGTTTTGGTAACTGATTAAAAGGATTTTTTTGTATTAATCAACTTGGACTGTAGCTTCCATGTTTGGTGTCAGAGTGAATTATGGAGACAACAAGTATTGAGCAAAAGCGCTGCAGCCACAGCAATGAACAGGCTGCAATGCCTGTGGGCAAGTATGCGCTGTCAATTTATGTCCACTAAAAATGCTTGTTTTTGCCACTGACTAGCTCAGATTGTTGCTATACATGTCTGATAACAGTATTGAAAGGATCCCTACAGAGAAATGAAATGCTTTCCATTACCTTTTACTAATCTGGTCTCTTTGTCAGCATGTGTAACTAAGTCTGACTCAAGTAGAAGTCTCATTCTGCAATCTATGGATTATCTATAACCAGTATGTTGACTAAAGGGAAAATTTAGTCAGAGGCCTTGCACCTTTTCAAATTAATGTATTAACCCATTTAATCCAAAATTTTTCTGCGACGTAAAACTATCCAAATCATATGACAATGGTAGCCCTTTGACATAATTCAAATTATTTTTTAAAATTTTCATGGAAAAGTAGGTGAAAAGGTATGTTTTATGGTCGGGCACAATTATTACCGATGGGATGTGTTGTATCTACCGTTTATTTACCACATTTACATAATCTCCTTTGCAGTCATCAAAATTCTTATATATCCCAGCTCAGCTATTAACACATTAATAAACTCTGTCACTGGCAGTCCCCAGCTTAGCCCCTGGAATTCTCTATGACATTCTAGAGTGACTATTTTACATATCAAAATGGGGGAGAAGGGGTGGTGAGGGGGCAACACATTAACCTGTTCTCATCCCGTCATCACATACCACTGCTTTTTCAGTGGCCTTTTACGTTCATATATTACATACTTGGTATCCTTCTGCGTCTGCTGTTGACGTTCCAAGATGCGCTACCAATACCAGGACATCAATAAAAGCACATGGTTGGGGTTAGGCAACAAAAGCACATGGTTAGGTTTCGAAAAAAACATAATGGTTTGGCATTCAAGAAGCCAAATAGGCTCCCAGGTGAAAGTCCAGGGTTTGTTGGATAAAGTCATGTAACTGCTGACTTTTGGTTTCACACGGACACAAACAGTGGTCTCCGGGTTGAAAGTCCATGTTTGTTTGACCCATCCACCTCTACTGCCTGCCCTATGCAGACTGTTCCGCTCTTTATACTTAATTTGCGTGTTTACCACAACAAAGATCCTCATTGACTTTGCTTTGACATTGTTTTTATGTTGCCAGCACATAATGTTAACACATTTCGTGCCCACCGCCACATAATGTGTTGCAAATACTTGTTAGCCATTATATGTATTTCTATGAGCCCGGGCTGCTGTTTTACCTGCCTAAAGCATTTGGTGAGAGTGTGATGGAGAAGAGAAATTCCCTTACTTCATCCTCTTGACCAAAATGAAATGCATAGTACCCATAGATCGGCCATATCACTGATCATGAGCAGTGTGTTTACTTGGGTAAACAAGTAGCTTCTGGGCGATGAAGTCAACAAGCTAGTCTCCAGTAAGAGATACTTTCTTCAGATTTGCAACTTGAGCTTAAACTTCAGTGTCAAACTTTGTTTCAGCTGAGACAAGCATTTCAAGTTTACAGATGTCACTGCATTCATCGGCGTGGAGCCAAACCCAGGTCAGTTACCTGGGCAGCTTTGCTATCCACAAGCACACAATTAAACTATGAGAATCTAAGCAAGACTGCATGTTCATTAAAAGAAGGTAAATCTTCTGTCTTTAAATTAGCTTCATCATTGAGTCTACAGTAAAGAAGGGCTTCTTATTAGCAAAAATTTTCCCCAACAGTTTAAGGGCAGTCCTTTGAAGAAACATACGATAAACAAATTAATCTGCTTGTTTCTTTGCACAGATCAGGACAGACCCATGATTCCAAATAGGATAGATATATAATTCTGCATCGTATAACCCCAAGACTTGACAATCTACTGCTGAAGACCTTTGAGATATGCTGTTAAGGTGCCTAATTTCTCTTTTTGCTGCTTGATGTTTCTTTTCTTCCAAATGTGGTTCCAACTACAAACCCTTCATGCAGGGTTTCTCTGGTTGAACAGTGACACATTTTTCCTTTAACTCTGTGTAATAACATGGCCCAAATGACGCTGTGCAATTTAGTATGTGTGCAAAAGAACAAAGTGGTGGGACAGTGGATCACTGTGCAGTCATGTCCATGTCCGTCCACATTACTTTCAGCTCAGACTTCTTTTGCATTGCCTGCTCAAATCTAGGACCAAAGTTGGGGTCAAGCCAGCATGGAAATATTCAATTCTCATGAATATTGTTTTTAGCGTTGACATATTTAAAAGGAAATACTGAACTTGGCATTTGGAGACTTCTCTTCACAATCTGACTTGGTTATCCAAATAAGGAGAATTAATTTCCATGCTGTTCTTCCATGTTTTTGCGGCCATTAGAAGATTAGCCCCGGGCTTAAAGCTGCACCAATCACCATGTTTTACAACACTGGATCAAATGACTATGTGCAATATAAAAGGAGTCACTCATAGTGATGAACTCACAAAGAATTATTACCCAGCAATGCAGTTAGTCTCTGCTCTATGAAGATTTTCAGCCTCTTTTCGACTAGCCTGCAATCTGTGTTCCCATCGACCTTATTCCCAGAAGCAGCAGGCAGCTAAAAGGCTTTTATAAACCCACTGCTCACTACTGGCCCAGTATCGAATAGCAGATATACAAAGTTAGCAACTTGTGGGTAAACATAGTGGAGCATTTAGCAGCTAAGAGCCTGATATATATTTTTGGAGACCAAAATAGATCTGAAAAGAGAGTGAATATTGGAATCATATTTATCAGGTAATCTGTGACATGATTCATAATCATGCTAATGCCGCTCTGTGTTTGTCAGATATGTAAAGAGACAAATGTTTGCTAACATGCTAGCCATAACAGCTTTTATAGTATGGCAAAGTTGTTGTTTTTAGTTGTCCTGCTGCCCCTAAGTGGCCTAAAAAAATCAATTAATGCAGCTTTAAGATCCAGGAAGTGAACATTTGGTCTTGGAATTTAAAATAGAGCACTGCAGGAATTATGTCAATGTGTAGGCCAACCTACATCACTTCCGTTCCCTCTACAAAAAGCCAATGGAATTTTTCCATTGGATGTAGAATTATTGCAGAAAATAATCACTATGGCAACAAATACTTACACTTTTTTTTAACAAGATAATCTTCACAAAGGAACACCAATTTTATTATTTTTTAGGTGTAAATGCAATTGCTAGAAGTAAAAAAGTTAATGTTAGGCTATAAACAAACTACACTATGGTCGCATAACTTTAACATCGCCCCCACAACGAGGCTGTAAAGCCGTGTTTGGCGCAATCATGCTCTGTAATCTCATTTAGCCACTTGTAAGTGACCACTTTTTTTTTTAAGACACTTGACAATACTTTTGTCATAGAACAAGACGTGGAAGTCTATTAAGCTTGTGTTGACAGACCTTATATCAAGCATCTAACCAAAAACCCATTACAAAACCTGTTGACTTCAAGATGAGGGAACAGGAAGTATAAAAATGCTCACTCATGTCCGCAATTAAAGACAAATTCCTGCACCACTCTATACATACTATGTGTTGTAAACAGATTTGAGCACATGAAGTCAATGGAAATGAAGCCTGAAATGTTTTGTGTTGGAAAAACAGTGCCTATTTTTTTTTTCTCTGGTGTAGTGATGATGACTGTCCTCTGTATTAACTGTTGGCTTCAGATGTCTCCAATCACAGAATCTAAATATGTACAACAGCCTGTCTCATTCAGATGGATAGCTGGATATGACTTCGTACACCTAAGATGGCTGCCATGAAATGTTCAATAATGTTACTGGGACTCAAGAGAACCAAAAATTTAGGGCACATATTTACTGTAAAACTGCTCAATATTGTTGTGATTTCACACAACTATGTGTGAGTATAATTCATTATTAGGATTAAAGTTAGCATTAGCAGTATTCATAGTCTTAACTTAGAAGTTTTGTCCCATGATCTTGCTGCTTTTGTAGCCCAGGGAGGATAAAATGGAGGGCAAAATGCTAAACTTGGTCATGAAAATAGTTAGATACTTTAACATCTATACAAGTCATGCAGCTTCTGTCTGAAAACATTGATACTGATATCAGCAAACCCTTTACATTGGACAAAAAGTTCCCATTCCTGGCCTTTCAGACAGTCAACGTCGTAATTCTCACTAATTTTTGAACAGTAGGAAAATAATAATTTACTCATTCATCACAAATTTTACTTCGTCAAAACATAAGCGCACTCCCAAGGGGTAAGCCAGTGGTGTTCCAAATTTAGGTTAAATTTTGGTGAGGGAATACCTGGCGTGGCTATATTTAAAGGGCGTCTCTTGAAATCTCACCTCTATGGGTACCCACGAGTCTCCCCTAAACATGACAGAGCTTGTTCCCAGTAAATGGTTTGTTCCTTACAATCAATGTACTCCTTCTTAAAGCTGTTTTTTTTTTTTGTCTTTTTAAGGAAAAAGACAGCCAGCCTATTTGAAGAACAAGGAATGGCCCAATATGTACATATATATAACACGTAACATAACTGTTATAACAGGACTGTTATGGAAATCAAAATGTTTACTGTACCAGTATAAGTCTATGCACATCAGATAATCAGTAATATTAACAATAGAATAAGAAACCAAAGTAGCCTATATCGCTACACAATTCCTTCCTTCTTATACTTCAACAGCATAATAGAATTCCTAAATTCATTAAAGGCTTTTGGTTTTGGCGTACTACTCCAAGATTTTCAGCGCCCCCACTTGGCTACCCCTGTGGAAAAGTTCTGGGGGCACCACTGTACAAGAGCACACAAAAGTGAATGAAAATTAAAGACAACTTTGAAGAAAGGAAAGACCTTTTTAAAAAAAAACCACCCACCATGTGTTCATTTCCATGCCAGCCATCTGAGGTGCACCACAGGAAGTTGTTCTGATCCACCAGAAAGTGTCCTTTCTATGTATTCCACTATTGTGATTCTAACACCATGGGGATCTACTGTACATGACTCATCAATATAGATATATCCTGTATAGATACTGTATGTATGTATGTTTGTATAGGAGTTATTATTGTATGCTGTTGGTTTGACCAAAACCTGGGTGTAACACCGCATGATATCGATGTTGTAAAATGAAGACACACAGAAGATGCACAGACTGGTGATAATGATGGTGGTTATTCTTGTCAATAAATCACATTTACAACTGCACATAGAATACATGGTCTTTAGTAGGAAGCAAAGGATTTGATTTACAGCTAGCTAATGTAGACCTGCCATGTACGACATGGCAGTTGTAGCAACCCTTACTTTTTTCAAAGATTCAAAGATTTATCTGTCACAAAGGGGATACAAGGAACAGTTGTAACATGGGATGGTTGTAACACCTTGAATTCCTCCAATCAGAAACAAGCTACAACATATTATTACAATCATTGTTTTTTAAACTAAAAACAGAAATGCCTCATATGTCAAACTAGCAATCGGGCTAGGTTCCACGGGGCAAGAGCATAACTCATACTGGAATAGTTGCAACGCCTTGTTAAAATCGTCCCTGGACCAAGGAGACTACTTTTATTTATATTAAGAAAAACCCTAAAGGCTTTCATAAACTAGAGTACATGCAAATTTAATGATATTCAGTTCCATGCTAACAGGCAGTGGAAAAGCTTAAGAAATTTCAGTCTCTGCGCACTGGAATGATTGTAACAGTGGAGTAACTGGCTGTGGCTCAGGAGTTGGAGCAGATTAAGGACATCTTGGACCCTGCTGCGTCAATAATTTTGACCATACTTTTTGACCATACGAAGGCATTATGTTTATCAAGCTGTACATCATTCCATCCTATTCTCATTAACATGATATCTCAAGAACGTCCCAAGGGAATTTCTACAAATTTGGCACAGACATTCACTTGGACTTAGCGATGAATTGATTTGATTTTGTGGTCAAAGGTCAAGGTCACTGTCGCCTTGCACCCCTTTCATTCTAGTGAATGTTATATCTTAAGGGGCCCTTGAAGGATTATGCTCAAATTTGGCACAAATGTCACCTCGAGAATGAAATGGTTTGAATTTGGTGATCGAAGGTCACTGTGACCTTACAGTACATGTTTTTAGCCATAACTCAAGAATTCATATGTTAATTATGGCAAAATTTCACACAAATGTCTAATAGGATATATGATTAGGCAATGGCATTTATATACAAAAGGTCAAAGGTCAGCTTCATTGTGACATCACAATGTGCTGCATAAAACACTTTAATGGCCATTATTTAGCGTCATATTTCAGGCACAGAAGGGGAGACATTTAGTCAGATACTGAATTGGTGACACCAATCTTGGGTGTCCACCTTGAAACTGCGCTGACAGTATAGATCTTGTGTGCTGCCAGGGGGAAGATGCATGTGAAGGATCCATGTTTTCACAGACATGGATGTAAACTGTACCTGCAACTTGATGCGTTTGCAGAAGCATATATCTGTGAGATGGTAATTCTAGTTTTAGTTGTTTCTTGTGTGTCCCCCAACTCACACGAAGACCACATTCAACACCAATATCAGTCAGATATCAGTTAGCAGTGAGCAAAGAAACTGTCCATTTCAGATTTCACAGTTACCTTTTTATTATTCACAGTGTGAGGATATTCATTTGTGTCATATCACATTCACATGTTAAACTTTTAATTCTTTATACCAGTAAAAAAAAAAAAAAAAATTCATAAATAAATTTGCACTGTAAATTCAGTTCATGCTTGAGCTGTTTGCTGTGGAGGTTATTAACAGGCAGAAAGAAGAGTCCATGTTCTTTCACATGCACAGACTGAGAACCACATAGAACAAACATCTGCTATTGCAGTCAGACTTATAATACTTTTTACTTTTATCAAGAAACTTATGGCATTAAAGCTGTAGTTTGGAACTTTTATATAAATTAGTCTGTCATATTGCTGAAACTGTCACTATATCTACGCAGTAGTACGAGACAGATTATCCGTGAAAAAAAAACCATGTTCCTCGTCATAGTAGCGCCTCTAATTGCATTTGCAACAATCTAAACTTGCAAACTTTCTCATTTTACAGCTAAACAGTACACTAATATGTTTCTGAAAACATCTGAGTTGAGAAACAGGCAATGCAGTGACAGAATCTTGATCAGCGCTGCCTAGTTTGACCGCAGTTCATGAGCAGTGACTGGCATGATCGACAGCTGCGTTAGAGACTCCCCGGCTTGCAGTGGATTCTTGCAAATACCATTAGAAGCACTGGGAGAAGGCAGGAGTAGGAACTTTTTTTTTTTTTTTTTTTTTACAGACTTTCTGTTTCGTGTCCTGTTGTGTGGATACTGTTACAGTTTCAGCAAATATAACAGTTTTTTTGTGTTGTGGCCACCCTTTAAAAGGGGAAAGACTTAAAGCAGCAGGACTACTGTACATTCACCTGCAGCATGTGATGAAAAGCTAATTGGTAAAGTTGGTGTGCTGACACCAAGAAAAGGTTTTTATGAAAATTCAAGCACTTACAGTCAGTAATTCCACCTCCAACATGACAGAGGTTACGATCTTTTATTATAGTCACTCTGTAAAACCAGCAATGAAACCTGCCTTGTTTTGCTTAATAAGGAGCAGTTTATCCTACAGTACCTAAAACTACTTTATTAGTTGAACTTTTAGCGGAGAGTTTTAGTGTTTTATGATGGTATGGTATAAATGCTGCTTCAGAGGCTTCTCCAACATGACAGCAACAGAATTTTTGGGAAATTTTGAAGTACTTGTCTTTGAGTATTTACTGGAGGGTTACTGTTATTATATATGTAAATATATATATTCAACTTGGTTATATTACTCATCACTAGCAAAATAAAAAGCATTATTAACCAATATAATACATTTTGTTTGGTCAGATTACAGAAAACTCAAAACACCCTGCAGCAGCAAAGTAGTAGCATGTCACATGACCACGTGCAGACATGGGACTTAAACATAATTAGTACTACACGGCACATAGAGAAAAATGTGTAGCATTAACAGGGGGGTATTCTGATGTAGACTGCTTGTCTAAACATCAAGGCTGGACAAAACAACGACGATGGCATATTCTGTTGTGAGGTGGAGTGTTCTTTTGCATCGTTGTGCACTTATCCTTCACTAGTGTGGGTTTATATAGTAATGAGCAAGAAAGTTTTGACGTGTACCATACAGCCACAGTGTGTTTTGGACTTCAGATGGAAGGTGACATGTCACAGGCTGGTGAATGTTTAGAGGTCAGTTTTCAGAGGAGTCGGTCTCCTCTGTGGAACCATCGCTCTCCACCTCCATCTTCCTCCTGTGGTGGATGTTCCTCCTAGGGGAAGCCTTCCTCTGCACCTCCTTCAGCCCCCCCACTGCACTGCCACTGCTGTTGCTGCCAGGACTCACTGAGATCTGGGCAATTCTGGACAGCATGGGACAGGACAGAGATATTAATTAAGAGAAGAGAAGAAGATAGAAGAAACAAAAAGAAGGCAGAGTGGACAGAAAGCAAGGGCCAAACAAAGGAAAGATATAAAGGAGATGAGGAAACAGCAAAAGGAGGAAAAATGAAAAGCATTTTAAAATGTTTTGCTTGTTACAATACAGTCATCCTGCGCAATATACAGTGTACTGTCTGTGCTTGTTATTGATACAGATGTGTGTGTGTATGTATACTTAGACTTGCTACATAGCGAAGACAGAAACACGTTTTTAACCAACAGAGAAAGGACAGTTTTGGAAAGTGAGGACTTTTTGGCTAGTCCTCACTACTTTGGCCTGTTTGAGGTTTCGGACTTGGTTATAAAGTTCTGGTTGGAGTAAGGTTTAGGTCAGGTTCAGGGTCGGGGTTGGGGTTAGGCATTTAGTTGTGATGTTTAAGGTTAGGGTGAGGGGATAGAGAATGCATTATGTCACGGAGGGTCCTTACAAAGATAGAGGTACAAGATTGTGTGTGTGTATGTGCATGCA
>JAPZEB010000023.1:9823442-9834274 GCA_029783705.1 Chaetodon striatus | reverse complement strand
GTGTGTGTGTGTGTGTGTGTTTTACCTGCGTTTGAACCTGTCACAGAAGGCGTCTATACACTGAGCCAGAGTGGACGGATCCACTCCGTCCTGCTGCAGCTCCTCTGTGTCATTCTCCTCTGCAGCCACAGAGGGGAGCTGCTCGATGGAGGTGGACGTGGGGACAATGACAGTGTTAGGACTCTTCCCTGCTAACAGATCCTGGTAGATCACCAACACGCTGTCCAGGAACTCTGAAGACACAGGGGATGATGAGCAGTTGGAAGTCAGGGGGCAAAATTCTGTTTGATTCAGCTTTTTTTGGAAATGGGATTAAACTTTCATCAAAAATTTGATATTAGATAAAAAATAAATATTACACCATATGGTCCACTTCTGATAGATGATTCCTTGCTCACTTTTGGTAGTTCCTGTTATTACATTCATATCAGATATCTGAACATGAGAATTGTTCAAGTGTGGTGTACACTTTTCTCTCCCTCTTAAGGAGGGCACAACTTCATGTAACATATCACTTACTATAGCGAATCAAATTCAAACTGTTTAAATGTATGTTCTGTAGAGAAATAATTAGAAACAAATACAAATCATTAACACACCATTGTTAACTAAGGTCACAGCCAAACTGAGTGAAATAATTGTACAACAGACATGCTATACATAGGCAAAATGAAACAGTTGTTTCTATTGTACCTTGATAGTAGAACTGCAGCTGAAGGGCATAAAGGAAATCAGAGAAGGACATCAGACAATCTATGGCGTCGTCCATCAGAACAATTCTACAGGACAAGGAAAGAGCACATGACATCAGTTTACACCACTCTTCTGTCAACCAATTAAAACTATTGTTGGCTCAAACTGTCACTATATCCAGACAGTAGTACAATAAACAGATAGTCTGTGAGATAAATCATGTTCCTCTGCCTTACTGCAGTGCCTCGAATGGCATTTGCAAAAATCCACAAGAATCTATTAGAACGTTTGCTCCGGTTCAGCAGTGAACTGTTCATTGAGGGACCCACCTATATTAGTAAACATGTCAAAGAAAAAACAGTATGCATCTTAGACCAACCAAAAAATGGAAGCACTGCAACATGAAAATACATTTTAAAATGTTGGCTATAAAATGTGAAGGGCAAGAGGAGAGATGATTCTGCACACAGTGACTGGAATATTATATTTCAGTTGTAATATACAGCACAGTCATGAACAGTGCACACAATATAACTACACTGTAATGACTGCACTGTACTTTAACACTACTTAAATGACCATCCTATTTGCTCTACAGTATCTACCTCATACTCATCATCATAGTAAACTGAACAGGCGTATCCTCACAGCATGCATGTTAAAGTGGTGGTAACCAGACAAACAAAGGTGGGGCCCTTTTTGGAGTGGTAAACTACAGCACAAAGAGATCCTGGTCAAAAGAGTGTGTTGTTGAGTTTTCTGAGGCGTGCCCGTGCACTGACCTGGCTGCACTCTGCACCAGCTCTAAAGGGAAGTCTGGACACAGTAACTGCAGCAACGACCTGTACTCCAGCATGGACAGTAAGTCTGGAAGACAACAAGAGAATAAAACTCATTTCAGTTAGAGATTATGAAACAGTGAAGCACTGATTTCAATGTTAAAGACAGTCAAACTAACCACTCTGGCCGATCAGGCTGTGCATGACCTGATATTTGGAGACACAAGACAGCACACTACTGTATATCTTATTTTTAATTCCCTTCTAACTACAATGAAAACAGAAACGTTTCCAGCTCTCACTCACCTCCACTCTTGCCAATCTGTCTGTAGCATCTCCAGAAGACTCTGATGAAGGAGGCTCTGTTATGAGGAGTGGCCTTAATGTAGTTATACTCTCTGAAGAGCACGTGGTTACTGTTCTTTACACTGCTAAAACTATGAACACACACACACAGACAAATGACAAAAAGAAGCAAAAGTCCACCTCAAAATTCAAATAATCACTTTGTTAAAAATTATTCACACAACAAGCTCTACATTGTGTTTACTTTCACCAACTCTCTCAGCCAGGACAACAGTCTTTCTTGTGAAACAGGGATGTGGTCTAGTTTTGTGGAGGCTTCTCACAGTTTAGATTACATTTGGTACATCATGTACATTCACAGAGTGTCTACAGCCACTTAAATCTAATGCTTTGAAAGACCTTTTCAAGATCATTTTAACCAAACTTAAGACTGATATTTGAACAAATCATATTTTTCTTATTTAAAATTGTGGGGAAGTATAAAGGTTAAGTTATATAGAGGCTTAAGAGCCAGGTTTTATGTACGAATATGGTGATTAGAGTGAGTTAGGTTCATCTACATTTTGCCAACAGGTAAGTGCAGGACAGTGTTAGGTTAAGTGATGGGTTTAAAAGTTTGATACACCCAGCCTAATTTAGGCAATAACCCACCTTTAAGGTTACCAACATGTAAGCTAGTCTGGCATAAAATGACACTGTCTCCCTCCAACTCTCTGGTAGATTCAGGTTCACCAACTGCCCAATGTGAGCGGAGACAGATACCGAATTACTTTCACACTAACGTGTTTTATGGACCAAAACTCAACTTGAAATAATGTTTACTTCACCCACACTGCAGCTCTGATGATTCATTTAAACCAATTTGACATGCAATTTGGTGCTGCACCAACACGCCTTGCACAAAGAATGCAGAGGAGGAGAAGAGAAGTGTAGAGCTACAGCGGCTACACCTGTCTGTTCTCTGGGATTCTTTAAGAATACTTAAAGTTTATTTAGAGGATAATACTAAGAATTTGTGCCTGCCTATTTAATAAAATCACAGCGGTCTACTCTCATAGACAAACTTCACTGTTACAAATTCTAAGGCGATGGATTGAATTTATAAAACGTGAATTAAATGCTATTACATGTAACTGAATCAGAGGTTAAATTAAGGGCTTCTGGTGGGAAAGTAACAACAAGGGAAAATATAAAATTAGCCCTGCATTTAAGGCGTGTAGAAAAGAAACATGTTTGTAGGAAACTGAATTTAATGTAAATGCACCACACTTCACCCCAAAAAAGACTTTTTTCTCTTCAGGACTCTGTGACTTTGAAGTTTAAGATGACACATTGCTTCAATATTTTAAGGAGGATTACTTTTTAATTTAAATCTTTTACAGTTTCAAAATAAACAAATTAAAAGGGCCTGAAGCAAAAGTTTGGGCACCCTGCATGGCCAGTACTTAGCACCCCCTTTGGCAAGTATCACAGCTTCAAAATGCTTTTTGTAACCAGCTAAGAGTGTTTGAGTCCTTGTTTGGGGGATTTTCACCCATTCTTCCTGCAAAAGGCTTCTAGTTCTGTGAGATTCTTGGGCTATCTTGTTCTTCCATGAAGGTCGTATTTGTACAGGTGTCACTGCACAGTAGAACAGTGCACCACCACTCCAGAGTCTGGTAAATTTTCCTGCAGGTCTTTTGCAGTCAAACTGAGGTTTTGATTTGCCTTTCTAACAATCTTACAAGCAGCTGTCTCAGAAAGTTGTCTTGGTCTTCCAGACCTCAACTTGACCTCCACAGTTTCTGTTAACTGCCATTTCTTAATTACATAACAAATTGAGGAGACAGCTAGCTAAAAACACTTTGCTATCTTACAGTCTTCTCCTGCTTTGTGGCCATCAGTTATTTTAGTTTTCAGAGAGCTAGGCAGCTGTTTAGAGGAGCCAATGGCTGCTGATTGTTGGGACAAGGTTTCAGGAGTCAGATTATTTATAAAGCTTTGAAATTTGCATTACCTGGCCTTTCCTAATGATGACTGTGAACAAGCCGGAGCCCTAACAAGCTAATTAAGGTCTGAGACCCTGGTAAAAGTTGTCTGAGAGCTCAGCTGCCTTTCATTTTTTTTCACTCTAAAATGGTATAAAACAAATATAATACACTAATCTTGCTTAAAATGTTGAAAAGCATGTTTCTTCTTGAACTTCACACCTTTTGGAGATCAGTTCATCTTATACTTACTCAACTATTCACGGTAAACAACATTTTGACCAGGGGTGCCCAAACTTTTGCATGTCATTGTTTATTATATTTATATTTCAATTTGTCACCTGCAGCCTGAATTTTGTGTTTTCCTTTACATAAATGGAGCCCTTTCCACCATAATTGATGCAGAAAAATTCAGCCAAATGCAGGAAACTAGGTGTCTGATGTTCAAAATTTCCTGGGGGAGGACCCCAGACTCCCCACTTAATATGTGTCCCCCTAATGTTCAAATGAAATGACACCCTTGTCAGCATGACTGTATAGGTATTGATATCAATAAACATGTTAGTAAGTAAAAGAAGTGCTACTGTATGCAACTTTATTTTTTAATTATCAATTATGAGCAGGGTGCCCTTTCTTTCTGCTTGAACACCAGCCCCAAAAAATGTCTGTGCATGGCACTGACAGCTAATGGATTCTGGGGTGATTTGCAAAATATAAAATGCTGGCCAAGTTGTAGTGAATCTCCAGTTTCATTACTTTCAGTGTCTGTCTTTGTGAAGATATATAATTTGAAAATGTCTGCTTTACCCCCCCAAATCTACATCAGCCTAAACTTTTTTCCCAGACCTCCAGAGGAAACCTCCTTAAATGTGTAGCTACAGTAGGTGACTGACTGTGAGTTGAGAGTAACATACTATTCAGCAAAGTAGCGGATCACCCCAAACTGGGTGTATTCCTCTTTATGTTCCAGCAGCTGGGTCACTGCATCACTCAGGTAGAACAACACGTTACTGTCCGCTGGAAGAAAAATAAACACACAAAAATCACACGCACAGATACAAAGACAGACCTTAAATTCACTGACGATATACTGACGAGACAGAGCTATGATTAGTAAGCTCACAACTGCTCAATGAAATATAGACACAAAAAGGAGTTAGCTAACTGTTAGCAGCGCACAGCTAACACAGAACGTACCGAGGTACTCGTCATCTGGGACAGTGGAATTAAAACGGTTCATTCTGCTCGTCCTTTCAGGGGATAACGTTGAAATTAACATTAATAAACTTGAGGTATATGAAGCCACTATCGGCGGACTTTAGAGCTAGCTATGTACAATTTAGATTTCATACACTAAATTTCGGTAGCTTTGGAATTTTGCAAGCTGTCAGTGTCCTGATATCAACATGGTGGGCTTCCATAGAAACAGCAGGATGTTGTGAGTTACACACATTTCATGCCCCTGAACAACACAGTACACAAAGGTTCCTATTATCCTCATAATATAGTAATAATTATAATAACAACAGCAACAATATTAATAATAATAAGAGGAAAAAAGAATAAGAATAATGGTTGTTGTTGCTATATTATAGTTGTAATACTAATAGTAATAGGCATGTCAGTGTGGCTGCCATTTTAAAATTGTCAGTCAGCTAACATACCAGTCCATACCATGTACTGTATCATACAGTACTATAAATATTGCTATGATAAGGAAGCAATAACTTCAAATTGTAGGCTAGCAACATGCCTGTTATACAGTTCATGTTATATTCAATATTCTCTAATTCTCTGTATGCTAGTTGTGTTGTTCCTGAACATCAGAGGATTAGAATCACGTTTGCACTACACAACCAAATGACTCCTATCATTATTAACTGCAGGTTTGCTTGCAAGATTGTGGCTGTGTCTTTCTTATATCAAGTACTGCAGTGCTTCTCTTTGAAGCAAACTCAAACTTTTGCTCAATCTCCATTTACATCACTTTTTATTTCCTCCATTTCCTCCATGTGAGCTTTCAAAATATCCCTCTTTGGCACTGTCCTCACTTTTCATTTGAGTGCTGTTCTACTGCAGAGCTTTTTACATAGTATGATATTTTTTACAGCAGAGTTATCTCTAACATGGCTCTTCTTTGCTCATATGGATATATATAAATGTACTCTGCACTATCAGGCACTCATCTTTTGCATAAAGTCTCTTGGAGTGTTAGTAGAGACTGTTGGCTTTCTGTTCTTGAGTGGTAAAACATCTGTAGAGTCTGTGTTTTTGAGATAAGACCATCATGTCTGCTGTGCTGCTACGCTGAAAGTCCCTTTTTTCCAGTAATTATGGAACTGTTTCTGTTTCATAATTTACAGTTGTTAAAGAGATATAGTCAGACAATCGAAGATATATTAAATTAAATGGTGTTTTGGGTTGTTCTTTTTTAAATGTTACATTTTGAAACATTTAGAATGCCATGAACAATAGTAGTCCATGGAGAAATATGTACCGCTATTTGTTGTATGTGGGAGTGTGAGAGGCTCCACATGTCCCGGAGAGACTACATGACAGACTTGATAGTGATTGTGTATGACCACATAAGGTTTGGTGCTGTTCCCTTTATTCCAAGGTTATATTGTCACTGACTGTACTATAATTTGTAAAGTGTAAAGGTGTCCTTTTTCAGCAAACAAGTTAAAAACAAAACAATTAAAACAATGCTGAGATACCTAAGTCAAGACTACTTTTGGTATTGTGCGCAAATGTGTTTATTTACACATTGACATTATTTATTTAAATTACATATGAGAATAATAAAGCAATATAAACATGTATCCGGGTTTAAAAAACAGCAGCCAGTCAAACCACGTATGTATAAAGCGGTACCTCACATTAACCAATAATAGAAAGATCTTCATAGTTACAGGGAGGGCTAAATTTCAGATCAGCCAATCAAATATATCGTAATGAGAGTAATACATGTGATGGTCCAATCAGCAAAAGAATTTCATACATTAGGGGCGGTCTATAGTTCAAATGCAACCAATCAATGGCTTCGTCTGGTGACAAATAAGGACGCTTATAACAAGTAATACGGGCTAAATTGTTATGTGTGAGACCCAAGTCCAACATTATGTGGAGTGTACTGGGGCTACTAGTGTTTTCTAGTCTGCATTTTATTCTTCATGCAGTTAAAGTGTACAGATTAAACACAAGAAAGATGTAGTCAGGGTGGTGCCCCTGTCTCCGCCCCTCCTCTGTCTCTCCGCCCTTGGAGACATTTCAAAAAGCTGTAACAAGTTGGACAAAGGCAGCGGAGATGAGACCGGAAATTGGTATTCATTTGTTTTTAAAATAAGAGCGCAAAACAATCTCAGTTGCACAGAAAGACATAAACGAGCGAAACGATATTCCGCAACTTATATTTACCAGGGATATTTACATCTGCAAAATGTATGCGAATTAATTGCATACTTTGTATTAACTGATAAACGTTGCAGCTGACAGTTTTATTTAGAAACCGGAAGTTGTGCTTTGTCTTCAGGGCGGCACTGCCTGTATAAAGCTCCGCTGGGCTCCTCTGTAGTGATCCCATTATCAACCCCATCCAACTGGACAGCCAACATCGTATTGTCTCCTAGAGACGCAAACAGGTATCCAGCGATATACAAGTCATTTCTTATTTTAGTCCAAACTCGTATTTTACTCTGAGCCAGCCTGCTAGCTTGTTGCGTTTGTACAGCTGTCGTTGTGAACTGCGTTGTTAGGCCTGGCTGTGTTGGCGCTTGTGGAGGGTTAGCTCATAGCCTTGTTTCTAAGCAGCTAACGGCAGCTACCTACCGCTAGCAAACAATAAGGTCTCGCTATGATCATATGCTTGAACTAAAACATTTAACCACATATGTAAACAAGCTACATGTTGGGCGCCAGAGTGAGCTGCTTGTATTTTTTGCGGTAGCGGTTTGAACCAGAATGAGCGGGTTAAGGTGCTAACATAGCAACTGTCACAGTCGTTGCTAAGTTCGCTAGTTAATGGCGCTCATCTGACTAGCTTGTAACTAACTAACGTCAGCTAGATAATACGGTGACCACTCCCAATCTTGGCAAACTGGAAACAGCATAGGTGGCATTCACTGACATGGTTAACTAGATAGCACAGCTTAAACTAGGTTGCTAACCTAGTTGGTTATGGCTGGCTGTATTTGATGGTGCAGTCTAGCCTCCGGGTGCATGTAGGGTTGTTAGCCCTCCTCCAGTCCTCATGTGTTCATTCTTGTATGCAGTTCAAAATCTTTGTAGGAATTCTGGCGGTTTACTGCTGTCTCCGTCATGCAGACTGTCGTACCTGTTTTACATGTGGAGCACGATTGGGATTACAGCTGGGTGATACGCTGATATGTCAGTCTTGTGATATGTGGCAAATTATCGTGTGACGTCTCTGTTATAATTGTGTTGTTATCTAACGTAAATGTTAATGAGTCACAAAGGCTTTATTACAGTTCAGTGATGATAAACTACTTTGAGCTAACGTTAAACTGTTGTGTCAAAGTGGAATGAACATTGAATGCCTCTGCCTGCGTGGACATCATATTCACATTACTAATGAGGTTTCCAAGATTGTATAAACCAACCCATAGTTTACATGGTGTATGCAGCAATAGCTTTATGTCTACGCCTATTTTAAAAATTCATACATGTTAGAACTATGACCTTAGACAGTCCAAAAATATACCCTTGTGTTATCACAGGGCAGAGATATTCCAGCTTGCTCTGCCTTGGGGCCACTTTACATGACAGTGTGCCAAGGACTAGTTATTTAACAAACTTTGATAATATTTATTAGTAAATGAATTGCCTATTTTTTAACCCTTTGATGTTTGCTGTCCTTACTCACCTTTGCCAAGAGATTAAGTTAGGCACAGCAGCCCTGCATAGGGGTGTTTCTAGGATTTAAGGACATTCAGGGTTTAGCCTAGACCTCTGTTGGGGGATTTTGGGGATCCTGCCCTTGCACTTTTTCCCCCCTTTTTATTAGTAAACAAGCTCTTTTTAGATGCTTTTCATGCACTTTGGAATCTTATTCACATTCAAAGTACCAGAAATTCCAGTGTGAATCAGATTATTTTCTGTCATGATAAAACCCTATTGGCCTAGGGGCTGTTAAGTTGAGTATCAGTGTCATGAGGTATAAAGTCTGGAGCTGTTCCATAGGCAATGAATGGTAAAATATGTTCCAGATGAGGCTGAAGGCCGACAGAGGGATGCTCTGAGTATATGGGTATACTTTCTGTTTCAGAACTGAGAACAATGCTATAGAGTAAAGCAAATGTGGGTATTAAAAGAAAACAAACATTCGGTGGGTCCACAAAATCAGGCTCCCATTCACTGTCTGTGGAGCGGCTCTACACTTAATACCCTATGACATCACAAGTTTGAGATTTGCTTCTCTGGTTTCTGGCTTTGAGAGAGAGCAGCTCATGATCACAAATATTGATTGAACTTTCCAAGGCCATGGGAAAAACATTGGAATTCTTAATTGAGGTGGTGTTCCCCTTTAAGCACAGTATCATCACTGTGTAATTCTTTTAATTGTGATGAGATGACTCTTGGAAGGGTATCAAGTCACTTTGTGCACCTACCATAATGAATAACAAAGGTCACATTAAATCAGCAGGTTTTTTTTTTTGAAGGAGTTAGGTGCTCTTTCCATCCAGAAGTCTGCTATAGTTTTTGTGTCACACATTTGTAGCAGGTGTTGTGAACTTCAAAGGATGCCACGGTGTACCAGTATGCCTATATACTATTTGAAAGGCAAAATTTGTTTGCATTGCTTATGTGTAAGATTGGCTCCAAGCTGACAGTCTCTTGCCGAGATATGGGTGATGTTCTTAGCCTGTTTACTAGACTGGCTTGGATCAATATGAAATATGAACCCATGGCTCCTCCCTGAGTGTGCATTAACAGTCACATGCTTATGCTTGTGTGGAAGTAAGTGCATTTAAGTGAGTGACACTGCAACTGAAGAAATTACTTTACACAAGTCTTTGGTGCAGCACTCTTACAGGACATGAGACTGAAGAGACCGTAAGAGCAAATTAACCATTTATCATTCTCAAGTAAGCGTGTCAGCCTCAAAAATCCATAATTGTTTGGGCTGTTGTAGAAATTCTATGTTCAGTTTACTTGAAATAGTTTGGAAACCACTGATCTACATTACAGAGGACACACAGGGTTCTTAAAGGGTGCTTGAGATGCTTAAAAGTATTTAAATTTGGTACTTAGATATTTAAGTACTGAGACATGTTGAAAATCAGACATTTGGTATAATTTCAGAGTAAACAAGAAGACTTCAATTCTTGACCCATATTTTCCCCTGCACCCTCCCACCCCCAAAAGATGGACAGTAACAGTAATAGCTGACCAGTATCACACAATAATGCCAACAGTTACGACAAGACTCGAAAGCAGCATTGACACCAAAATTAACAATACACTGCACACATAAAAAATGGAAGTAATGAATAAGAAAATTAAAACAAATGAGGAGGCTCAGATGTCAAAACCAGGCGAGGAGCTCAGTGATATATGGTTTAGCAGGGTCATCAAGTCCTTTTAAAATAACTTAGTAGTGAGCCCTTTAGAGAAAATCTAAGTTTCCCCAGTCTCTCTAATTGACAATAAAATATCTTTCACCAACCTATTATGAGTTGGAGGTAGAATGTGCTACAATTTAAGATGAGTAAGTCACCTTGCTGTGGTAGAAGTGAGAACATGCTGTGTGACTTAGGAAGTATTGGGCTGCAGAGGGATCCCAAACAGGGCCAGGAGAGGGCTGGAGATAATTTAAACAATAATCCCTGAGAAGTCATGGGTTACAGTGATTTTACAATGGCTGAGGGGCGTTGTGCCCCTCCGCCGTTGTGAAATCACTGTAACCCACGGCTTCAAGGGGCTTATTGCTTTTATAAACAGTTACCCTACATATAGCCCATAAAATAAACACACACGAAAAAAAATCAACAAATTTATTGGTAATAATGCAACAATAAAATTGAGAACTATTCATTCTTCCACCAAGCAAGATCGAGTGGACAGAATG
>JAPZEB010000023.1:9797221-9819750 GCA_029783705.1 Chaetodon striatus | reverse complement strand
CCAGCATGACATCAGTCTTAATATAATATACTGAAGCATCTAATCTGGAGACGATGCATTGCCATATGATTCTTTGTTTATTTATAGTGCTTGGTTTTGTCTTTTCCCAAACTCTGTCTTAAACAATGGCTTCTCATCAAATGGACTCCCAACTGGCTTCCTGTTAGGCTGCTGTATACAGTCTAGGAGCGTCTGAACTTCTGCTCGGATGGTTACAGGATGAGTCTGGACATGTTCTAGATTTTACTTATTGTCTAATTATCCCATGAAAAAGGCCAGACCAACAGTGCATTATTTCTAAAAACATGAACCATCTTTCTATCAAAGCCTGTTATATCTTATTTGTCTGTGCCATAGAGCTCAATCGTTGTCCAAAAACATTTATACACCTCAATGCTGTTGTACTGAAAAAAAAAATCTTTTCCTTCATTAGCATGAACACACAAACTGTAGTATATTTTGACTCAGTTACACATACACTGCTCTGCTGTTGCAAATATGCTCTATTTCCATTTGATAAGATCACCTAACTGAAACAAACAGGCTAATACAACAGCCATACCATGAAGCCTGCCTTCATGAAGCTTTTAATTGGAGCACACCAAAGTGACATCAAAGAACTCGAGAGACTGAAGGCAGACTGTTGCGTTGCCTCACATCGCCTGTCTCAGCCAAACAGTTGCACTTGATCTTACTGCAAAGCCACCTCGTGTGTACGTTCTGCACCTGTGTGAAAGGAAATAGCTCTCTATAGCAGCAGACAGCTGTTGTCTGTGTTTGTCAGGTCAAAGGAACCCGGAAGACCGACAGGACCGATGCAAGACGCTAGTTAGTCAGTTAGCACATTAACAACACAACTCAAAGTTCAAAGACGTTTACAGGGTGCTCGTAAACCATAACACAGTTACCAACTGTTTCTGCTGAAGAGCTCAATCTTCTTCTCAATCTTACCCAATATAATATGTTTGTTTCAAGCTCAGTTCTCCTTGACTGTAGTCATTTATTTGCTTTCCTTACTTACCTTTTCCTTCTTGTGCACTAAGCTGAACTGCCAGTCTGAGTGACTTTACACATCACTGTCTCTGATGCTGAATCAACATGCTGAATAAGAAAAAAAGAGAAAGCCTATAAGTGCCAAAATCACGGTAACGGTGCTCACTGACAGCCCGACCATCGGCTTGGTGTGTCAGAGACCTTAGTTAATTAACTGATTGCTTGAGTGAAAGAAAATGAAATGGTGGCTATTTTGATAATTGATTAACTGTTTTAGTGATTTTTCAAGCAAAACTGCCAAACATTTGGGTGGTGTAGTTTTTCAGATGTCAAACTTTGAGGCTTTTCTTTGTCATATATATTCTAAACTAAAAACAAACAAGCAGTTAAGTTATGTTACCGGTTCACAGATGAGTCTGGAATAAAAGCCAGTGAACAATTTGCCTAGTGTGCACTTGGAGGGAAAATGCAGAAGAAGAAGTAAAAGAGATACTATGAATGTAGGTCACATCCCCTGTCCATTTTACAGACCTACATCTTCCCCACCAGGAAACTGGAAAGACATTTGTGCATTTGTCCTGTCCTGCTTCTCTTTCTCCATTTTAAGATAGACAAATATAATTGTGTCCCTCTAGTTTTGTGCCGACAAATTGCAGCTGATGTTTATTTAACTTTGTATACCACTTTCTCTTTTTGTCCTTCACCGTCTTCTTGGCGACTCTTACTCGTCTCCAGGTGTGGAAAGCCCGTCTGAATGGTTATGAAGAAGCTCTGAAGTTGTTCCAGAGGATAGAAGATGAGAAGAGTCCAGAGTGGGGAAAATACCTGGGGCTGATAAAGAAGTTTGTCACTGACTCTAATGCTGTGGCTCAGCTTAAAGGCCTTGAGGCTGCCCTGGCCTTCGTTGAGAATGCCCATGTAGCTGGCAAGTAAGTAATTGTTGCAAAAATATTTCATCTTCAAATTTATTGAGAAGTCTAAAATTGGCAAGATTCAGACTTTAAACTGCCCTGTGTTACAACAGTGCATGGGGCTGCGCTGCTGGGGGAGTGTTGTTGAAAGCACCAGTGAGACAATGAAATGCAGTCCAGTTGAACTAACAGGTTGTTGCTCATCAGATGCTGTAACACTGCACAAGTGTTTGTAATACTCACAGGCAAGAATTTTAAAGTTCTGGAAATTTATCATGATGCTTAACTGTGAACAATTTTATCTTTCGTTGTGATGATTGTGTGGTAAATTGCAGACAAACTGCAGTCATGTTACAAAGTAATCTGCAACGAGTGTGCTTTGCATTGCCCTGGCAGATGGTGTTGCATTGCAGCATAAGTTTAGCCCTTTGTTGTTTTGCCAGAGCCCCTTGCGGTAGCAGCAACTGCCACTGTTGCTGCACTATAGCCTACAACGTAGCTTAATTTGCACCTGTCTCAAAATGTAACTACATGACTTGTTAATTTTTGTAAATTCAAAACCATTTCCTTCAGTGGAAGCGAAGCATTATGAAGACAATAAAACTCCAACAAAATAGCATTTGAAGTCCTGTGTGGGATTTATCCTGGCTAAATATGAGTTGAGGAAGAGAGCTAGGCACTAGGCAAGTTTATGCAATGTGAAAAATTGTAGGCTTATGCTAATAACGTTAGCTTTTATATTTGTTGAGAAAACATGTCTGTGTGAGACAGTTGTTTTAACAGTGAACCTAGTGAGTTGTTATGGAGCTGACTTTTGTAACGTTACCTTTGTTAAATGTCACTGTTGTACCCGGCTTCATATGAGTAGAGGAAAAGTCTGCAAGCCAAAATGCTAATTTATGCAATATTAAATGTCATAGGCTTATGCCAATTATGTTAGCATGCTTTATTTGTGGGGAAAACCAAAGACAGGTGTTTTGTTCTTGATGCTCGTGAGTTATGATGGAGCAGAATTTTGTACTTATCCTTAATGTTGTCACTATTAAGTCATGTTTAATGTTTTTTTTAGGTGTGATAGTTAAATCGATCAAACCTTACTGCCCTTCACAGAAACTCAACACAGTGGCACAGAAACACCACTGCCAACTAATGTTCTGGAGGAGCAAGTGCAGAGTGACACATAACCACCACTGTACAAGTAGAAATGCTCAAAACAGGGTTGGCCGATTGCGTAGGCTACAGCTCTATATCAGTGTTAAGAAACAAGGTGTTAAACACTTAAAGGAGTAAAGATTGATGAAAAATCTTTCCTCTTGTTTAATTTATTTTTTAATAAAGATTTGTGTTGAACTCTTCTCTGCGTTTTCCAGCAGAGGAACTTGATGTCTACCTGATTGTTTTGTATGGTGAGAGGCCCGGCAGTTCTTGATAATATTGTATGCATCAGCTCCAGTTAGGCTATTCTGCTAGCGAAGCAGGCTTTCAGGACACAGTGTCATTTTTGGCAGTCAGCTGACTGAGCTCTGAGGTGTCCTCTGGTCACTGAATAAATTATCCAAAAAAAGAAATGATTGTATTACGATCATATGTCAAAACCAGAGGCAGAATGTTTGTCCCAGTGTGAAGGAACTGCCATTGTCTTTCCAAATCACTATAGTAAGTGATGGGAGAGACAGAGGAGTCTTTTTGAAAGACAGCTTTTTTATTTACAAAACATACCTGCTAAGGACAAAGAAAAACACAGAGCATGGACCTGAGATAAGACAAGCTATAGTGCTTGGAGTGGTTGGCCTAGGTGCTCCCAGCAGAGATCAAATGCAGCTACTTTTGTGTTGGTGGTTACAACTATTTGGCTAGTCAAAAGATCTATGGTTAACAATGAGTCAGCCCCAGCCACACCTAGTCAGGCTGAATATGAATTTACAGTGTTGGAGATACATGGCGGTAATCCTGTGTTCCTGCTGAGTCACCAATTTAGAATAAATTCAGTCCAGTTTGGAGCCAGATGTACTGCAGGTTGTCTGGTGGTTATAGGTGTGAACATGATACGGGGTAAAGTTACGAAATATTCATGTAAAAATGACTTCAATCAGATTAAAGCCCAATATATCCATTTATATGTGCCTTTAAAAGTTCATATAAGGTAGCTATGTTCATAAGATTGTATCCATACGTATGTCTGCTGTGTTCTAAAAGGCTGTGATTGTGTCATTGCCCTTTGCTACAGAACAACAGGGGAGGTGGTCTCTGGCGTGGTGACCAAAGTGTTCAACCAGCCGAAGGCCCGGGCTAAGGAGCTAGGCACAGACATCTGTCTGATGTATATTGAGATAGAAAAGGCTGAGGTGGTTCAAGACGAGCTGCTCAAAGGACTGGACAACAAGAACCCCAAAATCGTGGTGGCCTGCATCGAGACACTCAGGAAGGCACTCAGGTTAGTGCTTGTTTCTGGTTTATAATTCTTAACTAATCCCTGTATTTCCTCCGTCAGTCCATAATCTGATTAGCAGTTATGGTCAAGCATCTGCTTGTTCTATCAACTGGTCCAAGACCAATCTCAGCTGGGGTTGAGGACTTCCAAACATTCATCTGAATCTGTCAAATGTCTCAGAGTTCATGTAGAATAATGTCAAATCTAAAATCTAAATGACGCATTCAGGCCTGATTTTAGTGTTATTATTTTTTACTGCAAAAGACTAAAGATAACTTTGAACAATGGAAAAACAATGGAACAATGGTAAAACTATTACTTCACATTGATGTAAAATAATAGAACGGTAACCAGGGTCTAAAGTTGACAAGTGCCAAATGCAGGTAGATTTTCGGTTTGGCAAGTAAATCTCGCAAGGCTGTCTGCCACACTGGCAGGTAAATGTTTTTATCACAATACTCATGTAATTGATTACTATGCTGAGTCCTCTATGTGTTGCTTTCATTGATAGTTGCCCTGCTCTGCTGCTTCTCTCGTCAGTGGCAAGTTTGGCGCACACACACACATTTCATATGTTAAATGGTGCAGCCATCTGATCGTCTTGAGCACTCCTAGTTTTGCTGCAGTGTTGACGGTATGGGACATTAGCTAATCTGCTAAAATATCACTTGCTGTCGGCCCACTGCTAGCTACTGCAATGCTAATGTAGAACCGACAGTTATGAGTTTTGTCCATACTTATAACTGTAATAAAATAATTACACAGAGGCTCCGTAGTCGCACAAGACGACAAACTCTTAATTGTCTCCCACATTGTGAACAGCACATCACTGCTTCACCTCTTCTGTTCTTACCTTTCACCATAAAAGCCCATATACACTGCAGCACTGATAACCAGAGTGGAACTTATTCACATGCTGAGACTAACCTGACCCCCGACCCCCAATAGGATTCACCAAAGCTTCACAGGGGGTCACAAGACTTTCTTGATTTTTAGGGGTGTAAGAAAACTTTGTTATTTTTAAAATACAGTTGATGTATAACTCAGCATTTATTTATTACTGTAAAGAAAACAAAACAAATGTATTATTTTTAAACTTTGTATTATTATTGAAGATACAAACTTAAAAAAAACTCACAGGATGAGGCACAGTGAAGACCTGAACCCAAGCTGTATTTACAGAGCCTTCCCTCTCAGCAAAACAGCCTCATCCTGCATTAGAAAAGTACTCAGTTAAAACTAATACAACAATGACTATGAGTCAGGGAGAAGAAAACACTGAATTTGTAAAAAAAAAGAAGCCTTATAAGTATGTATCATACGACATACAGAATTGTATTAAAAGTTACTAAAAACATGAGGAAAACTCTTCTTATGGTCACAGGAAATAATCTGTTCAGAGTTCACCCAAATGGCTGGTTTTATACAAACTCCCTGCAGTTATTGCAGTCAGTTGTTCTGTACTGTAAATGTTATGCATTGAATACAATATCAAATATCCATCAAATCTGTCCCTTAGTCAGGGCTCACCAGTTTCCCAATGATAGAAAAGGGGTTTTTTTTTTTTTTTAAAGGAAAAAGATGGGGAACCACTGGTGTATTAAAGTAATTTTGCTTCAGATTTTGTTCCAGCCTCTACTTTAAGTTTGTATTCAGCGAAACACCTTATTATTTCAAAAAAATCTACTGAAACAAATATACACGGGACACAAAAGGCAATTTATTATTTTTGCTGGTAAAAAATATGCTTTGCTAGTCCTCTTGGCCAGTGAGTCAAGAAGTTAATTTCAGACACTGGCAGTAGATATTGGTCAATAATACAGTTCTGTCCTGGTGTAACAAAATGCTATACTTTCATTTTCTCAGCCTATTTTTTAGCCATAGGTTTTTCTTTTGTCATTCGTCTATTGTAATTGGAAAAGTCAGACATATTTCTTCGCTTGTCAGTTTTGCTCAATTTTGCTGTCGATAGCCTGACACGCATTAACTGGTAACTAACCGGTTAATATTAAGTAACTCCAAATGTTGTGAAATATAAGTGCAGTGGCCACCATCAGGTCACCTTGGTGGGTAAGTAGCTAAATACTGAGCCACCAAACCACTTTAGCATTGTAAACTATGTTAGTACCACTGGCAGTGCTAACAGTGGTAATAGAGCTAACAGTAGTTAACAATACTAAAGGGTTTTTTTGGCTGCTCACTGTGATGACCTGTAGGGAGACTGGAGGGTAGGCACAATATTTCCATAGCAACGGCACCATGGGTCTGGAGGGCATTACCAGCGGTTATTGCTGAATGAGCAGTGACGCTAGCTAGCTCACTGACTGGAGTGGTGTGCAGTACAGAGCAGCAGCAGCTAGCTAACCAGTGTAGCATGATAACCTTATTAGCTTTGTGGTGGTACAGCATAGTGCTAGCACTATTACTAAACTATAGTAGCAAAGAGTAGCAAAATGAACCTGCAGACTGACATGTGTTACTGCCAGAAATATTCAGAGCTGTTGAATATCAATTTGAATATTGATGGCCAAAACAGTCATATTGGCAATTTAGTATGGCAGTCTTCTATCTCCTATCAATGACACTAACTATCTGTCTCCTCTTGGTCTGTCATCGTCTTCCCCCAGTGAGTTTGGATCTAAGATAGTGACGTTGAAGCCAGTAGTGAAGATTTTATCCAAGCAGTTTGAGTCAAGAGAGAAGGCGGTTAGAGACGAGGTCAAGCTGCTGGCTATAGAGATCTACAAATGGATCAGAGATGCTCTGAGACCACCACTGCAAAACATAAACTCTGTACAGGTGGGGCACGCTCATCATTGCACATACTCGCCCACCTATTCTGTTCGGCTTTCAGAATCAAGTTAAACTAAACAATACATGCTTGTTTTCTGTCTCTGCAGCTGAAGGAGCTGGAGGAGGAGTGGGTGAAGCTGCCCACAACTCCTCCCAAGCAGACCAGGTTCCTGCGCTCACAGCAGGACCTGAAGGCAAAGTTTGAACAGCAGCAAGCGCAAGGAGGAGACCAGTCTGATGGTAGGTTGTTACTAGGTAGCAAAACAGAATAACTGTGTTTATAAAAACTTGCTGTCTTTCTTTTTTGGAGCTGTAGAGTTATGATCTGGTGCTGTGTCCTCTTCTGTTTTTCTTTCAGGAGACGATGAGGTGGAAACAGTGGCAGCAGTAGATCCTTATGAACTGCTTGAAGCTGTGGAGATTCTGTCCAAGATGCCCAAAGACTTCTATGACAAAATAGTATGTTTGTCTAACTCTGTAGAGGACAATTTAAAACCCTCTTTTAAAAACACAAGCCTCCTCTGTGATAGCCTTGTAAGGCTGGGATAGGCAGAAATCTGGAAACGGGGGGAAAAAAAAGAAAGAAATAAAAAACAGTAGAATTTTAAAATACATCCTCCTCCTTCTCCTTTAGCACCCCCCACCAGACGACCACAGACACATGCACACGCTTCATACAGTAACCCAGTGTTTCCCATACACTGATTTATTGAATATTATTTCCCTGTAGAGTTGCCCACAGCTCATTTACTCAGCCCCACCTTGCCACACTCTCTGTCCCTCTGTTTATCAAACCACAAATGAGAAAAGAATTAGCTACCTAGCCACACCCTGGTCCAACCACCCACTTCCCACTACTGTAGACTGCAAACAAACTTCTGAGTGACTTAGTTAATTGATATTCTTCTACTAAAACACTCTTAACTGGAAAATGATAAGTGCGTTTTTGTAGTTAAGCTTTTGTGGGATGGCACCTGCAATGTTGCAGCAAATTGTTCACTCTGTTTCTGCAGGAAGCCAAGAAGTGGCAGGAGAGGAAAGAAGCTCTGGAAGCAGTAGAGGCTCTGACAAAGAACCCCAAACTGGAGAACGGAGACTATGGAGACCTCGTCAGAGCTCTGAAGAAGGTAAAGACTGAAGTATTTCTCATGTTTTCACTCAGGCAGTCTAAGGTTGTAGAGAAATCACAATGGACTAATGACAAAAATTATCAAAAAAATTCTCATCATAAATATAGTTTGATAGGGATGTGGTGACTCTGCATTACATGCTTACTGGGGTTATGTTTCAGGTTGTAGGAAAAGATGCCAATGTGATGCTGGTAGCAGTGGCAGCTAAGTGTCTGGCTGGACTGGCCTCTGGTCTCAGGAAGAAGTTTGGAACCTATGCAGGACAAGTAAGTTCAAGGAATTATGACAGCAGTTTTGTTAACTTTTTATAAAGTATAAGTATTATTGGCACAAAGTGCTCATTAGCACTGCATTATTAATCTTACAGAAAATGGCTACGGTGGCCATCGGACATTTTATCAACTTTTTGTTTGTTTGGTTTGAACAAGGAGGTTCATTCTTGACTACAAGAACACAAAGTTTTTATATATTTGTGTTTTTTGTCCTGAGTTTTGAATTCCATTTAAATGTGATGTATCCAATTTTTGTAATGTTTTGGGCAATTAAATCAAAAGACTAGTTATTTCTTATATCTTCAAGCTGCCTGCCAGTTCTGCATTCATGCAGGTGGGAATAAGTGAAACATGAAATGAACATGAAAAGTAGATAATGTCACAGTCAGGATGTAAACACATTTAGTCCCAACACAGATTTAATTGTGGTCACGTGACCATGCTATTTCATGTTTCAGCATCAACATCCATCTTCAACTGCTAAATTAGAGCTCTGTGTGTGCTGTGTTTGTACTTTAGGTGGTTCCAACTATTCTGGAGAAGTTCAAGGAGAAGAAGCCTCAGGTTGTTCAGTCCCTGCAGGAGGCTATCGACGCCATTTTCCACACTGTAAGTATAGTCTGAATTTGACTGCTTTTCTCTATAGAGATAGAGTAGGACTTGAAACTTAAAATTATTTTTTTTAATGCAATATTGTAGTAAACTTAATATCTACAAGGGATGGACTATAGGTTGGATGAAATACAAAATCATCACCTTGAGCTTTTGAACATTCTGATGGCCATTTTTCTATTTTCTAACATTTTACAGATTGAATTATTCCTTATATAATGAAGGAAATGTTGGGCAGACTAATCAGTATTAACAATAATCATTAGTTGTACCCCTAGTTCCCTGTTTGGTTTAGTAGAAGTCGTACCTTACCTAATGCCCCCTTAAAGTTCACTAAAGCCTTTTTTCCTTCAAAAAGCAGTCTTTGGTTGACTTAATATGAATCTACAAGGCTGCTGCAAATCCTCACAGACCGATTCGTAACTTAATGACTGTTGTTATTTATAAAGCGCTCTGCTACTGACTCTCCAGAACAATTTGTGACATATTTCAGCAGACATCCTTGTCTGAGTTGGGTAGATTGACGGATTGCAGTTTTTTCTGTCGTTTATACAATTTCATATTTAATATGACATCATCTCTTTTTCCAGACCACTCTTCAGAACCTGTCGGAGGACATCCTGGCTGTGATGGACAATAAGAACCCGTCCATTAAGCAGCAGGCCTCTCTGTTCCTGGCCCGCTCCTTCAGACACTGTACACAGGCCACACTGCCCAAGAGCGTCCTCAAACCCTTCTGTGCTGCTCTCATCAAGGTACACAACCCCTGGGTGGAAATGGATAAACAGCATGACTACCTTTTCCTTTTAGTAATGATGTGCATGATAATAAACAGCTTTGATATTTCTTTTAGTATGCCATCTCAGAATCTG
Organism: Chaetodon striatus; assembly: GCA_029783705.1. NCBI lineage: Eukaryota > Metazoa > Chordata > Actinopteri > Chaetodontiformes > Chaetodontidae > Chaetodon > Chaetodon striatus. The sequence continues at coordinate 9,809,736 of JAPZEB010000023.1, read as the reverse complement.
ACTGAGATAAAGTTAAAGATATAATATGTAACTTTTCCTGATTGAAATGTCCAAAAACAACTAGACCAATGTTGCATATTTTGTCATTTGTGTACTGACATTATCCCACTTGTTTCCAACTATGTTCAAACCATAGAAATGTGTTATTTAATCAAGGACACAATCCATGTCATTTGGGCACCTGTCATTATCGTCTTTGCTCATGCTTCAGGGTTGTGGTTGTCTGCCAGAAGCTGTCATTGACTGACTTTTAATCCAGTTTTAAACCACATTTTAACAGCGCACTTTTTAGAACTTGGTCATTTTGAAGGATTTTAGTCATCTGGCGTTTGGATCTTAAATTATCAGAGAGACAAATGGAGCAAACATTAGCGGCAGCTCAGCCCCAGTCCCTGACATGCTAAACAGCGTCAGAGAGACGCTGATTTTTAACATGAAACTGCTTTGTTCAGTGTTTTTACCAATTTAACTCACGGGGTCTGTTTGTTTTGAAAGGGAAGAAACCTCTGTGAAGAATTTGACTCCCTGTAAATTCTCCTGAAAGTAAAAGAAAAGGTGTAAAGAGTCTTGGCTTCCATTTCAAGTGTCACCTTTTAAAAGCGTTCCTGTACTTCTCTCTTCAACCATCTCAGCAAGTGAACGACTCGGCCCCAGAGGTGCGTGACGCTGCCTTTGAAGCCTTAGGGACGGCCATGAAAGTGGTGGGAGAGAAAGCTGTGAACCCTTTCCTGTCTGATTTAGATAAACTCAAACTGGATAAGGTAAGAATCAGTGAAAGGAGGATGAAGGGAGAGGAAACACTTGTCAGCATGGATGAATTAAAATAAGGAGAAGACTTCCATTTTAATTGCTATTAACTGCTGAACACTGTTTCTTATTTCATGTGTAAACAGATAAAGGAGTCTGCTGATAAAGTCGAGCTCCCTGGAGGAAAGAAGGGTGCAGGAGGAGGTGGTGGTGGTGGTGGTGGTGGTAGTGGTAGTGGTAGTGGTGGAGGGGGAAAGAAGCCAGCAGCTAAAGCTCCTCCCCCTTCTGAAGCTCCAGCCAAATCCTCTGCTCCACCCAAGAAGACCCAAACTGGTGCTGGCAGCAAGGTATTCTTTGAGCAAAGCACATATAGAACACGAAAATTAATTTTTCACCTAATTCTACCCCAATGTTGTTGAGTTATGGAAGGTATGACCTGAAGGAACTCAGAGTGTGTCAAGTAGACACTTAATGCCACTGTGTTTCTTCTATCTGCAGCCATCAGCAGGTCCATCTAAAAAAGGCAAACCAACCTCTGCAGCGGGTGGAAAATCCAAGAAGGCCCCCGACAGTAAAGAATTCACAGAAAGTGAACTCTCAGTAAGTCTGTGTACATACATTTACTTTCCAGTTGGAGCTTTTCTCAAAAAGTCTGTCACAGTACTGTGGGTGCATTCATTATAGGCCCGCATAAAAGAGAACCACCACCCCCTTTCCAACATCTGTTCTTTGAAAGTAGTGAGAAACATTTTATCCCACCAGTATTGTTTGGAAATTTTCCCCAAGATAATGCTAGTCCAGAGAGAAGGATGTTCTCATAATTGAAACATTTCTTCTAAAAAAACAAAATCAAATCCCGGCTGATTCATCGTGTTTATCAGCCAGATCCTCACACTCTGATGTCAGGCTCTTAGACCAACCAGAATGATTTGTTTTGTCTGATGTCTTTAAGCTCTTCAAGATGACATTCTGCACTTAATTTTCCCTGAAGACATTTATTTCTTCTTAGGCAGCAAAACATCATATGAAATGTACAGCTACTCCTGTAGGTTGAACTGGGCCTTAACACTTCTAAAGCTGAAAGAACCTTGATAAATAAGCTAGAAGAAATTTGTCAGCCCAGAATGGTGTATATAGCATAATGTTTTGCAGGAGCCTGCGTTGAAAGTGAACACCTGCTGTTGTGTGTGAATAAGTAGATGTCCAGTCCTATTACTTTTACAGACCAGTACAGTAATAGCGTGTACCCCTCTGGGAATCTGTAAACCTATAATTCTGACAACAGCTGCGGTTACATTGACAATATTCCTTCAGTCTGAATATAATCATTGTGAAATCAGAATCCAATTTAACTGTTTACATGGAGGCTAAATAAAGTGATCCAAATAAGATGGGTGTTTACATGCCCCCACAGCATTTAATGAGAATAAAACTTTTTTCAGTTGTGCAAAGTAACAGACAGTAACATCAAATAACTAATTAAAACCACACTTATCATAAAACACAAACATTTGAACCTACATCAGCATGATTAAAAACTACCTAAAATGACAGAACCCATATATAGAAGTTTTTAGTTTGGCCCACGTCCTATCTGCATGGAGGGAGTGTGGTCTATGACCTATACTGCAGTCAGCCACCAGGTGGCTTCCCTTTTTGGAGCTGCCATGTCATCCATCTTTATACACAGATTACACATGTCTCTGAAACATCCACATGCAGACTTTTAGTAGATGCTACAATTTACTGGTGTACCCTAAAGGTCTCGCATGCATGCCAAAGCTACTGGTATGTCCAGCAGCTCCACATTGTAGCCAGTATTTTGCTGTCGGAGTTTCTGCTTACTTAAATGTTGTGTGTTTGTGTGTGTGTGTGTGTTGTCAGACTGAGGTGTGTGAGGAGAGGGCAGCAGCCGTACTTCCTGCCTCCTGTATTCAGCAGCTGGACTCGGCCAACTGGAAGGAGAGACTGGCTAGTATGGAGGAATTCCAGAGGGTAAAGTCTCTTCATCTGTTTGCATAAAAATGACGGGGCCTGTCATGCTCCAGCATTTGTTCTCAAAGGACACAAACTGATATGCTCTACTTCATTTCTAGAGCCACAGCTACCTATTGATGGAGAAGTAGATTGACAGGAAATTCATCTGCAACTATTTTAATGATCAAAACATTTTTTTATTTTTCAAACAAAACTACAAAACTAGTACTAAACGTTTTTCAAGTCATGAAAATATCAGTTGTTGAGGGAACACATATCGATTGAACCTGTGTTGCTGTTAAGGTTCACTGTGAAATACTAAAAACTCTACATTGAACATGAAAGTCTGTTGGAATCATGGTAAATACTGATGTGTCCCTACCTATTAGACAGTAAAATGCAGGAATACTAATGTATGGATTCATTTATGACTTTAGGCTGTTGAGACCATGGATAAGACGGAGATGCCATGCCAGGCCTTAGTCAGGATGTTGGCCAAGAAACCAGGCTGGAAGGAGACCAACTTTCAGGTAACTTTCTCTATTACAGCAGCTGAAGTCGGAGCTGACTGACAGTCTGTCTTCCAAAGGGATGTGGCAGCAGCTGCTTGAACTTGGAATAAAAACAAACCTAAGTGTCAAGATTCACTGTACTTTTCCACATTGTATGACATTTGGATTGGGCTTCCACTCATGCTGCATTCATACAAAACACCACATACACAAAAGACAACTACAGGGAACAAGAGACACATCCAAGAACATAATATTTAACAGCTTTAAACTGGAAAATAGTTCATCAGTAAATATGAAAAAAATCTCTGTTGCTTTTCTTAGTGATTTCATCCTGTTTTGATCTGCCGCAATTTTAATTTTAATTTTAATTTAGTTTTTTCATGAAGTGGAGATGAAAGTGTTTTAAAGCTATTCAGTCAACACTGTGGTAAACACCCTTCCTGATGGCATTAACTGGTACTCAGTGCCTGACACGTGGGATGGGCCTAGTGTTATCTGGCTAACTTGCCTTAAGCCCTGTATACACTCTGCGAACTTGGACTGTCCCAGACAAAAGATGACTATCATGAAAGAAACATGCCAATATCTTTGGTTGTGGCTTTAAAACGGTAGTCCTGCACCACACAACAAGAGGTTCGAGGATGGGTGTTGTTACAGTCTTGTGATCAAAGACAGCCTGGGATGAAATTCTGAAAATGTCAGAAATTTGGGATGACCATCTCACTGCGTGACTGCTGTTACAACCTATGACTTCCAACCAACCAAGAGAAATGTGGTATGAAATGAAGCACTGATCAGCACGACACTGCTAAATGCTAGTAGATGCTAATAAATACTTTGAGCTTTCATTGCAAAATTGGCACGTCAAGTTGGCCTCCTTTCCCCAGCTACAACTGCATCTACATTCTCCTCTTCCTCTTCTTCAGACTTTTTGACACTCAGAAATGCCTACTATAGCAAGGGCTTGATTCATTTCATTCATACAGTTTATTAGATCCACGTCGCACTTTGTAGCTGCACTAAACTTAAAAGATTGTTAAAATCTCACAGTCTGTAGGAGGCTTAAGAATAGCCTCTTTGTAGATAGACTGTTGGGATTGATGCTGTTTTACACCTCTTTTTTAAGTATCTATTTATTGGTGAAGAACAATTGGTTAATGATTGGGATCTAACCATTCTAATGTTGTCTCCCCTTTTGTAGGTGATGCAGATGAAGCTGCACATCGTGGCTATTATAGCTCAGAGAGGGCATTTTTCAAAGACGTCAGCCTCTGTGGTTTTGGATGGCTTGGTGGATAAAGTCGGAGATGTCAAATGTGGTGGAAACGCCAAAGAGGGATTGACTGCTATTGCAGAGGCTTGCTCACTGCCGTGGACTGCAGAACAGGTCTGTAGCCCGTTCGTCTGGACAGAGAAAAGCTTTTTGAATGATTGATTAAAGGGCCAAGTGATGATGATGACGACAATGATGGATATTGTGTATTTACACAGTTTGTGTTTTATTTGTCAGGTTGTGTCTATGGCATTTGCACAGAAGAACCCTAAAAACCAGGCAGAGACTCTCAACTGGCTGGCAAATGCAATGAAGGATTTTGGCTTTGCTGGGTAATTTACAATCCTTATTTTATTACTTATTGTTAGATCAAAAATATGGAGGAATTCAGAATTTTTTAAAATGTACTTATCTCCAAAATTATAAAATTTGAAAGTGTTATGGCTTAAGAAGATGGACAAAACATGGTACATCCTAACGGTATCTGTTGACCTTTGACCTCCCCTCTCTCTAGTATCAATGTGAAGGGTTTCATCAACAACGTCAAGACAGCTCTGGGAGCGACTAACCCTGCTGTTCGCACGGCTGCCATCACCCTGCTGGGAGTCATGTACCTCTACATGGGAGCTCCTCTTCGCATGTTCTTTGAAGACGAGAAGCCTGCTCTCCTCGCACAGATAGATGCAGAGTTTGAGAAGGTAGGGACTTTCTGGGCGGATGAGAGAATACAAGAGAAGAAGTTTTATTTTTCAATTACGTTGGTGACAGAAGAAAACAGGAAAATAAAATATAGATGTGTATGTGTCTCTTCCTCACAGATGCAGGGCCAGTCTCCACCAGCTCCAACCAAATTCACCAAGAAAGCAGCAGCGGCAGATGAGGAGGGTGATGACGGAGAGGAGCAGGAAGAAGATGGAGGAGGAGGAGGAGGACAGGACATCATGGACCTACTGCCCAGAACAGATATCGGGTAACCAAATGCTGACTGTTTAGAACACAGCTTTTGTGCACTTTACCATAAATGAAAACATGATCTTTGTGGATCCGTCTTGAAAGATCTTAAATGAGATTTATTTATTTATTTTTTTTAATTTATAGCTATCAAATGTCTTAGAGTCTTTAAGTGTAAATGCTCAAATCTTCGGAATAAGACCTAAGTCAAGAATATTCACTTGGCATATGGTTGATTTTGTAACCATTAGATTGACTGACTGTAAAATATGGTATCTGTTTTCTCTCCCCTTCATGTCTCTCTATCTCTTCCCTCCCGTCTTTTAGTGACAAGATCACATCTGATCTGGTGACAAAAGTTGGGGATAAGAACTGGAAGATAAGGAAGGAGGGTCTGGATGAGACTGCTGCCATCATCTCAGAGGCCAAGTTCATCACAGCCAATATTGGAGACCTGCCTCTGGCCCTGAAAGGACGACTCAATGATTCCAACAAGATCCTGGTTAGTAACAAAACAGGCCTGCCATGCTGTGTAAAGGCTGTGATTGCTCCGCAAACGGCTTTCAACCAGCATATATTTTGTGTGGTGATATTTTAATTGATAAACAGATGCCAAGTATTGATCTTTTATTATATACGGTATTAATTTTTGCAAATACACATTTTGATACAACTTTTGGTATTAGAATAATTAAAATCAATTGCTTTTAAGGTCCGCTAAATGCTAAACGCTAAATTTTTTTTCCCGGGTGAAGTCAGCAGAGGTCACTTTGGCAGGAAGTTCACCAAAACAAGGGGAGGCACCGGAGAAAGAAATCAGAAATGCACTGTTGGTATTTAAATCAAACATCTGGATTTATGTGGGATTTTTTTAACCTGGACGGAAAGGAAGTGTTTTGCTCATGTGCTGAATCTCTCCTCGCAGAGTTCGTTAAATCTGCCAACAGTTCAGTTTTTTAGGTTTATACAGCATTTCTGACAGGTTTTAGACAGTATTGGTCAGTCTGACTGCTTGTCATCACATTTTGATGAATTTAAAAATGATTACAGGCAGATGAACACACTGAAAACTTTATCTCATGAGGTAAAACTGATGTTTACAAAGTTTCCTTTGTGGAAATAATTTGCAGCTGGGAAAAAAAAAAGTAATTTCTACTTCTAATCCAGCACAGCTTTGTTTTAACAAAATTACATATATGTAGACAGTATTAATAATAGACGTTAATTCAACGCTAATTCAGTTGTTTCATTAGATTAATATTAATTGAATTACTTTCCTTTTACTCCCACTTTTCACACGTTGTTACTTTAAAGTCTCAGTTGGTTTCCGCATTAATTGGTTGTTTCTGGGTAAGTCCACAACAACAGAGTGAGACCTTATACTGACATTCATGTGAATATTCCCAAGATATTTTGGAAAAAGATTAGTCCAACACTAAATATCTGAGGAAAAACTGAACAATGAAGTAACTGGCTGCTCATGTGTCTTTTTTTTTTTTTGTTAATGTTATAGTAGTTGTCCTTACATTTGTGCATATTGGCCAAAATGATCTTGATGTTTAAAGTTAGAGGATGGAAGATCTCCTTTTCACAGTAACAGGACATAAAAATGTAAGTTAAAGTAACTGTTATGTTTGTGGTCTCCAGGTCCAGCAGACCCTGACTATCCTGCAGCAGCTGGCTACAGCCATGGGACCTGGACTCAAGCAGCATGTTAAATCACTGGGAATCCCTGTTATTACTGTACTGGGAGACAGCAAGGTACTGGGCGCACACACTCAAATCAGACACACCTAACACAGCTATGAGAGTGTAGCTTTTGAATTGAAATGGACTGAAATGAGCCCTTACAGCACAACAAACACCTTTATTTGTTGATTTTGCAAAGTTAATACTTTGCATCGTACATTTCATGAAGTAACAATAAAGTTTAAAACTTAGTTTTTGCATGCTGACATCTACCAAAACAAAATATACTCGAGTATCAGCGGTGAAAAACAAAGTGTTGGGGCATCAGGTTTAACATACATTAGATTAGCAATTTACAATTTTAAACTTCAAAATGAGAAATGTACAGCACAGGTAGAGCTTACCAGTACAAAACAAATGCATGGAAAATGTGCAATTATCTGTTGTAAAATGCATTTTGAAAATGTACAGACTGTATGTGGTGAAAATAGTAACGTAAATCAGAGGACAACATGGAAACGTGTCACTCTGGGGACAGTGACACGTCCCTGACTGTGTGCTGATGATGGACATGTCTCCCTGTTCCTCTGCAGCTTAACGTCAGGACAGCTGCCATGACCACTCTGCAGGCCTGGGTGGAGCAGACTGGGATGAAGGAGTGGCTGGAAGGAGAAGACCTGTCAGAGGAGCTGAAAAGAGAGAATCCCTTCCTTCGACAGGAGGTACACAGAAGCACATACTTTTTACCGTCTTGTTTGTAAGGAAAATTCCTTTACGGTGCTAAATCAGAAAAGAAAAATAATCCATGTTTTTTGTACTCTCTGAGCCCAAATTGAAATTTCAGGCACACACTGAGCAAAGTCACAGTACACAAAATGCAGATCAGAGACTCATGTTTTGCTGTCTCTATCACCCAGGTGCTTGGATGGTTAGCGGAGAAGCTGCCCACCCTGAGGACAGTTCCTGGGGACCTGATGCTGTGTGTCCCTCAGCTCTATGCCTGCCTAGAGGATAGAAATGGAGATGTGAGGAAGAAAGCTCAAGATGCCCTGCCTACCTTCATGATGCACCTGGGCTATGACAAGATGGAAAAAGCTACTGGGAAACTCAAAGTACTGAACCAATAAATTGTTATGTGGACATACATTTCAATAGACATTTTCAATGCCTTACCCCAGGAAGTGATTCATAGCTGTACTGTCTGCAGTAATGAACGTCTCTCTCCTCATCTCCCTACAGTCTGCCTCTAAGGATCAGGTGTTGGCTATGTTGGAAAAGGCCAGAGCAGTGATGCCGGCTAAACCTGCTGCTCCTTCTAAAGCTGGAGGGGGAAAAGGCTCTGCAGAGCAGGGCAGAGCTGCTTCAGGTTTGTATGACATCACAATGAATGATTTTAAGACTTATTATGACCACAGTCTCTTACCAAGACAGATTATGTGTGTCTAACCATATATGTGCTACTCTGTGCTAGTTTGACATGTGATATAAAGTAGGGTTGGGTCAGATAGCTGATGAAATTTTGGATCCAGTCCCCATTTAGTAGAATTGCTAAACTTGCACGTAAACCTGTCATTTAATCTGACCTTGTTTAATTTTTTGGCTATGATTAATGTACAAAATATTCTGTCTTAAACTGCCAGTGACCATTGCTTTTAGCAGTTGACAAAGATCACAGCTCATAGTTTGTATCAGCTAAAGCTAACTAATGTTAATTCTTCAGTCGCTAAAATTAAATGTACTGTACTCATTACCAGAGGGAAGGAAAACAACTCTGTAACTCCAACTCTACAAAATAAAATGGGATTTTTTTCTTTAAGAAGTACGCGGTACAATTTGAGCCTGTTTCAGAAATGTTGTTAAATTCCAACTCCCACTGTTCTATAAATCGCCTGCAAAGTAGAGCCAAAGCTCACAATTTATGTGCTCACACTGTGCGGACTGGTCGTCAAGCCAGGACTTACGCGTGTACAGTGTGCATATAAGATGGACTATAAAACGGCTTGTCTGCCCCTGTGGACTGTTCCGGCTATTAACAATTTTGTCAGTAAAGATTTGGGGTAGGTAAAAGTTTGTTTGCTTGTGTTGGAGGGTTCCCAATAATTTAGAGATCGATGTCCCAAAAGAGCTTAAAAGTCAATTTTGCAAAAACTGGTCAGTCCAGGTTTGACCGATTTCTCTCTGACTCACTTACTTACACGCAAACAAATTAGCAGCACCAACAAAGTAGCTGGGTATCGGCTTCACTGTACAATTAACTGAGTGAGTTAAGTCTCAATTTTGCCATCTTGGCCATTGCCATCTTGGTTTTTTGGAGCCAGAGGTGACCATATTTGGGCGAGAGGCTGGCTCTGTGATGAGCGAGGGGTGAATTTGACTGATAAGCTGAGGACACTATCAGCAGACAGCCTGTCAATCACACCATCCCCGTCCTTAATTATGTATAATTTCAAGCCTTAATAAAATGTAAATGGATAAGTTGTATAAAAATTCCCCCATGTACAGTTGTCATAAACAGGGAAATTAAAGTTTTTTGTACCAGACTGTACACATGTTATTCCTTCTCTGTCCTGTTATTAAGTTGGGCATTTTAACATGGGGTTCTAGGATGGTTGACTTGCTTCTGAAGCCAGCCTCAATTGGTTGTTCAAAGTACTGCAGTCTTGGGCACTTCAGTGTTGGCTTCATTATTCAGCCCTGAAAGTTGCCGCTTGTCCCTTAGGTAGAGCAGGTCACCTAATATTATCAGGGTTGGATCCATTGCTCCTTCCATTCACTGGCTGAAATGTCCGTACGCAAGACTCAATTTAAAAAGAACCCCACATTGCTCCTGTTGGTGTAGCCAGTGCTTTGATTGGTAGCTTCATGTGTGAGTTTTTGTCTGCAATTGGTGATTGAGAGCACAGTTGTAAAGTGTCTGGGATGAGAGCACCACATACATGCAGCCCATTTATAATGCAAGATGGAGAAAAAAAAATCAAATGCAGGTGTATGATGTCTGATGTTTTGAAAGTCTGCTCAGTAATTTTTTTAGATATATCATATTCACACACTAGAGAGGTCTTTACATATGCCTTCCCTCTGCAGCCTCCAGGCAGCCAGCTAGTGAGGACTTTGTTGACAGTAAACCTGAAGCTAAGAAGGTCCGAGGAGGAGGAGCAGCCGCAAAGAAGGTATGTCTGTCTGGACCAACCTCTGTTTCTTGATTTCAGTGTGCACACAGGAGCAAAGCTGTTGATATTTTGTTACTCTTTCTACTGTCTAATAGATTTTTTTAATGGCTGTCTTGCCAAATTAGAATTGGGTTTACGGTGCAGTCAGGGAATTCTACTCCCCATTATTTCAATACTGAATGGAGAGAAACATAATCGATTTAACCCCACCAAGTGTATGGTTTTAAATTTTTAGACACTTTAAGAGAGGATCTGTACTTTTTGTAAATATCCACATGTACATCGCCATCTGTACATCAGGTGATGTCACTCCTGTTTGTGGTTGTGCATATCAGGCATGAATGCTTGAATTTATTTCCTTTTTTGTCTATGCACACCATTTACTTTTTGTTTTGTTTTTTTTAGTTGTTATTTCATGACCATGAAGTGTAAACATTATGTGGTTTCTCTACTCACCCAGCCACCCTCCCCTCCCGAGGAACCCGTCCCTCCCCCTCCCTCCAAGGACAAGGACAGTAATGCTAGTAAAAAGCCCCCAGGCAAAGGAAAGGCTGCAGCTAGCAGTCAACAGGTAGATGTGTTGCAGGTGTCCTTGTGATGAAACTCAGTCCAGTTTGTTTTTTACACTTCATCTACATGCTGCTACTTTTTAAAGCTCTAGAGTAAGTGAGTAGCAGACATGGGCAGAGTTTCTCAGTGGACACTTTTTTTAGCCTGGCAGATGTTAACCCCTGTCCAGCTTCTCTCTGCCCTGACCCAGTCGGGTCTTGGCTCAGTCTAATCCTGTGTCTCTCTAATCACTAATACTGCCACTAAATATACAACTGTATCATCAAATGCACATGGACATACAGTTGTCAGGTGAAATGAGATCTGTGAGTTTGTTTTAATCTTTAACCTGTAATAACGACACAAGAGAAATCCAAAAAGTGCAGTACATGCATGCTCACAGAAATGAAGGAAGAGAAGTCGTGTCACTTTGAGGTGTTCGGTCACTCCACTGCATGAATTTGTGTTTCTGAATGTGTGCGTTTAATATTTTGGAATATTATCACATTTGTGATTCTGCACTGTTTACGTGTTAACCTGCACTGAGATCTTTTCAGCATAACACCCCTTTGTCTCCTGTTTCTACTCTGTCAACTATACACACCCTCTGCATATCATCCAAGTCATACACAGAAAGCCCACGAGCAAACATGATTATACACAATGCTAAGTACACATCCACAGACAGAGCACTTTGGTTCACTCTCTCGCCCTGACACTGTGATATTGCCCCCTCTCTCAGGGTGCAGCTGGTAAGAAGCCTGCAGCCAAAGGCCTGAAGGATGATGAAGACAGGTCCGGGCCAATCTTCATCCTTGTCCCTAATGCTAAGGAGCAGAGGATCAAAGAGGAGAAGCAACTAAAGGTATGAGACCGGCTGGAAAATGTGTTATGTGCTCAGTGTCGCAAGTTACACACTGTATATGTGCGAGGTTAACTGAAACTGGGGGAGACCTCATTTGTTTACTTATTAGCCCCTTTTACACTGCCTGTTCAGGGTGGGAATATTCCATCTCGCCGTGCTGTAAATAAGGTACATTCGCGAAATGGAATGATGAGTGGCCTCGCCTTTAAGCCACCATGATGCTGTCAATAGGCTCATTCTAGATGAGCCAGATTTGATCACCGGCAATCAGTGCACAATGCATGCTGGTTACTTTTGTTTCTGACTTCTTCCCAACTTGCTCTGATGTCATGCAAAAGTAGACAGCAATGTAGCTGCAGTTTTTAGAGCCAGACGCTGCAGTTGCTCTCCACCGACTGCAAGACCCAGAGCATGATGGGAAACACCTGGCTCTCACCTGACCTAAGTGCTGATTGGTTTAGATGTTCACTCAACAATATGATGTTTTAGATAAACTTTTAATTTTATTCTGTTACCAGAAAACATGGTGTGGGACTGATGGTAAAGTTTACTTGTTAGAAACTAAATACATTCATCATAAACTATACATAGTCTATTGTATATTAACATTGGACTGTTTTAATTATTGAAGTACTACTATTATTATTATTATTATTATTATTATTATTATTATTATTATTATTATTATTATTATTATTATTTAGTGTTTGTGTCTAAGTTACTCATGGAGACAACTATTTTTTTTTTTTTTTTTTAATTAGTCCAGTATTGATCTACAC
>JAPZEB010000023.1:9755909-9768255 GCA_029783705.1 Chaetodon striatus | reverse complement strand
GGTCAGAATTTGGCATAAACAACATGAAAGCATGGATCCATCCTGCATTGTATCGACGCTTCAGGCTGGTGGTGGTGGTGTAATGGTGTAAGGGATATTTTCTTGGCACACTTTGGCCTCTTAGTAGCAACTGAGCTTCATTTAAATGCCACAGTCTACCTGAGTATTGCTGCTGCTCGCTCTAGCAGGATATTTCACAAATTTCACAAAGCTCAAATCATCTCAAACTGGTTTCTTGAACATGACAATGAGTTCACTGTAATCCAACGGCCTCCACATTCACCAGAGCTCAATCCAATAGAGCCCCTTTGGGATGTGGTGGAACGGGAAATTCGCATCATGGATGTGCACCTGACAAGTCTGCAGCAACTGCGTGATGCTATCATGTCAGTATGGACCAAAATCTCTGTGGAATGTTTTCAGCACCTTGTTCAATTTATACCATGAAGAATTAAGGCAGTTCTGAAGGTGAGTATATATGTACATATAAATCTTGGCTCATAAGGCTTGTAGTGTAGGCTACATGCTATTCTAAATCTACTTTTAGGTGATTTATAATACAGTTGAACTAATATGACAGTGAGTGAACATCTTTATCGAAGACTGATTATTTTGAAAGGCTATAGTTTGCATTGAAAACCAAACTGCACCTACCTTGATCAGCAGATAGCCTACTTATATTTGTGATGTGATGCAATCACACATTCTCCCCATCCTAGAATGAGAAGTTAATGTGATTGACAAAAAAACCCCAAAAACCTTTGTCTCTTATTTGTAGCTTCTCTGTCTGCACTGTGTGCAAGAGTAAAATCTTCAGTGATTTACATCTCATATTATTCACTCATATTCAGCCTTATATAACAGCCTAATTCTATCTTTGGACAGCAGGAGGAAACGAAGGCCATCACAAAGAGAAAATGCAAACTGCAGGTAACCCAATGTGATTGGTATTCAAATGACAATAAGAGATAAGTGAAGAATTTTAACCAAGTTGTTCAGAGGAATGTCAACTGCAGTCAGTCTGATACCAGTGGACACATTAATTACAGCAATGTTGGTATGTACCACAGTTTGAATTTTACATTTAAGTGATAATTAGGAGACAGATTATACTTTGCATCGTAATGATCTGGATTTCAGTTAAGGCTGTATTTATCATTGTTATCTTGCTGTGGTGTAAATAAAACTAACTCTCACTTAGCTTGGGCCTCTTAATGTCTAGATCCCATTGTTTATAAAGCTTAATCGTGATGCTTGTGCACGTGTGTATGTGTATGTGTGTGTGTGTGTGTGTGTGTGTGTGTATGTGAGTGGGTGTGTGTGCACAGTGGGAGATGCTTTCCCCCCTTTTCCACATGCTCCCCTGACTGGAGCACACAGGCACTCTGAGGGTGAATTGTCAAGCTGGAGCATACATGATACATAACTTCCTCTATGAAATTTCAAAATAAAATCATGTTTCAGCTTTGACAGCTTTCTGTGAAGGCGCTGAGTACTACAACACATGGGTTATCAGGACTCCCATGAGGCCTGACGAAAGCCAAATCTACTCACATGTGATACATATATATGCTTGGGGTGTAACATTACACAAAATTCAGGTTCGGTTTGATAATATACAGTGATGTCAAGGTTCAGTATGGTTTCGATACAGTAAGAAAAGTAGAAATACAAGAAAGAAAATTCTTCTTTTTTTTCTATTTTTATTTATTTTCTATGTTATTCTTATTCATGTAACTAACATAATTAAGTGTTTTTACTATGAACAACGATGGAGCTGAATGAATGAATTGAACTGAACAACCCATCTTTTGGGGTGTCTTCTAGGCAGAATGTAAAACAAAACACCTCCTTATAAGATATAGAATATTATACTAAACAAATACAAACAAAACAAACAATTCTGTTTCTGAAATATCAATGGAATTTCCTTTTTTAAAAAAATATATTTAAATGTATGAGAACTAACATAAGTTGGGCATTTTTTCTACCAAAAGCAAGAATTACAGTCTGGCTAAAATTAATTTCCATAAATATACTTGCAATGTCAACACTATATCTCATTCTGCTTTTGTGTTGTAAGGCTGCCTGAAGGCAACGAGGATAAGGAGACTTTGTTTTTTCTTTGTCCTGATGATCGGCACATCTGGGTGATATTAGTATATGTTGGCTGTGTTTCCATTTACATCTCCAACAACTGCAGAGCAACGCCCGCACACAGTCCCTTTCTTACACATACTACAGCTACTACAGCACTCTCTGGTATTGATTTGTGCTCGTTATAGAACTGTATATTTGTCCATATCTTATAACTATCAGACTTTGATCCTCTGCCTTACCCTCCCTGTGTCCAAGGCTATTTATTCATTTTAAACAGTCTGTGCTTTGATAAACTGCGTCCAAAAAACATGACCCTCATCCATTTAAAATCATTATTAGTTCTTCTGAGGCCATTTTGGTAAAAGTATCCCAAAAGCAGTGTAATAGGTAACTTATTACTTTACACATGGAGTAAAGTAACTATGTGCATTTTCAGTGTGTCACCTGCGAGTTTGCTACGTCCCACAAGCTCTCTGACCTCTTTCAGTCTAATAAATAGATTAATAAACACCTCTGGTAAATGCCACAATTGTGCTAACATTAGCTACTGTTAGCTGCTGAACAAGAGACTACGCAGTGACGCTTGTTCCCTGGTTGTGTGCAAGTGTTGTGAAACCACACATGGTGTCCACTGGATTAGCCTCAAAGGAGAATCTGTGGCTTTGCAGCACCTCATTCTTTGGCTTGCTGTGTACCCTTGTTTTTTTATCCACCACTTCCTCCTCCCAGTGTTTTGATCAAATTGTGTGCATGAGATAAGTTTATATACAGAGAGCCACTACAGTGCACCCTACGGTCCCTCCACCTCAGTCCCTGCAGCTAGGAGACCATAAGTGCCAACTGGGTTAGACATCTGGGAGTCAAAAAAAAATGCTGGTAATGTCTGATGACATCATTTCATCAGGAGACTCTATGTGCTTCAACCACTGACTGTACTGTATAAAATAATGGATGAAGGTAATGTGACATCACCCATTGGTTTGTGGACTGAATTTGAAGTCCCCAGTTTAGCATTAAGGTCTTTGTTTTTTTTTAGAGCCAGAAGAGACCATATTTTGACAAGAGGGTGGAGCTGTAGAGGAGCAAGGGGTGGATCTGACTTATAGACCATGGTGAAGCCACACAGACTCTCAAGCAACACTGCCTCAAATATGTGTAACTTTAAGCCTTAATAAAATGTAAACCGGTGAGTTATATAAAAATCCAACCCATCCGTATATTTGTCATGACTGTTGAAATTAACTATAGAGACCCAACCGGGTCAGTGAGGATTGACTGGCTTCTGGAGCCAGCCTCCAGTGGCCATTTAAGACTTAAGAGTTATAGTTATTTCTGTAGTAGCTTGCAAGTGCTGGAAAGTATTCTTTTAGGTGTGCCTTGGTACAGTACTGAAGACCTTTCCTTTACACTGGTTACTTTCTTTACAGATATCTGCAGGCAGCAGGTATTTGTTTCATCTGCAGTCTCTCACTGTTGAGCCACAATTAAGCACAGGTTACATTTTGCACAACAGTAAACCCCCCCTAATGGCTGCACAGGTCATTTTTACAAGGCTGGCTAAAATTTGGCTTGGAGATTCACATTTAAAATACATTAAAGGTAGATGTGTGGCTGTAATGAGCAACAAGTTAAAAAATGATTTCCTTTCCAAGTCCCAGACAGCAATAAGTTTCCTCTGCGGAAAACTCTGCAAGCTTCACAAACTGTTAGTGTGTCGCGATGGGGACAGCTTTGTGACTGGATGTGGATGTGATGAGCCATAACTGTCACAGTTTCTCATGTACCCACCTTTAATAATACTTTTTTATGATCTGTCACCATACCCAAGTGCACAGCAGCTGTGCCAAGGGAGCGTGGTCACGAAATTACTGTAAGTGATTTTTGGCACATTCCTGACGCATTTGGCAGAGTACACCTGTGATATGACTGTTCACAGGAAAATGTGTAGAATGATTCATCAGAATGACACATTTGATGTGCACATGGGGGGTCTATGGTCTGATGCTGGTTGCAAAAAATAACCAGTGGATCTGCTGTGCATAATTGTAGCTCAACTGTGCACATACAGTGATACAATGGCATGCAAATGTTTGGGCACCTCTGGCCAAAATTTCTTTGAATAGTTAAGTAGAACTGATCTCCAAAGGTCATAAGTTAAATATGAAACATGCTTTTCAACATTTTTAGCACGATTAGTGTATTATTTTTGTTTTGTAAATTTTTAGGATGGATCATGATTAGCTTGTTAGGGCTATGACTTGTTCACAGTCATCATTAGGAAAGGCCAGGTGATCCAAGTTTCAAAGCGTTATAATTACTGTCCTGAAACTTTGTCCCAACAATCAGCATCCATGGGCTCCTCTAAACAGCTGCCTAGCACTTTGAAAAGTGTTTTCAGGTAGCTGTTTTCTCAGTTCATAATATAATTAAGAAATGTCAGCTAACAGGAACTGTGGACGTCAACTTTCAGAGAGAGCTGCCCATAGGATTGTTAGAAATGCAAATCAAAACCCTGTTCAACTGCAAAAGACCTGCAGGAAGATTTATCAGACTCTGGAGTGGTGGTGCACTGTTCTACTGTGCAGTGACGCCTGTACAAATACGACCTTCATGGAAAAGTCATCAGAAGAAAACCTTTCCTGTGCCCTCACCACAAAATTCAGCATCAGAGGTTTGCAAAGGAACATCTAAACAAGCCTGATGCTTTTTGGAAACAGGTCCTGTGAACTGATGAAGTTAAAATAGAACTTTTTGGATGCAATGAACAAAGGTATGTTTTCAGAAAAAAGGGAGCAGAACTTCATGAAAAGAACACCTGTCTATGTAGGTTGGCAATTAGCAAATAAAACTCTGCCCAAATTTGTGTTTGTATCAGCTGGAAGTTGCTAAGTTTAATGTTTTTGGCCCATCTCTGTAAAGACTTTTTTCATAAAATGTGTATAAATGAATATACACTCTCTCAAGCGCAGCGATTTACAGCAAGGACCAAAAAGATCAAACGTGCAACTTTCGAGGCTGACAACTTGCTCATTGCCATGAAAGACAAATATTAAAAAGGTATACAGACCAGACTTGAAAAACAAGAACAAGAACATAATATTAACATTAACTTTGTTGTCCATGAAAATGCACATCACTTTTATGGTGTGTACCTTTTTCTCCTTGCTCAACAACAAGCACCTTAATGGGAGCAAGGAGGAATTTAAACAACATTGCCAGTTTACAAATCAAGAAGTCACATGTTCACAATGGACCACAGGGAGGTAGCGTATACAATGTGATTTTGCCAAGGACACGCTCCTGGATCAACATCCCACATCGTGATCCTGGACCAACATTGCAATCAACCAATCACAGCCTTCTGACATCATCAGTGTGCTGCTCCTGTGCTTCTTTTAAAATTCCTTTGTGCTTTTTCAGAGCTAAGCTAGTTTTCCAGATTGAAGGTTGTACAATTGAACAAAATCCTCAATAACATTGAACAAAAACCTTGTAAATGTGTTAATTGCACAAATTTGCAACTTAAAAATTGCATTATCCTTACTCTTTGTTAGTTAACATCTTACATGTTAGCATAGCCTACCTACTTTGCTAGCTAACGCGCTAACATTTTGGCCTATTGGCAAGCCTACTTGTTAGCATAGCTACCTAGTTAGCAAGCTAGCTCACCAATATTCTTGTCTATTGGCAAGTTTACTCATTAACGTAGCCAACCTAATTAGCAAGCTAACTTGCTAACCTTGAAGTAGCTAAAAAAGGTTTTTGTTCAGTGTTACTGAGGATTTTGTTTAATTGTAGTTAATTATAATTTGGAAAAGTAGGATTCTTTAAAGAAGCACAGGAGCAGCACACTGATGATGTCAGAGGGCTATGATTCGTTGATCGCAATGTGTCAACATGATCACATGTGGGTCAACATCCCACAACACAATGTTGGTCCAGGAACGCGATGTGGGATGTTGACCCAGGAGCATGACCTACTTGGCAAAATCACATTGTATAGTGAAAAGATAATGTGTCACTTTGGAAATACCGTATTCTGTTTAAATACTTAGCTCAGTAAATTAATAGCTGATAATATCTTCTCTCTCAACTCTGTCACTCCTCTTTGAGCCCGCTCCCTCACTCACTCTGTCTCTCTCTGCGTCCCTCGGCCGGAGCATCTGTTTCCAGGCAGTGTGGAACAGAGTGGATTAGTGGGGCCTTCGGTGTCGAAGTGCGGCGACAAGCATTAAAGCCATATTAACTTTCCATTAAACATCACCTCGCTCTGTCGAGGGAGAGAAAGACACAAGCCCTGGGATAAAGCTCCTCAGAGAGAGAGAGAAAGAGGCAGTGTGTGTGTGTGTGTGTGTGTGTGTGTTTGTCACCCTCAATGCACCTGTTCCCTTACTGTATTATTTTTTGCATTGGCAAAGACAATGCAGAACAATACTTACTCAAAGAAATTTACATTTAGACTCACTGTAGTTTTGTTCTGGTTAATGTCATTGACATCATTAAACTGGGGCACTGGCAAATACAACTTTTATGATAATCTTTATTATATTTTTCAGCAATCATATTATATGTCAGTGTTTCCAAATATCATGAAAAACACATTTAACAACTTGACAGTTAAAAAAAAAGAATATATTGATTTCACCCAAACTATTGTCAGAATATTCAGACTTATCACAGTAATTTCAGCTCTCATGTGTAGATTTAATTCCCCGTGGAGCGTTAAGCTATTGACTTGAATTGCATCACTGGACAACGCATCTCACTTCCAAATAGGAGAGTAAGGCAGTTTGGTCAGTGGTACTCAGTTTTAGACACTCAGAGACAGCATGTTCATTTCTGACCATTATATGCTGTCATTTTCTTTCAAATTAACTTCTGTGTTGATTTAGTTTTGGGCTAAAAAAACCCCAAACTTGGTTAGGTTTTAACAAAAATACAAACAGTGGTTTTAGATTACAATAGTACCTTTGTGTACATAATTAAATTTATGAAGTAAGTTAATCAGTGTGTCACATGACATATGTCCAACACTCCTCTGTCCCTCCCTACATGGACTGTCTCACTCTTTATACTTTTTAGATTGTTGTAAGCTTAAAGCCCAATGCAGCTCATACAAATGCTAAAAGGGTGGGTTGTGTGTTTTTATCAAACACCAAAGGCTACTGCCCAAGCTGCTAAACTATTAGATGGATTGCCATGATATTTTGTACAGACAATCACTCAGTACGTGCACAGTTACGGTGATAGCTTGATTAGGCCATTTAGACTACTGTCTTTGTCCCAGTATACAAGCAGGGCAGAGGAATCGATTTACTGACCGAAGTATGTCTAATTCTGCTATGACAGTCGCCAATACGCTACCTTTCAATCTGACCTTTATCCAGATGACCTATTATGCCACAGACTAAACAACTTACAAACAAGTTAGCTGCAGTAAGCTAGTGGCAAACAGTTACCATGGAGGATGGTTTTACAGGTCTGTACTTTTTGTACGTGCTGTATGCTTTACTTTTACTTTTTCTTCTCTTCTTCTGTTACGCATTTAATGCTATTTGACTACCGGATCAATGCTTGGGGCACAAACTGTGGAGCATGCACCAAGTGCCTAAGCCAGTTTGGGTCAGATTGACTGGAGACGTGCAGGAGTAATTAGTGTTAGTATGTTAGCCTGACTTTGAGAAATTTGATTTGGTATAGTTTCAGTTCGACTTACATGTTAACATGTATTTTAAACATCCGGTTTTAGTTGAACTAACTCAATAAATTGATTTTCTTTAATGTCATGTAAAAGAACCGACTATCCCTATGACTCTGGGGATCTCATATTTTTCTCTGGCGCCACCAGCAGGTCATATACATTTGTGGCTTGGAGTGAAATGTCTTGCCAAATGTTGTATGTACTGCCCTGACATTTGATACACACATTCAAGCCCCCCTCAGGATAAATAATGAATAACTTTGGTGACTCCCTGCCTTTTCATCAAGTGCCACCAACACTTTGGTTTATCACCAAATGCCTGTAAAATTGATGCAATTTTAGCATTAGAAATTTACAATATTGCTAATTAACAAATGCTAAACTAAGATAGTAAACATGGTGTAAACAATATATCATGCCCAGTCGCCAGAAGAAAATGCTGGACATTACATTTGCATGTTTCATACGTATCATATCAGCGTTTCTAAAGTGATGTAGAGCTGACTTTGTCATCAGGAGGTGAAGGGGATGGTGGATGGATGGTGGTCGACTAGAACGCTTTTGTTTACTAAAACAAGACTAAAACTATAGGAGGATAAAAATGACTAAAATGTGAATAAAACTTAAAAAACAAAAAAGAGATTAAGACTAAGACTAAAATAGATCCCAAAATGTAGTATTTTAAGCCAAAGCATGATCTTTCCTAAACCATAACCAAATGGTCTTTGTGTCAAACCTATACACATATTAACTACAACCCTGTTTACTGTAAAGAAATGTAAAGTTTCAACATATGCACTGCATAAAAATGAAAAAATAGAATGTCTCTGTGGTTTGCATAAATGCAGCCTACAATGCCAATGTTTAATTTGGCTAACAGGTTGATCTACCTGCTTAACATCAGCATGTTAGCATTGGCATTCTGGGCATGTTAGCATGATGGCATTAGCATTTAGCCCCAACAGCACAGCATCACATTGCTGCTAGCATCACTTAAGCCATTTAGTTTTGTTTGGTTCTAAAGCTTCTTTGCATGTGACATCATATATTGGTGCGCTGTCCACATGGAGGGTAGCTGGAGGCAAAGACTACTAACGCTGCACAAATGCCGATGATTTTCAGCATTTACAGCTGTTCCAATATATTATACTGGGAAAAAACAAAGGGCACTTTAAGTCCTGAAAACAGTAGGACATAAAGGGGGGAAGTAAAACATGAATTAATAAATAAGTAGGAAACAGCAGCAGATGTGGGTCAAAAACCTCTGTCTTCAGTCTGGAAGAGCGGAGTCAAGTGACATCGAACGTTATACAGAGTATGCTGTGACAACTTCTCTGTGTTTTAGCCATGACCCCAAATTTTTTACAGCATTTCACCCAATCTCTGGGAACTGCTGACATAGTAGGTAGAAAATGGGAGCTGAAGTAAGCTTACGCTACCTGATAATGTTAGCCTGACAGCAGTGCATTCATGTAGGCCTGTAGAGTTAAGACAGTTATTCTTAAGCATATTCCTGGCCAAAAACAGCATCCGTTTCAGTCTTGGTTCCAACCACATAAAAAATAGTTACAGTCCACTAGATTCATGTATGCTTTCATCAGCTCACCGTGTCATTAGTAATGTTAGGAGGTCTGGAGAACAAGGTCATTTGAAACGACAAACGTTCAGACCGCGCAAAACAGTTGTGAGAAAAATGCTTTTGTCATTTTGTATGGATCGCATTCAACACAATTTTTGTGATGATACCTGCAGCCTGCAGAATCATCCTACCCTTTTATGTAATCATATTCCTCTATTTCCAGGTCATATACATTGATGTATGAGGAGAACTGGATACAGTGTTGAATGCAGGACCACGCTTATTCTTATGAAAGTTGCTTAGTGGGGTATGAAACCAAAATGGTTTTAAATGCATCGTATGAGATAACCCCAATGGTTCAAGGATGATTGGCATGACACATGCACTGTGCAGCCCACAGAGCAAATGGACTAGAGACTTATGACAGCTGAGCATGACCGAGCCAAGGGTCTTTCCTCTGCTGGCTGAACAGCTAACTTCTGCTTTAGCGCTCTGCTAAACTTGAATGGGATTAACTTTAAAAAAGATTTAATTGTGAGGCTCTTCTAGACTTTCAAAATGTTATCAGACTGAACGGATCAAATCCTGATAGTGAAACAAGTCGTGGCAAGTGGCTGTGTCATTAAAAAAAAAACATATCCACAGACAGACATCTCTTTTGCCATGTATGTGAAGTCTATGTGAAGTTATTTAGGGGCCACAGGCCATTATGTGACGAACCCCAAAAATTGCAGTACCACCGTTTGGCCACTGTGAAAATTGGCTTCAAAGCCTGGTGCACTTCATGGGGGCCTGTTCATGAAGCATATGAACTTATCTCTTCTTGCCCTTCATCTGAATTCACCACGTCATAATAGTCAGGTGATAACAAACAAGCTATTGTTTATTCTGAATACACACTTCTATTATTTGCATACAGCCATGCAGTCTATAATGCATTTAATGTATGCCTGTGAAGTTTTGCCTAGAAATACAATGCTGGACGTGGAATTAAAATTGTGAGAGAGTTCTAAGCAAAAGTTTATTGACAACAGCAAGGCATTGAATTTATATATATATATATATATGTGTGTATGTATGTATGTATATGTATATATGTATACATATAAAATTTAATTCCCAGTATATAAAGCGATTACCAGAATCTCAGAACTGCATGTCTGGACACTTAAATGAACATCTCACTATAAAATACTCACTTGCCAGTGACCAGCCCCATGAATTTTCATCAAGCAGTGTGAGAGTGTGAGAACGTCCTCGGCATATTGAATACACACAATAAAAGTAAAACTTGACCGAAGCGATAAGCCCGTGTTGCTGACAAATATGAGAAATTGCTCGCCTCAGTGTCCCCATCATAGCCTTGGGACACTTGTGACATAGAGCACGCTCACTGAATGCTCATTAGTTGTAGATTGGTCATGGGAGCTCAGAGCAACACATCGCTGTGCTAACAATCTTTCCCATTATAAGAGCTTCCATTCTTCTATTCACAGCCCATTCTGCTCTAATCTTATTGGAGTCTCATAACGTTCTGCGGCCCTTCAGCGGGAGGCTTAAAGCACCTGGCAGGTTGTTTAGAGGGGAGCTTGTAAATGCCTGTGGTTAAAATGGGCTCTGGGGCCCAAACACAAGCCAAGCACTGCCGGGGAAGAGGGGAGGGGGACCGATTTGGTTGTCAAGTCCGGTTTACATTTTGGTTTTGTCAGTGGAGTGGGGAAAGAGAAAGTGACCCAGTGCTCACACCAACCTGTTGCTTCAGTGTATACTTTGTTTTTTCTTGTGCTTTTCAGATGGTGTTCTGGACTGAGTGTCATCTCAGCATAAGAGGAAATCATGGTACATAGTGTAGAACACTGCACAAATGTATTCAAATTTAGCCACCACACTACCACAGGACTTAGTATGCTTAATAAACAGTCATACAAAATATGCTGTCAATTTGTTTTTTCACAAAAAAAAAACTTAACAGCAGCAAAAATCACAATTCCTATAATAACAATGTATCACATGACACTGTGAAAGCGATTGTTTGTAGTGATGAGCCTACAGAGAATGATCGCCAGGGCTTAACAGAGCTTTGTAATGAGTTTGAGCTCATCGCTTAGCTGTCCAGTCTGCAACTTTACTGTTTTAGTTCACCCTTAGCATTGTTTTCAACCAGAGCAGGTAGCTGTTTTCTGCAACCTGGCCTCACTCCCAACTTGTCAAATACCTACGCTTGGCAAGGTGCCCTCAGCATCTGATACCAACACATCAAAGCACCCTTAGCAGCAGTAGGAGATGCACTGGGTCTTTGCATTTTTTTTATACTCCAAGCAACAGCCCCAGTATAAAGACCAAGTCTGCATAAGGTGGGTGAGACGTATACTGTGTTAAAAGAAATCTGGACTTACTTCCAGGAGACTGCTGTTAATGTCACGTGTGAAACAAAAACTCAACCAAGTTATTTTAATAACAATGTAGTGTTGTAGTATGTACAACACATTATGCTAGTGATGTGTGTTGGGTGATGTATGTGATGTGAAGTTACCTTAAGCCCTGTTTCCAACCAAAAACTTTTGGAATAGTACCTTTGAAAACCAAAAGTAACCCTTCAGGCATTGTACCTAGATCCTAGATGAATTTAGGGATCCCACTGCAAACACAGCTCTTAAATGTGGGCGGGGTTGTTGTGACTCACTGCTCCATCCAGCACTCGCTGTTTTTCCTCATCACCAGTGACACAGATGAAAGTCTGAACCTCATTTATTATCCACAGAAAGAGGTTGCGCACTGACATATTCAGAACAAAACACAACAGGCTGCAGTGAGAGTCTCTCTCCATTGGATATTTAAAAATAGCAGGTTTGTACATATAGTCCTTCTCAGGCAAGCACAGGGGTTTAGTGTTGCCGTGACCCACAGGAACAACGCTCCGCAACACTTTTTTTTTTTCAAGTTAGGATTAGAATATATGCAGTTCA
>JAPZEB010000023.1:9673636-9689131 GCA_029783705.1 Chaetodon striatus | reverse complement strand
TTTGGGTGAGGAGCCAGATTTAGATAATGGACCAGTATGGAGACAACTGTCTGCACAGTCAGGTCAGGATAGATATCAAACCTTGGTTAAAACAGAGAGTTCCACCATTTTTTCCTTCACAGATACTATTGTCATTATATCATCATCACATTACTGTTCATTACATCATTATGATTATTTTATCATGATTGACATGTAACATTAGCTTAAGTTAATTTACCCAAGCTAGCTAACGTTAGCTAAGCAGGAAAAATACATGCAGGCATCACTGGTGTTACTTTTGATAAAGCATGATCACTGTTGGTGACTACACACTGTGACAATGTGGGGTGTAGTCACTCTACTGTCAACTAGAGCATTTCTGTGTTTTTGGGAAACTTCGGGTCCATGTTAGTCTGGAGTGAGGTAAAATGGTGCTCGAGGTTTGAAGTTTTAAAATGCGAGAGTGAAGTCTGACATATGAAGCAAAAGAGTTTCCTCCATGTTTCCTCCAAGTCAGATAAAAATGCCCTGTGCCCATATTTATATTTGTGCTTAACCAGATCCATCTCAAATTTGCTCAGAAAAGTGCGTTGTCGTCAAATGGCGTTGCAGTGGCGTGGCACCACCATAAACAAGAAGGTTGTTGTAACTTCAGCATTCAGCTTGAGCCCAAATTATGTGTGTTTCATAACAGTCCTGGCCTCATGTCATCTACGTGCCAAAATGAAGTTTAAGTCATAGCACCATCTACTGACAACAGGAAAGGACACGTTACATAGTACATACTTACATACCTCAAAATTGGTCAGCATTGTCTCAAGACCTTGATGATGCTTAGTTGTGATGATTGTGATATTACATGGAACAATGTTACCATGGCAACACCTTATTCGCTATGAATCAGATAGTTGTTGTAACTTCTGTGTACCTTGTCCAGTCTGCCCCAAATTTCACATTCAGGCCTGAAGCCATCAACATGCACATTGGGTGTCATTGTGATTGCACCACCTACTGACAACAGTACATAAGACTTGCTAAACAATAATCTTTTGATTTACATGAAATTTAAATGGTGTGGTCTACAATTGATTTAAGGCAACATGATGTATAATTAGTGTGTTCTCAAGCATCACATAGTGGACAAAGGAAATGGTACATAATGTGAAGTAGGTCATTTCAGTGCCCATGCTCTAGAGGGATATACCATCTCACTCCTGCAGGCTCTGTCTGACTTCCACAGAAATAAAGAGTTGCTTCAGCCAGCGTCCTGCCAGTACCCCTGACCGGCACGAAGGTGTGAGGGTCCAATCATTAACCTTTTTTTATTTTTTTAATAATGCCTAGTGATATAATTTGGCACAGATCTAAGTACATTTTGATTGATTATAAATACATTCATATTGTTTAAACAGTAGCTAGAACAGCTGCGAGCCACAGGAGCAGGCCAAGTGCCACGATGTGCTGTCAAAGACAATGAGTGGCTGATTGAGAAATACAGACATAAACCATCCATCCATTTTCGTAACCGCTCATCCCCTTGAGGGTCACGGGGGGGCTGGAGCCTATCCCAGCCAACATTGGGCAAGAGGCAGGGTACACCCTGGACAGGTCACTAAACTATCACAGGGCTGACACATAGAGACAGACAACCATTCACACTCACATTCACACCTACAGACAATTAACCTATCCCCCATCTGCATGTGTTTGGACTGTGGGAGGAAGCCAGAGTACCTGGAGAGAACCCATGCTGACATTGGGAGAACATGCAAACTCCACACAGAAGGGCTCCCTCCTGGGAACAAACCAGGAACCCTCTTGCTGTGAGGCAACAGTGCTAACCACTACACCACCGTGCAGCCCAGACATGAACCAATTAACATAAATATTTAGAACCATATTTATTCTGATAAAATTTGAGTTAACATCCCATTGCTTATTGTTTAGAGTCTGTTTGCATATGTGTTTGTGTCTTCCAGATATTGTTAACAACACCATTGATGGGGTAGCTGTGACACAAACTACATTTGAACCCACCGAGAAAATGTCCACATATCTACTGGCCATTGTCATCTCTGACTACATACACCTCAATGCCACACAAGGAGACACTCTGGTAACTGTTTATATTTCATTTTAATGTAACTAATAACACTGAATTTCCCTCTGGGATAATTAAAGTTCTATTGTATTGTATTGTCTTGTATTGTATTGTATTGTATTCTATTCTATTGTATTCTCTTCTATTCTAAGTTTCTACACTGAAGTCTAGTACTTGCTGTAACAGGGCCTTCATTGCTGTGATGAACTTCACCTGTGTTTTTCTGTTATGTCTAGTCAAAAAAGTCTGTCTGTTAAAAAAAGTTTTATGAAAATTTATTTTATAAAACGAACAAAAATGTTTGTAAGGCTATCAGGATTTTAGCAAGAGTTAAGCAAGATTTATTCATGTTGCTAAATGGTGTACGTTAAGAACAAGATGGCCAGATATCTGACAGGAAGTAAGATTAAGATTCAACCTTACGACTCATTTGAATAAGCAGAGATCAATTATAGCATCATGTCGTTTCTTGAGGTTAACAACAGAGAGAGACTTTGGCGATAAAAGATGCGTCTTCATTTAGTATAGACTAATGGACCCTAGACACTGGTGCTGGAGGTTGAGTGAACTCAGCAGACAGCAGATGAAACCTCTCAGTTGAATCTCCTGGATCATCTTGAGGGATAATGTGGTAATGTGGAGGGAGTGTGTTGTGCAACCGTAGGTCTGAAAGGCAGAATGACAGAGACTCAGTGATACTTAAAGAGTAGTGCCGGAGGACCGATTGGCTATGGGAATGTGGGCAGAAAGATCAGAGAAGAGGAGATTGGAGCTGTTAGAAAAAAAAAGTGAGAGGGAAGAATATCTTCCTTACTGAGCCAAAAGCTTCATATTCTCAGAGCCTAAGGTGACATCTTGTTTCATCTGACCAACAGTATTAGACATAAAGGTAGTCCATCACTATGATGTAAAACAGAAAAGCAGAACAAACCTTATATTTGAGGGTTTGGTATGTTAGCTTTGTTAATGACTCAAATGACTAACTGATTATCAAAGGTATTGTCGATTATTGTTAGTTCAGCAAAGATTGGATCTGACTAACTGTTTAATCACTAATGACAATCTAAAACATACATAAAGCATTTGGGTTTGGTTTACTGAGTATGTACTTTTTACGACATTGATGCTACAAATGTTTTTAC
Organism: Chaetodon striatus; assembly: GCA_029783705.1. Lineage (NCBI taxonomy): Eukaryota > Metazoa > Chordata > Actinopteri > Chaetodontiformes > Chaetodontidae > Chaetodon > Chaetodon striatus. Next base: position 9,685,906 of record JAPZEB010000023.1, on the reverse strand, counting down.
TTTACATGTTTTTTACATTTATGGAAATATCTGTGCTTCAGTGTTTTAGAACTTTAATGTGTGACTGCACTAATAAGAGTTTGCTGTTGTGTGTTTAGATCCGTATCTGGGCTCGCAGGATGGCCATCGAGCAGGGACAGGGAAACTATGCCCTCAATGTGACTGGACCAGTACTGGACTTCTTCCAGTTGTACTACAACATCTCCTACCCTCTGAGCAAGTCAGGTGAGTCTGCTTTCACAATCTTCTGTTTAGGGCCAGTGAGGGAAGTTTCTGCACCCACCAGTGGTTCCTGACTTTTTGCCATGACGCTGACAGTTGTGGTTTTGAATAAAATGTTTTAGTGACTATTGAATAGAAATTTGTTACATACATGCCCGTCACTGCAGCCTGCTCTAGAGAGAGGTCAAAGATGTTGGTGGATCCCTCTCTGCTTGTTGTTCTGCACAGTATAAAGTATGGATGAAAGAGTTTTTAGAACTGTGGGGTATATTGCCGTGACTTGAGTTCAGTTCCTTTCTAACCTTTATTAAACCTGCTCTCTACAGATCAAATTGCTCTGCCAGACTTCTATTTTGGTGCCATGGAGAATTGGGGTTTGGTGACATACAGAGAGACCAACCTTCTCTATGACCCTGTGACCTCCTCCAACAGAAATAAAGAGACCACTGCTACCATCATTGCTCATGAACTAGCACACATGGTGAATATATGTTTCACATTTAATTTTGAATTGCATCTGTTGATTGATTTACTCAACAAATGGACTGATGTCATCTCCTGTGCAGTGGTTCGGTAACCTGGTGACTCTGCGCTGGTGGAATGAGGTCTGGCTGAATGAGGGCTTTGCTACATATGTTTCTTACCTGGGAGCAGACCACGCTGAGCCTACATGGAACGTGGTAAGAACAGTGTTTCATGCATTTGGCCCTGATGTTCGCTGCCATCTTAACATTACATTTCTGTTATCAACCTTGCACAGCATATGGAATGTTAATGTATTTCTGTCTGTCTGTTTGCTCCAGAAAGACTTGATAGTACTTGATGACGTCCACAGGGTGTTTGCAGTCGATGCTTTGACCTCCTCTCATCCCCTGTCTTCTAAAGAAGACAGTATTATTCTACCAGGCCAGATCACTGAGCAGTTTGATGCCATCTCATACAGCAAGGTACACACACATCAGCAGATTAATCATATATCAAGCATTACAGCATGAATATGTGTACTTTCTTTGTCACGGGGTGCAGCTAAGGCCAGAAAATGAACTTAAAAAAAACTGGAATTTCGGCAACTGAACAAGTTATCATTGATTTATTGGTATTGTTCAACACAGTATTGTTTTTCGTGCTATACAACAGAAAATGTACTCATTGTTTTTGTAAACTGATTGGTTGATAAATTGATCTCTTCCCTCTGTTTGTGTGTTTGTGGCTCCTCAGGGTGCAGCAGTGTTGAGGATGCTCTCTGATTTCCTCTCAGAGCCAGTCTTTGTCCAGGGACTCAATGTATGTTTATTTTTGCTGGCATAATAACATACAATGTGGTGCTGAGCTAAAACCTGTAGTGATACATTTTCATTACATTTTACATTTTCTCCCATCATCCTCATTTAAGAGATTGAAATTGACTGTGTCTGTCTTTTGTCTTCAGACATACCTCAAGCACTTTGCCTATGGTAACACTGTAGGGGATGATTTGTGGAACCATCTAGAAATGGTAAGCTGGGTTTTTATTTAAATGTTATGATGATAAGATTAGCCTCTAGTGTCTCTTGACAATGTAAGGGCACACAGCCTCTCCATATACAAACAAGAGATTAGAAGTTTATTAGAAGTTTACGCATTTTAACCAGCTGCGACAACATCCCTACAGCTGGTATTGTTTTCAAACCATGAGGCTGTGTGTGTGCCATCATGACAAAATGTGTTCCTGGTCACACCTATTGTAGCAGGAACTACCACAGAGACTGAGTATTTTGCTAGGTGTTTATATGTCTGTCTGTTGACAGATTTTTGTCAGCCCCATTAATTTGCAACCATGGAAGATGCAGTCATGAAACTTTAAAACTGTGAAGTTGAAATCAAAATGAAGGTTGAGTTCAAAGATGGGGGTACTCCAAGCAAAATCGGACTTTCATCAGGGTAACTTCTGTTAGTGTCCCATGTGAAACTAAAGCTTGATGTTGTTTTAATGTCTTATTATGCAATTTATGTTCGGTCGCTGCTCACTGATGTCACTCGTGTAACATATTTAGGTCACGTAACGTAACAACCATTTATTTCAACCCAAAACTTGATCTTTTTGAACGATTTTCTGAATAATTTAACTAACACAAAAGTGTCAAAAACTGTTGTTCTTTGAAAGTCCACTTGAGTCTGGCTCCAGAGGCCAGTCAATACTCATAAACCCACAGCAGAGATAAACATGTTTACAGCCTGGTACAAAAAACGGTTTTGGTCTCTGTAGATAATTTTCCTGTTTATGACAACTGCACAACTGTCACCTGTTTACATTTTATTAAGGCTTAAAGTTATGCATGGTTAAGGGAGGGCTGCTTTGTGAGACAGACTGTCTGCTCATAGTGTCCTCAGCTTCTCAGTCAGATCCACCCCTCGCTTCTCCTCAGTGCCATCTTTCTGGCCAAATATGGTCATATCTGGCTCAAAAAACCCAACCTGCCGACAGCCAAAGTTTCCAACTCGAGGCTTTAAAACAGGAGTCCACAAACCAATAGGTGATGTCATGGTAGCTTCGTCCATTATTTTATACAGTCTATGGCTTCACATAGATACACAGAGGGGTGCCAATTGTGTTGCTCTCAGAGGCAGAGGGGCATGACAAAGCATCCGTATTTGACATTTTGGAAATTAGAACAGGTTAGGGGGTGAGGGGAGCTCATGTGTTTGGTCATTACCAAAGCTTACGCTGACTGAACTGTCTGACTATGTGTTCCTTTCTAATATTTGCCACACCTGTGGTCACCAAAATTGCAAATATATTCTGGTCACACCTGTCTGCATTTGTTTCTGGAGATTTTGCTTGTGCTTGTATTTGTGACCTATTTCAGGAAAATGGAGCCCACAGTGTCATAGCCTGAATTGCCACAGGGTGTTGTATTTGACATACTCACATACTGTATTCTGTATTCTGTAATAAATAAAATAACCTTAACTATAGACCCTGGAAGTGTTGAAAATGTTTGACTCTTTTAGATTTTTAAAATTTTTTTAGTAGATGCATTCTGTACCTTCGTCAACAGGCGGTGAAAGCCAACAGTGTTAAACTTCCTTCGCCAGTTGGTGACATCATGAAACGCTGGGTGCTTCAGATGGGCTTCCCTGTGGTTACTATAGATACAAGCACAGGAGAGGTATCCCAGAAGCACTTTCTCCTGGATCCGCAGTCTAACGTCACAGTCAAATCGCCTTTCAAGTATGCAACACTCCAGCACTCCTCTATCTGCAGGGTTTACTTCACTTTAAGTCATTCAAACTGAAATTATAATTATTAAAACCAGAATGCATACATGTTGTAAAACAGCTGGTTTGATACGTGTGGAAATAATTAGAAATGTTTATCCCCTAACTAAAGTTACCTAACTTAAACGTTAATAGTTTATTGCATTGCCTCCTGAAGGTACGAGTGGGTGATTCCTGTTAGGTGGATGAAGGTTGGTGAGGTCCAGAGAGACATCTGGTGGCTGCGGAAAAAAGAAGGTGTGTAATAATATGGTTGTAATATATAATGTTGCAAATCCTGTAGGATTGTGTTTGCTATGCTTTACATCAGGGTTTTATAAAGATATTTAATGTTTTACTTTATCTCTGTTTTTTTTCTCAGCTGTAAACTTGGAGATGAGGACAAGTGGTTTTTGGGTTCTGGCCAATATTAATGTGACTGGATATTACAGGGTGAATTACGACCTGGGAAACTGGGAGCGCCTCTTCACTCAGCTTAATTCAGAGCACCAGGTACACAATCAGGCTTTGACATTTTTGAGGTTGTAATATCTGATGGATTCAGAGTCTCTGTTGTTCATGCTTTCTTTTTTTGTGTGAGCAGCTTTTTTTTATGAGTTCATGTTGACAGCCCAAACATGCCTTCTTTGCTTTCATTCTCTCTCCCATTACATTTTGAGTATTTGCACAATGTATAATAAATGTCTGCATTCCATATCCTGTTTGACACATAAAATCTGCTGTGCAGGTTATACCAGTGATAAACAGAGCCCAGCTTGTGGATGATGCTTTCAATTTGGCCAGGTATGTCAGTTCAGCTGCTTGGATATTTTTCAATTTTTAAAATTTTTGTTCATTTAATTTCCATACTTGGTCTCACCACTTGGTCACATCACACGAGTTAGAACCCAAGAAAAACCAAGAAACAAACCTCTTACTTTATGTTACCTTGGTGATTAACAGAAAATACCTACTATCAGTATACGTGCCCTACAAAAGGAAAATGTTATGAAATGGTACTAAATGAAAGCTCACTGGGTCAGTTAAATCAAAAGGGTTGATCCAATACAAGTAGGGGTCAAAACCCAGGCCCAGCTGTTCAGAAATAATCTCATCGGATTTCGGCTATTGGATTTGATTATTTTCAATCAATCATTTATTTATTAATTTGTCACATGAAAGTTTACAAGGCACAACACCAATGAAATATGATCTCATAAGCTCATTCAACTTGTGCACTGTAATTTAGTCCTTTTTTGCATCATCTTACATTGTTGGCTGCTGCTTTAAAAGTTGCCATGTTTCATGGTTGCCATGGTTGCTGGTTGTGGAATGATTTAACTGTCCACACATCCTGACCTCAACAAGACAACCTGATACTTGCTTCTCCCGAATATGACACCTCTCTGCAGTCGCCTCTGAATGGTGTAGCAGTGATCCACAGCAGCAACGGGACAGCATCTCACAATCCCCCATCACACTGGTCCTTATTCACCATAAAGCACATGCCTCCTTTCATTCTCTCACCAGAGGCCTCTGCTCTATCAGATCAGCATACGAAAAAAGAGTCACCTGGTTGAATACCACTGTCCAGGATTTCAGTTTCAGTTCAGTTTCAGTTTCAGGGAATCAAGGGATATTACAGTTCCTGGTAGCCCGTTGGAAACTGATGCAGCATGGAGGTTGCCCGTCTATTTCAACATCTGTAAGGCTAGCAAAATGCAACGTCAGCCAGTGCTAGATCTTGAAAATGGGTTGCTAAAAAGAAAAAAAAAAAGAATTTGAAATCAGATTAGCTCACATAATCCAGTTTTGGTTCTGATCTTAAGCCCAATTCAGACCAATGATTCAAGACAAGACAAAACTGTTTTAGAACATTTTAGAGAAATGTTGCAGCAGTGTGAACTGGCCAGACAAAAAGGTCAAAAAGAGACAGGTTTGGCAATAGGGTAAAGAGAAGTCTGGAGAGCTAGGCACTGCACACTGGGTGATCTGGCGGGGGAACAATGATTCTTGGCCAGTATATATAGTGATTGGCTGATGGGGGAATATGTGAGCAGAATGAGGTGATTTCAGGGCAGGTGGTACTGTCTTCAAACTTCTCATACATGGCCACTTCAGAGCCGGGGACTCCAACTTTCTTGAGTAAAGGTGGTGATTTTTCTCTGGGGCAGTCAGAATCCTGGACCCCTACGCAATCACATGTGTAACTTAATGGGTTACCTGTGACAAAACACTGCCCAAGCCCCTTCTGTGAGGTATTGCAGGGTGGGTTATATGGCTCCTGGATACTGTCAGTGATGAGCTTTTTAAACACAGTAACTTAGCATGGAAGTTACTGTTCTAGCTGGCATATCTACCTGTTTTAATTTAAATTGTTTTGTACTGTTTAGTGATTTTTATCATATTTCTATAGCTGTTGTTTTGCTGCCTTCTTTTTAACTTATACCTTTATTGCACTGAATCTGAGAGCTGCTACCTCAATTTCGTTGTACTTGTACAATGACAATAAAGAGATTTTAATTCTGATTTGGCTTGTCTGTGAGCTCACTGTGGGTCCCACATTCTCTGGATAGAAAGACCTGTAAGTGATCAGTCCTGTACCCCTGGCTCCTAATGACAAAAAAAAAAAAAAAAAAACTAGGAGAGTGCAAACCTCCTCCAAGGCCAAATGCTCTATCTCGCAAGTGAAATATACAACATTCAGAATGTTACTGTAGCAGCCAGTTACTATTATTAATGTCCTCACTGGCTAGTTAATCACCATTGCTGTGCACTGTGTACTTCCCAGGCTGGGCATGCACAGGACAACGGTGCCAGCTCCTCTTCTTCATCTTGGAGACTGATATCCCAGCTTCTTATTAAATAATGTTAGATGTGCATCTCTTCTCTCTGCAGGGCTCAGATGGTCTCCACCACTCTTGCTCTGAGGACGACCCTCTATCTGTCTGCAGAGACAGAATACATGCCCTGGCAGTCTGCTCTGGATAATCTGGGCTATTACTACCTCATGCTAGACCGTACTGAAGTCTATCAGCCTATGCAGGTACATTATATTATCTGTGTATGTCTGTGACGAAGATGTTTCAAAGTTTGGTAATGTAGGATTTTAGTACTTCAAAGCAAAGTACCTTTAGGATCAGACAACCATGGTTAGTCTTTCTGCACCAAGACAGCCATTAGGAGGCTAAGCAGGCTTTACCGATAAACCAGATCCTTTACTCATGTCTCTGTAATACTTCTAGGATTACATGAGGAAACTGGTGACTCCCCTCTTCCTGTACTTCAAAAACATGACATCAGACTGGAGCCATGTTCCTGACAGACACACTGACCAGTGAGTATACTTAACTGGATACAAAATATAAATAAACATGTATATGTGTAGTAATATTATAGTGATATTACACAGTACTTAAAATCATGACTGTGAAGTAATCTGTTCTGCTAAATTAAAAGTGTCCAGCAGTCTTCAATAAAGTCCACTGTAAAAGAAGTAAGAGGAAATATTCACTGTAATAACAGTAGCTTAATTCAGCAGCTTTCATACAAACATGCAAAGTAAGTACTTAATAAAAACATAATTCAAACTATGTTAGGACAAAAACAAAAATCTGAATAAACAGCAATAAATAAAATGTTTGAAATCAATGCAGTACAGAATTAAAAACAAGAGCGATAAAACCAACAGGAAAATTGATTAAAAGTAAAAACAAGAATTAAAGAGCTGATTAAGTTGGATTTTTTCACATCAAAGACAAATTTTCAATTATTGCTGCTATTGCTGTGCTGTGTATTAGCATGCTGTCATTAGCATTAAGCTCTATGCCCAAAAACAGTTCTGCTAGAATGATGCTGGACCTTAGTCTTTTTATCTATCTTTTTATCCTGTCCAACATAAACAGTATTATTTATTGTTATGCTGCTTAATAATGTAGCCCAGAGGGAGCATGCATAAAGAAAACAGGATAGGGCCCAGAATGCTTCCTTGAGGAACACCATAAACAGTAACAATGTTTGCAACATAAAATCACCTAAACAAGTAAAAAACTTTCTTCGTAATAAGCATGAGTGAAACCAGTCAAGCATTACACCAGAAAGATCCCCCCAAATCAAAATGCCATGTTAATCGGTAGTAGCCAAATGCAGCGAGACAGTCAACATTTAGCTTATTTAAACATCACATTACTGGTTCAGAACTTAGCTACACATAATTCTGAAGGAATCCTAACCAGAGGAGATTGTAAGAGTGGATGGACATGCTGGACATGAAGGAGTCTGACATCAGTTGTGGGGACATTCATGTGATGCGTGTCTTAACCACTGTTACACCCTGAAGCAGTTGAAGTTAATTTAAAACTCAATGCAAACTGTTCCTTCCTCATCCATTCATTCGGGCCTGGAGCAGTAAGGGACATATCTTTGCCACACGGTTTGGTCATACTTGACAACTTTACTATGCTACGTATATAATAAAATGGTTGCAAAATGTAGAAAATTTTTTTGGTCTCTCTCTCTTGCAGGTATAACCAAGTGAATGCCATCCGTATGGCCTGCAGGACAGGAGTAACAGAATGCCAGAACCTGACCACCACATGGTTCAAACAATGGATGGAGACCCCCCAACACAATATGTTGGTCTTTTTTATATATAATTTGATCATGCTCCACATTTATTTCAAGTTATTCAATCAGTTAACCCCAAATGTCTTGTCAGGATCAATCCCAACCTGCGTTCAGCATCGTACTGCAGTGCTATAGCAGCAGGTGATGAGGCAGAGTGGAAGTTTGGCTGGTCACAGTTCAAGAAGGCCACTGTAGCCAGCGAGGCCAGCAAACTCATGTCTGCACTGGCCTGTACCAACAGGACACAACTGCTGGAAAGGTGTGTATCCTTCCATCCTTTACAAAAATGAGGATGTTAACATTGTGATGTCTGTACCTAGGCCTTTCTGTGACTTCTGTTTAGGCTAACATTTGGCTTCTGATGGTATAGGTGTAAGTGAAGGGACCAGTCTTTTTTGGTGTCATATGCAAGACTAGAGCACAATGTGTGTGCTCTTCCATCTTTTGTAGCACATCTTGTTTGACAAGTTTGTTCAGCTTTTCCTGGTGCTTGTCTCTGATGTATATACTGCATTTCCATGGTGGTCTTTGTATGGTTCCACATCCTCTTTCGGGATAAGCTGAGGTTCCACTGAGGTTACCAATTTGACCAAACTGGTCTGGGTATGCTTTCTCTAGGTTTAAACTGGTTGATACGCTTTGTGGTGGGTTTGTCTTTTTTGCCTGGCCTTTTTCCTTGGTTTTCATTTCCTTTCCTGGTTCATGGAATGTTGATTGTTCCACAGCAAGGGATCTTTTTGTGCTCCCCTAATCCATGCTAGCACTGCTACAGTTCGCACCTACAACCTCCAAATAGCAATAAAAATGGTCCTCAGATGATCCTGTTTATATCTCTTATTGGGCACAGAGCCGCTCATTTTGTCATTCTTATAGATGATCCATTTCTGCTGCCAACATATTATTGTCAAGTATTGTTAACAACAAAACACAACCAGGGTAGAGTAAATGGGGTTGTATGGGGTACTTACCTATAGTCAGTGTATTACATACAATAGAAGTCAGTCGGCATGCCCCCTGTTTGGAAGCTAAGCCTACTGCTTTGAGTGGGTGTCAGCAACAAAATGTATTTGAGCCACCTAAAAACAGTCCCACCTAAAAATATCAACATCAGTTCCCCATCTATGCTCTCATCAAAGCCACCAGACTTCATTGACAAAAACAATCATTTTAGCTGCTGAACACAGGAGCTGCTGGTTCACCACTGCTTCAATCAGTTAGTATTAGTTAGCAGCAGAAGACCAGTGGCTCCTGTGTTCAGCAATATTACATCACTTTTTTTCTCAGTGGAATCTGGCTTGGAAGGAGGCAATATGACTCATTCATTTTTCAGTTGGAAATCGCTGTCTGACATCATGCTGTAAGTGAAAAAGCAGTGAAAATACCCTCAATATAGCCTAGAGTTAAATTGATATTGAATTTTAAGTGGTTAAAATATGTTTCATTGCTGACCCCCTTCACAGCAGTAGACTGCTTAGCTTCCATGTCGAACTCCAGTCTGTATCTCCAAAGTGGGGGCTGTGCCGCTTAACATCTACTGTAGGTAATACTAGCAATGAGACTAGTTACTATGTCAACAAGCTTCTGATCCCCACCTGTTTTGCCTGGATGAGTGAATGTCACTGCCGCACTTTCCCAAATTATCATCTGAAATTAAGTGGTCAATAGAGTCAAACGCAGAACTCAAATCAAGTGGCATTAAAGCAGAAACGTAACCAGGTCGGCAGAGAGCAGCAGATTAATTGATTAGAAATATTTTTCTATTTCCCAAAACCGTAAGTCTTAAAGTGACACTTTGAAGTGATGCTAAAACTATTAAAAATCAGTGGACTGAGGGTGGGCTTTTTCAGCAAAGGCTGGACTATTGACTGCTTAAAAGTGGATGGGAATGTCCCTGCGAACAGAGAACAGGTAATAATTGCAAGAATGCAATTGTCATGCCTGCCACTTCTGTCTGTCTCACAGGTATCTGTCTTATACCTTAAACTCAACTATGATCCGTAAGCAGGACGCAACCTCTGTCATCACATCCATCGCTAGCAACAGAGTGGGACAGAGTCTGGCATGGGACTTTGTCAGGGAGCATTGGGAATACATGTTCACACAGTAAGTATGACACTCGTAAAGATGAATGGGAGAGTTTGTGTGTAAAAGAAAAGATAGAGGTAACATCCTAGTTTCAGCTGAAATAGGATATTAGATTCTACCCTAGTATTTTAATGCAAATAAGAATATTGTATCAAAGTGAAGTAAACTGACTAATTTTATTCTTTTTTTATTATGAAAAAGATCTTCAATTTGTTTAAGGTTATTTGTTAAACAAGAAATTGCATAAAAAAAAATGCAAAAGGAAATAAACGCAGGTACTGTAGATGATCTGGGTGGATGATGGGTCAACAACTCTGAGCAAGGGGGGGGACAGAAATTTTGACTTAGTGACCCTTTTCCAGGTATGACACATTCTTTTGGAAGATGTAATTTGTTGTCCTTTTGTGTGCCTGCAAGGTGAGGACACCCAGTGGAAAAGAAATGAATTGCATCCCAGTATGAGACCCTGAAAGTCTTATTGTTTGCTGATGAAAGGTTGAGGCAGACTCAAGTCATCACTGCTGCACTGTTGCATTTTTCCAGTTGCCAAATATCTTAGTGTTGTGATCAAGGCATTACAGCTTTGGGTGGGACATGTGAGTGTATCTCTAATGAGACAACTCCAAACATTCTCCCTGAAAAAAAAGCAGCATCTTGACATGTCGTTAACAGTTCAAACTCTCTGCAGCCACTGCTCCAGTGGAGTGTTGCCTCACAAGGTTTGTTTGGGGGCAAGGCTAAATAGCTAGTAGATGGTCATTTCGTGCATACAAAATGTGTTATGTAGTGATGTGAACAAATTACGGAAGTAAAGGTAGGAATGCAAATAAGGCATTTCAGGCAGCTGAGGAGCTGTGTCTGTGGGGACAGAGAGCTCCCTTTGGCCTGGACTTTGGGCTTTTTTACTTTGCAGACCTTTTAGATGCCTAAAAATGTTATATAAATCACTAACATCATAGAGCTTCTTTAACAGCCTTGAATTTTTATGCTTTCTCTTGGATGTTTAATCTCTGATGAGCCAGTTTTTTTCTTTATAAATATCATATTCCCAGTTAAGCTTAGCATATATGATATTGCCAAGATATTAAACTAAATTTAAACTTAAACCAGCCAAATTTTAAAAACTAGTTTTTCCATCTTCTGCTCTCCCTCGATTTATGATCATGTCTTTAGCCAGAGGCTATTAAGCTGGCTTGTTTGTGTTTGTCAGATATGGCGTGGGCTCTTTCTCCTTTGCCTCTCTGATCAGTGGGGTCACTGCAAGGTTCTCTACACCTGCTGAGCTGCAACAGGTATGTACTCATTAATTCATTCCTACTTAACATATAAATGTCAAACTGTAGCCTGAACTGTTTATGTTTCCTCTGCAAGCTGGAGGAGTTTGTGGAGAAGCACGAAGCAGCAGGATTTGGATCTGCCACACTGGCTGTGAAGCAGGCATTGGAGAGGACCAGAGCTAACATCAACTGGCTGCAGCAGAACAAACAGGAGATCTGGGACTGGTTCATAGGTCACACTGGACATTAGCTAAGAAAGACACAATTAGAGGAACTAGGTAGGACATAAAGACATAAAGATAAAACACTCTAAAGAACAAACAGAGGGTTCAGGTGAGCAGCTACATTTCTATAGTAACAGATTGAGAAAAGCTTCTTCTTTAAACTGGGAAATTTGGACTGACCTGGTTAGTATGAGGGAGTAAAACTATTAACTATTAACACATTGGTATGGCATTTGCATGGTAACATTTAACATTGTTCAGTGTAGTGTATGTAAGGTTTTCTCTTGTCAACCTCTTGCATTGCACAATTTTCCATGAAATCCTGTAGAACCTGCTCAGGTGAAATGTCGTTTTAACAATAAATACAATGTGACACATGTAGCCCAGTTGAAAATCCTAGACATCTTTTTACCTGCAAATAAACAACACAAGCTTACTGGGCTGTGCAGCTGTCAGTTGTTGCAACAATATTACATCTCAGTGAAATCAAAGGTTCAAAGTGGGTCACGGGTCCATTCTATATGGACTGCAAGTGACACATGAACATGTCAAGTTTGTAAAAAAAAAAAAAAAAAAACATACTGTATTTTGAAGTACAG
>JAPZEB010000023.1:9636942-9649429 GCA_029783705.1 Chaetodon striatus | reverse complement strand
CATATTATTGAATCATTTTGCACTGATGGTAATAATGTTTGATTATGATAATGGAATATTATGTTAATAAATATTATTACTCTTGTAAAACATGTCACTGACGCATGGATTGGTCCTTCACAACCTACAAAATGAAGTTGAAAATGATCTGCCATTACCATTTATTTCAGCAACAAAGGAAAAACAGCGTATTTTTAATATAAGAAACTCCCACAGAAACACAGCTATGGGACCAGCTACTCATTTTCACTGTTTGAGCTCAACGTATTTTATTTAGAAAAACGTGTTGTCCCTGCTCCTTTTCAGTTACTGTTATGACTCAAACGCAGGTCAAACAGCAAATGCCCAAAAACCGGGATGTAAGACTGCAGATTTCTTGCAAGAGTTTAAGAGACAGATGGAAGCTAGCATCAGCAGTTTTCTTTCAGTAGAGTGTAGACCCTGCTAACCCTAGCATCACTTCACTGTTCAGCTTTTAAATGTTACAAATAAATCAACTATGCACTACATACCCAATATGTGTTCAATCTTTATATTTTTGTGTGAATTAACAGTAGTATGTATCTTTTCGGACACACTGAACTGTGATAACCATGCCCCCTCAAGATTGTATCTATGTTCCTAAGGTCCTATGTTCCCAGGGTCGTATGTTTCCAAGGTCCTATATTCCCAGGATCCTATGTTCCAAAGGTCTTGTGTTCCCAGGGTCCTATGGTCCTAGCATCCTATGTTCCCAAGGTCCTATGTTCGCAAGGTCCTATTTTCCCAAGGTCCTGTCTTCCAAATGTCCTATGTTCCCAGGATCCTATATTCCAAAGGTCCTATGTTCCTAGGGTCCTATGTTCTCAGGGTCCTAAGCTCCTAAGGTCCTATGTTCCCAGGGTTCTATGTTCCCTAGTTCAGTATCCTATTAGCACACATCAATCCTCATATTGTGTTCGTGCCACTTTTTCTCACTCACTGTTCCTAAAATAGCTTTGGTTTTGAATATCAAGACATAAGACATATCAGATGGAGAGCCATAAATAGATTACAAAGTATGATTGAAACTGACAGGTGAAATTGCACGTGAACGTTCCGAACCCCCCTGCCAGGTCTTATTTTCCTAATATTAATCTGTTCAGGGATGAGAATAGTCAGTCATTATTTTGATATTTTACCTTAATTTGACCTTTGACCTCTGGCAGAGAGAAACTGAGTATTTCAATTAAAGACATTTACAATCAAAAGTCAAAGTAGACAGGACTTTGATGAATAAGTGAAACAGAGCAGTATTTATGTACAACACAATAGTCATGGGGAGGTGGGTGGGGTGGATGGTGTGCATAAAAAATGCTGCCATGTGTGGTTAGATTTAGGCAACTGAAGCACTTTGGTGAAGGTTGGGGAAAGGTGGTTTTGGCCACTGTTAAGGTGAACAGGTCCTGTCTCATGTTTCACATCACTATTAACTCTTTCAACATTCAGCCAAAACCATGATCTCTCTCTAACTGTAACAGAACTTCACTGCTGTTATTTTCCTTGCTCATTCTGGTCAGTGTTTACATCCTACCCCAGTGCCAGTGTTAGTGAAGTGTTACGACACCTGGCTGAACAGGTTAGTAACATAGAGCAAAAACATCATTGTTCTTGGAGACTCATACAGTATAGAGCAAACCTCACCTATGATCTGCCAAAATTCAGACAGCACATCAAGTGTCTCATCAGGTATAAAAACAGAGTGAACCAATGCTTCACAAGATTGTATATACTATATAAGGGCACCTATAATAGGCCACTTTCTGGTTCATCCTCTCCTGATCACAGGCAGAAACTAAAATCTGCTATGCTAGTGATCGAGACGGTGAGGAGATGGACCAACAACAACAGAGCAAAGCTAGAATTACAGGCCTGCTTTGACTGCACTGATTGGGGTGTTTTTGATGCTGCAGCCACACACCTGGATGAACACACTGACACTGTGACATCTTACATCAGCTTTTGTAAAGATGTGTGTGTAGCAAAAACCAGACCAGAAACACACTGACAAAGGAGATCAGAGCAGCAAAGAGGAGCTACACTGAAGTGCTGAAAATAGGGGTTTTTTTTTCAGCCAAAAACCCTGTGTCACTGTGGAGGAGCCAGCAGAACATTACCACATGTCTTTTACTGCAGGTTTAATGCATCCACATCCACACTCCCCATGCACTCTGACATTTCACAACAAAACTGCACCCACTACCATCCCCTCACCACTGACCTCCCAACTGCACTCAGGATGTGTAAAGAGGATGTGTATCAGCTCTGTCAGATACAAAAAATCCAGAAGGCACTAGGGCCAGACAGTGAGTCACCCTCCTGTCTAAAAAGTCTGCGCTGATCAACTGGCCCCCATCTTCATGCAGATCTTCAACAGATCACTGGAGCTGTGTGACGTCCCTTCCTTTTTCAAAGATCCACAATCATCCCAGTCGCAAAGAAACCCTTCATCACAGGATTAAATGACTACAGGCCTGTGGTCCTGATATCTGTGCTCATGGTATCCGCTGAGAGATTGGTGTTGATCCACCTGAAGGACATCACAGGCTTCCTGCAGGACCCCCTGCAGTTTGCCTACCAGGGAAACACGTCAGAACACAACTACACTACATCCTACAGCAACTTGACTTCCCAGGAAAATGTATGCAGTGATCCTGTTTGAGGGACTTCAGCTCGGCATTTATCACCCTCATCCCAGAGATCCTCCTCACCGTGCCAGCCCCCACCTGTTAGTGGATCACAAACTTCCTGACAGACTGGAGGCAGCAGATGTGTGCTCTCCCCACTGCTCTTCTCTCTCTATACCAACAACTGCACCTCAGATCCATCTGTTAAATTCTTAACATTTGCATATGACACAACGATCATCAGCCTCATTAGGGACAGTAAAGAGTCTTCATACAGACAGGATGTTTAACAGATGG
Source organism: Chaetodon striatus (assembly GCA_029783705.1). Taxonomy (NCBI): domain Eukaryota; kingdom Metazoa; phylum Chordata; class Actinopteri; order Chaetodontiformes; family Chaetodontidae; genus Chaetodon; species Chaetodon striatus. The sequence goes on along the minus strand of JAPZEB010000023.1, from coordinate 9,646,487 downwards.
CCCTCTGGTGTAGTCATAACCACCCAGAGTGGCCAGGTCGAGGTTTTCAAATGTAAACATCAATAAACATTGATGAAAACCAGCCAAACGAGCATCTTGCTAGCCATTGTGCAGGCATTGGATAATAAATTGTACCATCTCTGTGTCAGTTAGGACACAGGATATTAGGAGCTGTTATATCCTTTGGTTGACCTACACTTGGCTAAATTCTGGACAGCACCTTTCAGCCAGGTGATGCTTATTCTATCTGCCGATCTGACAGAGCAGAGGACCTTGGCGAGAGAAGGGAGGATGCATGTGCTTTGTGGTGAATAAGGACTGGTGTGACAGTGGGAATGAGAGGTGGTGTCCCATTCCTGCTCGCCCTGCACCACAAGGGGAATAAACACACTGGATCACAAATGTGCGCTGTTTAGAGGGAACTGCGGAGAAGAATCAGTGCCATGTTTCATGCCACCATCTTTTTGAGGTCAAGATATGTGAACAATGTTTCACCATGTTGACTCCAGCATGCTCCTGAAAGACGAAGTAAACTCTGTACTCCTGTTCAGGGGGGGTAAGCCCAAACAGAGAAAGAAGTAGTGGACAAACACAGATCCTTCTCTAGAGCACAGACCACAGTATAACACTACTCACACAGAAAACACACTGTAAGCAACAGTAAATCATTGAAGCCCTTACCCAGCATTCCTTTCTCGGCATTGGAGAGACACAGATCCTTTTCTGCAGATGGTAGAACAAACGCAACCACAAAACATTCGACTCCATCCGCCATCAGAGCCAGGCCCAGCACCACAAACAGCGTCCACTGGAACTTCCCGTGGCCACAGTCCTCCATGATGTCTTCGTATTGTTCAGATAACTCTTGTAGTTCAGAGACCGCACTGCCGGCTGATCGAGCTTTAGTTCTGGACACAAACAGAGAGGGAGAATAAGAAGTCATAAAGACTGCAAAAAATATGAATATATTTATTTATCGAGTTGGAACAGTTAGTAAAAATTTTGGCAAATAAAAATGGCATTGAAAAGAAAACAAACTGAAAAAAGAAACATTGGCACTGAGACACTTGTATTGGAAAAAGTTGTATTGGCACTGAAAAATAAAACACAGGCATTAAAAATATTTATATTTTTTGTTTTATTTTTTTCAACTTTCAACTTCTCTCTGTCCATGTTGACTTGAACCTCGAATTGCGTCTGGCCTCTAAATTTATTATAGCTTTTGATTAAGTGCTCAAGCAATAATAATTGGTCATTGTAGTCACACTCTTGAATCAGCGCTAATACTGATTTTAATGTAAGCAATCTGAGATGTGTTCAGATCAAAACCAGGAGCAGATATATATAGAAACACTACAATGTTCCAAACAGTTGCACTTTTGTTTTAATGGTTTTCATTGAGCTGTTTGACTCATACAGATGCTATGATTAATACTTATGACTGGACATTAAATGCTGTTTCCATAAAAAAAAATAATAATAATAATAATAAGTATTTGGTGTGATTTTGGCTTTGAGCTGTTTTTTGAAGCATTTATGGACTGGAAAAAACTTGCTCTTTGACTTGCGAGTCATGCCTTAAAGACTTAAAGGTTCAGTGTGTAAGATTTAGGGGGATTTAGTGGTGTCTAGCAGTGAGAATTGCATATTGTAACCAGCTGAAACTTTTCAAGGTTAGATTTTCTTCGCTGTTCATTGTTCAGGAGGTTTATAACAAAAGCAGAATTAACTGCAGATGTCTCTTCCTCTTCATAACAAACTGGCCAGGTTATTTAAATTGCTAAAAACACTGAATAAAGCAGTCTCACATTACAAATCAGCATTTCTCCAATGCTGTTTGGCATGTCGGAGGCAGGCAGTATGCCAAACACCTACCTATGTGTGCTCACTCTTTTTTCTCTGGTAAATGAATGTGTGCTCACCTATTTTCTGATCTAGACATTCAGGAGGTTTTGACTTGGAGGTCTCCTCCTCTCTAAAATAATGGACCAGAGGTCTCATTTATAAAACTGTGCCATACGGACAAAAGCCAAAAATGGCATACACCAAAAAACAATTACAATTAATCGTGGTTCCACCTCACTATATGCATTGCCAATTTCCCGTGTCCAAAATGTTTGTCAGCACAGGTCAAAGTTTCTCCAATCAAGTCTGTTTTTATAGATCCCAACTTCTCCATGGGAGGTGGTATACGCCTCTTTCAGGCCTCGATTTGTAGGTGGACAATGTTCATAAATGAAACCCCAGGCGATTTAAACCAATAAAACAGAATAAATGAGAATAAATCAGTTTTACATTACATATCAGTTTCCCAATGCTTTTCGTTGCAGATGGGCTTCTAAATACAGTGGCCGATGCAAATGGCCCTATCTAGAGCCAGTGTTTGGTCTGTCCTGGGCTGCTGTAGACACATGGTGAATGTGGCAATGCTCATAAACTAGGACTCACTCCCTATGTAGATATAAACAGCAATTGGAAATGCAATGATTCTTATTTCCAGGTGATTATACACTAAAGAAAATATACCCACCATATTATTTTCCATTTCAAGCAAAATATCCACCAAAATCCTACACACAAGACCTTTAATACTTCACTTTGACTTTGTTCAAAAGACTTAAAAAGAGATCTGATAGTTTGTGCACCCTCATGTCAATCTTACAACAGTCTGGGACAAAAATGTCCTGTGCTGTGAGTAACACAGCAGCTCAGAGATTTACAACATTTTGGACAGTGGATAGAGCTTCATTCTACATTAAGGCTTTCAGAGAGATGTGGCTGACCATACATGACATTCTGGGGGACTTTCTCTATGTAAACAAGCCAGTACATTAACAAACAGATGGATGTAGAGTAAGGAAGATTGCTTACAACAGAGCTCCATGGTACAGAGGAATAAGACATATCAGGCCAAATGCAATACTTGCTAGTAGGATCAGTTTATTGTTGTTTTGGGTGAGTAATAAGTATAATGACAAGAATATAGGATATCTCCCAATTTTAAGCTTTTTTTCTCAATATTTAATTAGTTGTGATTTTCTGGAGCTTTCTAGAGCTGTCTCATCACCATCTTCAATTTACTTTTGTTGCTGCCATAACACCTTTGTCGAGTACATTATATATTTTCCAGAATTAATATGCAACATATTTAAACCCTGCTTAGAATCAGTACATCTATAGCTATAGTATTGCACTTTTTTGGGATACATTTGCACAATAACAAAAAGAACAAATATGCATTATCTCACCGTGCAGCTCTCTGTGCAGCCTTCACCTCGTCAGGATGAGGTATCCCTTGATATTCTCCTTCGTACATCTGATCCTCTTCATCGTGTCCTTCGGTCACGTCGCTTGCTGCATCTTCTTCCTGAGGAGGGTAGTCTTCCCTGTAACCATATCCATCATGGCCAACACCTTCTCCGTAAGTCCCATAGCTGTCACCCCCTCCTTGCTGGTACATGTTATTTTGGTAGGGGTCAGCCATCTTGGCTTACTCGGCCTGCTGAGCTAATCGCTAATTGTACAACAAATCAAAGGTTTTTGTCTGGCTGGTTAGTTAAGTGCAGTCTGATGTTAAATTTCAGATCAAGATAAACTGACAGTTTGATCTTTTAGTTAAGCATGATGAGTTAATTAGCCTAAATATGCTAATTGTGCTAAACAGCTAGTGTCACAGTCATAGGTTACAGTGACTGTGTTCCTTTACTGGCTTTTAAAATGAATAGTGAATAATGGTGTTAACAGCAAACATCACAAATTCCCACTTTGCTGTGCACTGCGGCTTATTCAGTCTAGCTTATTCTTGTCTTGCTAGTTCAAAGCAGATTTCTGAACATAAATTAGCACACGATGGATCTTCTTTCTGAAGTAAAGTGTCAGTTCCTGGTTTTAGCAGTTGTGGTGGTGTGGGTGGTGACTCCAGAGTCCTGTTAGATCTTGTCTCCAGTTATCACTCCTGCAAAATGGAAAAACTCAGTTAAGTTAAGTTAGTTAAGATAAAAATGTCCCAATTGCAAATTGTTGCACACACATACTTCATCCTATCCTTTAATATTTTCAGGCTGTTCTCATGCACTGTTTGTACCTACCAAAAGTAATTCATGTATAACCCACATAATTGGAAAGGCTGCTATCATGTGACCAATGCATTGAAGGTAGTAAAGAAAGAAGCAGTATGAAGAGCAAAAGTCTGTGTCTTACGATTGTCTCTGATCATTGTGTTCTAGATGGTGATCATAACTCAAATGTCAAGCTCACTGTGACATTTCTGTCTTATTCTTGTGAACATGATATTTTAAAAAATGATGAAGTAATGACATTTTATATCTAAAAGGTCAAAGGTCATCTTCACTGTGACATCATAATGTGCTGCATAAAACACTTTTCTGGCCATTATTCAACATCATATCTCAGACACAGAAGGAGAGACATTTAGTCAGATACTGAATTGGTGACACTAATCTTGGGTGTCCACCTTGAAACTGTGCTGAGTGTATAGATCTTCTGTGCTGCCAGGTTGAAGATGTGTGTGAAGCATCCATGTTTTCAAAGACATAAATGTAAACTGTAGGAGAAACTGAAGGCTGTAAACAAATGGCTGTAGAGAGAGTCCTAGAGTAAAGGAAAGGTTGTCTGTATAGGTGACTAACTTTGGTGGATTGCAGAGTGGGACAGTAAGAATCACTCACTAATCTTCAGTCTGCCAGAATATCAAAATACTTTTTTTGCTGTGGCATCCCATGTCAAGCAAAACATAATTAAAAGGGTTTTTTGTGTGATTTCGGAGAAGTTAATGTGGGTGTGCCTTCACCGAAGAGTGACCAAATTATGATGGAAAAGTAGAGACCGCTTGCAATGGGATCAGCATAACTGCAATCCAGTGATCTGCAGCTTACAACAAATGTGGGTCAAGGGTGTAAAATGGGTGGGCCAATGGCAACTTCCCTACTTCTTGCCCTCCTACTTGCGGCCCCCTTGCTCACACCACTCCCATCTTCAAACTAGCCCTTCACCTTGATCACAATTACACGTCTGATATGGTGGGTTGGACGTCACTGACCACTCGCAGACAACAGCACTGGTATATTTTTATCTATAAAGCAATACTGGGCAAACTTCCAGCCTAACTGCATTCTTCTGTGTGTCAGCTCTGGTAGTTACCAGCTACGCTCCTCAGGTGGAAATTGTCAAAACTGGGAATGCACGATATTCGATTTTTATGTAATAACTTATTTGACTGATACTTATCCACTTTTTTCCCACCTAAATTTAGTAATCATCAAGTCTCTTCTGTCGTGGAATTATGGGTGCATTCTCTTATCGTGATTGCTCACCAGCAGATGGAGACATGAAATAGAATGCTTTTCAGTATATTTAATATTTATTCATTCTGCAAAATAAGAAAAAGCGTGTAGGCCAATCCTGATTCATAGTAGTTCAGTTCATTTTAAAGCTGATATCAACTGATACCAATGATGATATTACTGTGTATCCCTAGTCAAAACTGTTACTGAGGGAGTGCCTGCTACAACTGGTGTCACCTGAACCACAAGTTGTCATGATGACACATTGTACAAAACACAGACTGACAGTTTGAAAACAATACCAGCGGTCACAACACTGCCACAGCTAGTAACAAGTGAGCTGACCTGTCGACACAATCTGTGCCGGCATCTAGGTGACCGTGTGAAACACATTTATTCTTTATTTACATCAAGACTGCAGTGCACCGCTGGACTGGCATGGCCATAATCTCTACCACGCCTCTCCTCCCACTGAGACGCAGAGTGAGTCTGTAATATACCAAATCTGCACAGTCAAGAACACAACCTCAATGTCAAACCATCTCGCCGGTGCCTACAGTATGTTCAACGCCCTGTGTTGACACAAAAACAGAGCCCTGAGTCTTCCTTCCTGTTCGTGATGTCTTAGAGGTGACTGGGTCATATCCACCATATGGATGCTTTCTCAGCCAGGAAGCAAGTCACTGTCACTGCCAAGATACACCCAGAGCTCAGCTCTTTCCTGCAAGGCAAATATTCTCTGTCGGTATGAGGACTAACTTTGAGTAAAAAATGGGCCTGAATTTTTGACTCAGCATGCCAGCCCAGTGACACCCCATCATCCAGCAACAATACACCATGAGCCATGGGACCCATAACACATTGTTGAACAAGGCTAGAGTAGTTGCATTGTCATTTATACATTGAGTTCTTCAGAAGTAGTTATATTACTACCAATAAACCATTACATACAATTTCATTTATTTTATTTTATTTCATTCAATTCTGCAATAGCAAATGGGGTAGATATTAAGCTAGCACTTATCTGGGCATAAAACTCAACAGCAATATGTGTAAGCCTTGTCCCTAAACATCCTCCATGGAATTTGGAAGCACTGATCAGTGCATCGAGTTAACAGCACTGCAGAGGGGCTCTGTCAACATGACGAAGCATGTGCACACAGCAGTGTGTTAAAAAAAATCTGTTTAAAGCAGATGAATCATGTAGACTTTTGACCCATGTGGTGTTTCCTGATGGTAGCTCTCCCTGCAATGCCACTTATCAAAGCAACAGGCTCTTCTCACTGCCTGTCTGTTTCAAGTGTATAGCAGCTCAACTGTTCTGGAATAAGGCATGTCCAGATGGCCAGTCCACCTTTGACTGTGGGCAGCAAAACAGCAAGTCGTGACACTGAAACGCAAACTACATTTGTTTCCACACTGAGGTTAATGTGTGGTCACAAGATCCTTCATTGAATTATTTCGAGTCTCTGCTCCAAAACACTATTTTTGTGTGGGCACACAAAGAGCACAGCATTTGTTTTAGTCATGGGGTCAAAGCAAACCTGCTTGCGCCGTCTTCTGCTCTGATATATACAGTCATCTCTTGAGTTATCTGTGTGTGTACAAAGTGCAGAGTGTGTCGTGTTCAAACACAAACCACACATCAGTAATCCCAAATCACACGGATTAAATCTCAAACCACTCTCACTGACAACACAGATCTGTGTGTGCGTGTGTGTAGATGCTACATCCCCTGCCCTGTATATTCGTGACTAGTGAAAAAACAGGCTGTGGCCGGAGCACCTCAGAGATATAGTAGATTTACACTTTCGTATACTTATACCGGCATCATAATTAACATGATTCCAGGACTGTTGTCATTGGCCCAGTTGATGTGATGCAATGTATTTACCTGATACATGATATCAAATTGTGATATAGCCACAGACAACACAGTCAGTTGCACATGTGGTCCTGTAAAATTCCCCTAAATTTATCCAAATCACCTATCCAAGTTCCAGGTTCCCAACAGTCAGAATCAGAATCAGTGGCGCTTGTAGCACATTTAGTTTTGCATTACATTTTGCAAGATTATATTGAACACATCATGAGAATGTTAGCAAACCTAGAAAAAAGGCATTCCTATTATTTAGTAGGCTTTGCTATGTAGTTATGTTGATGTGGCCTTATGAAATATTTCAAAATAATAGAGGTAATAGTATTAGTAAAAGAATCGCAAAAGATAAACATTTTGATTTGTTTTTCTTCCCCTATTTGTGGCACCCCCTATGGATGACGGCGCCCTAAGCATTCGCCTATAGTGCCTATGCCACAGCCAGCACTGGTCAGTGTTACTGCCATTGTGTTATAGAAGTTTCAACTTACAAAAGCAAATGCTTTTTGTTTGTTCGTTTTTTAATCTTTGCCTGAATATTTTCTTGAAATAAAGATACTGCAGATGACTAGAACTAGCTGGGAAACACAATGGGACCATAGCATGAATCCTCACATAGTCCAAATTCAAAGTAGACAACAATTTCATAGAAAATAAACATTTTATACATGTTTTTCTATTTTTTTTTCATGCGCTTTTCAAAGAAAGAGGAAAGAAGAATGTGCGAATATGAGTGAAAAACTCATCAGCGCAGACAGAAATGTCTATTTAGGAGGTTACTAAATACAAAAACACTTATAGAAAACCTAAGCCATTTGTTTATTATGTCTGTGCATTTCTAACAGTCTGTGATGAAAATAAGATAAGTAAATAAGTGTCATTGACTTTAAGACTCGCACGCCTTGGATGAAATGGGCTGATCACTGGCTCTTTAAATACCTTTAAACTACAGGAAATGTCAGTGTTGCACATTCCTTCCACAAAGCCCCTCGCTGGCTATCAAGGCCATGGCAACAGAACTAGAAGCTCCTATTGGCTCAAGTGAGTTGTCAATGGAAAGGGCATGAGTTCACCTCCACTTTAAGGTCCCCCTAGTCGGTTTGTTTGAATGCGGAAAATTATAGATGATATGTGGAGAAAGATAAACGTTTGAAACGATGCAGCAGCAGTTTGTGGAAATCTATGGATGTCATAATGTGTTTGGACCAAATATTTCACTGGATTTAGATCATCTGGACCACGGACAGTGTGTGAGAAATGAACTGGAAGCTGTGTAAGCACTGTATGGATAATATGCATCTGTGGATTATGAAAAACAACAACAAATACAGCAGTTGTTTTATATATCATAATTATGGAAAAAAAAACAAACACAGAAGGGCCTACGGACAGGCCATCAGATTTCAAACAGTATATAACTAAAGTGGGAATTAGATTTCAAAATCAACTATGTTACATTAAATACATATGTGTCCTCATTAAGCCACAAGTATGCTAGAACATGCACCTATGCCATAAGATTAATAACATGAGCAACAGGAGAGGCTTGCTCCAGAATTGTTAACTACAAGCAGTGAAGTGCAGTATTAGATTACTGTACACTGATATACTGCTGTTGTTTGATATCAGGACATAGTTGTAGGACCACGCCACTGTACCTGTACTCGCTTAATTCAATCATGTTCCATTTGAAAGGTAAGATCCTCTACTGAGGGATTTTCCACTTGTTGTTTATCAGTCATCATAGCCTCTAAAACAAATTACTGTGATACATAGAGAAGCTCACTGTCTGCTTTGTCTGGGGTTGTGGTTTCCTCTGTCTCTGAGGGTCCTGGTGAAGGCAGACCATTACGCCATTAGGCTAACAGCAATACACCATTAGTGGTTGGGGTGATGGCCACTGGATTTATTACTCTACTTTGTTCTACATGGATCAATTTATGTCCCACTGTTTTATTCAACTGTTGCTTTGTCAGTCCTCTCCGCTTTACCCTGGTTAACACTGCAGGTTACTTTCACATACACAAGATAGAAAGGGAAACCTTCCTAAACATTTAGGGCCAGTTTCGTAGAATGGGCGTAAGGCTCATTTATAGTCCCTTTATGTACGAAAATACATATGTCTCAAACGTTGTAACTGCGCTATACTTCCATGCATCCTTTATGTTGGCATTGATACAGCCAATAGATGGCACTAGAGGGCAGAGACAGAAGTTTCACAAACAACTAACAAGGCAATTGTAGAGGTTGTAATTCATTCATTTGTGATTCATTTCCTTCTGCCATTACTGAAATTATATCACGGTCTCCTACGGTCGTTTCTTGCTTAAACTATTCTATAATTCCCCCACAATATCGTCTGGTAC
>JAPZEB010000023.1:9621476-9636842 GCA_029783705.1 Chaetodon striatus | reverse complement strand
TTGTCTTGGTCTTCCAGACCTCAACTTCACCTCTACAGTTCCTGTTAACTGTCAGTTCTTAATTACATTACAAACTTGAGGAAACAGCTACCTGAAAACACTTTGCTATCTTCTTACAGCCTTCTCCTGCTTTGTGGGCATCAGTTATTTTAGTTGTCAGAGTGCTAGGCAGCTGTTAAGAGGAGCCAGAATATTTACAAAGCTTTGAAATTTGCATCACCTGGCCTTGCCGAATTATGACTGTGAACAAGCCAGAGCCCCAACAAGCTAATTAAGTTCTGAGACCCTGATGAAAGTTGTCATAGAGCTCAAATATCTCAGTGCACCCAATTTTGCATGGTGCTCCTTTTTCTTTTTTTCACTCTGAAATTGTAAAAAAAAAAAATGAGTACACTAATCTTGTCTAAAATGTTGAAAAGCATGATTCCTCTATAACTTCATGTCTTTTGGAGATCAGTTCATCTTCTACTCACTTAAATATTCACAGTAAAAGAAATTTTGACCAGGGGTGCTCAAACTTTGCATGCCGGTGAAAGATCATCCGTTTGCCGCCCAAATAGGGTTGAGGTCAATGAATTTTATTTGTTGTTGTGCTGAATGTGCTCAACTTCACAGCAATAACACAGTTTAAAGTCAATGTAACATGTCAACGTACCAATGGATTAGGTTAATTAGACTGTCAGTAGCGGACCTTGACTCTAGATATTTCTCATTGGCATTTGCGCACCGAACCAGAGCAATAACACTTTAATTTACGAGTCCATAACTCCATGATTGTCTTGAATCATTTCATGAAAAGAACTGTGGTATTAATAATAGGAAGAACAGAGATAGTGTTCGTCTTTTACAACTCCATTTAATTATTTCATTCCAATTGCTTGTTTGTGTAACCTGCTGTAGTCTTTTTAGTCAGTACACAGTGGATAATCCGAACATTCAAAACTGAAATAAGTCTGTATGCAAGCAAGCAGTTTTACCTGTATGGAGAAATTGGTTTTCAGTTGTAAATAATGGTAAACATGTATTTGAAGTTATGTTAAGGTTTTCTTTCAAGAAAGTCCCTATTTTCCCTACAATTAGTATCAGAATTAGAGAGTTCTTTCCAAAAACATTTCCAGAAATTATTAGGAAATCACAGTTTCTTCAGTTTATCTAGAGCTAAAGACGAGTGAACTCGTTTGTTGCTGATGTTTCTCTGCGTCCGCTGGGTGTTAATTAACACAAGAGCCACAACAACTTGATAAGCGTACTGAATATCAGCTGTATTTCTGAAACTTTTGGTGCTTCTCAAAGTCAAGGACGGATCCTTAAATTTCAAGGCGGCTACTTCATCAAATGTGAATGTCAAGGATCCTAGAGGACAGAGTCCTTCTTTTAGAGAATTTTCAAAGATGCATGTGTGTATTCTCAGCAGGCATGAAGTACCCATATTTCCTTACGCACAATTTGCCAGAATTGATGGGGGGGCCTCTTCAAGGACACACATCTAAGCACTCAGTAGCCTGTTCCAGTGTGTGTTCATTGAAGTCTTGCCTAGCCTCTACCAAGGAAGCATCCTTGGCGCTGAGAAGCATCATTTGTTTCAGAGTCTCTCTACCCCCTGTTGGTTAAGAGAAAAAAAGAAAATCATTAGACAGAGGGTTTATGAAGAAAGACATAAAACAACTGCAAAATTGTCTGTGACACAAGGATGACCTTTACACCCATGTAGGTGACTAATCTGTCCTTAATGATGCGATGGTATGAAGACTCTGTTTGCATTTGTATGAATTTTGTAATTAGCCTGTTGATGTGAACCTACATTTTTATAAGTAAGAAAAAAAATCCTATATTTGCTGCATGCCTCAGAGTGGTGTTTCACACACACACACACAGTAGGGTTTCATGTTGCTTTTAGCCAGAATTCCTTGTGTTTCTCCCCCCCTCTCTCTCTGGCTCTTTGTGATAGTTTTAAACCTGAAGACTGACACTTTTCAGATTAAGCAATTTTGTGTATTATAGAATTATTTTTGCAAACGGGATGAGGCTGTGTATTCTGTGAAATAAAAACAGCTGTGTTTTCTGTGAAGTCAGTTTTATTTGTGTCGCCCATATCATAAATTACTAACATGTAGGTGTGGGAATCACCAGAGGTTCTATAATACGATATCATCATGATACTTGAGTCATGATACAGTATTTGTGTAATTTTAAATGTGTTGCAATATGCTGAGTATTGCAATAAAATATATTTCGATTTACTACTTTATTTTCCAACTGTAAATTATGTTCCCAAAGGAAAACTTTACCAACATCTCTTTTATGGTATAAGATAAAGTTTTCAGTGTTTTCATCTCACTTAAGCCATTTTTTTTTGCAGCAAAAATGTATCTAGTGGACTGCAAAAGCTATTTATATATATATACATATAATTCTAGAAGGCTACTTAAAATTTCAAAGTAATTGCGAAACAAGCAAAAACTCAGTCCATGCACTTTTAAATTTTCTATTTTTCCCCAATACTTTTTTTTGGATTTGAAATCCAGAGACATCCTCTGAGGCTGAAAAATAAATCCACATTGCAGAGGTGGCAAAAACTGCAGTTCCTCAAATGGCCACTTGAGGCTGGCTCACAAACAGAATAAATCCCCATAGACCCCCATATTGAAATGCCCAACTTTACAGTAGAAATGAACATGTTTACAGCCTGGTACAAAAAACAGGTTTGGTCTCTATAGCTAATTTCAACATTCATGACAACTGTACAAGGCAGATTTTTTTTTTTTTTTATGAGTCACCTGTTTGCAATTCATTAAGGCTCAAAGTTACACATTATTAAGGGCAGGGCCACTTAAGTGACAGCCTGTCTGCAGGGCATCGCTACTCTGTGAGTCAGAGCAATTTAAAGCTGATGGAGACTTCAGACGAGAGCCACAAGTGAGTTAAATTAAAACATGGACTATATATTAAAACAACACCCCCACATTTTTCTCTGGGGGCCTGCTAGAAAAATTAATAATAATAATTTTTATCCTTCATAATTTAAATTTTGTTTTAGTCGATGAAAATTCAAAGTGTTTTAGTCAACTTTTAGTCATTATGTTTTCTGTATGGTTTTTTAATCTTTAAACTAATTCAGTGAGGGTAATTCATGTATCAGAAATTAGAATCAATGTGACAGGTTGTAATATTTTTTTTCTACAAATAGTTTCTGCACACTTACAAACTATAATTTCTCGAGCAGTGTTTGACAGGTTTAAGGGGGGATTTCATGTTTGTTTTATTATATCCTTATTGCATTCTGACACGTACACACAAAGACAGGTGAGATTCAGCTCTTCCCAAGAGAACATAAAACTAAACTATGCATCCAGCTTTAACCAGATCAATAAAAGGGCCTTGGAGAGGACCATTCTTGGAGTTAGGGGGCCGTGGGTAAATTATGTATTTACTGTAACCTATTTAAAGATAGTATTACTGCTCATTTTAGTGTGTACTTGTGTATTTTTACATAAAGTGTGCCACTTGAGGTGGCATCACAGTACAATCAGCCCCCACCCTCCAAACCCCACTCAAACCTAATCCTGTGTAGGGCCCCCAAAAGTTTAGGGCCAACTTTAGTTGAAGCCATTAATGTGATACACTAATTAAAGCCTGACTAAACCAGACAAGATGATCCTTGATGATCATCTCATCATTGTGCCATGCTGCTCCCTGCTGGATCTTCAGAGTAAATGGTTTTTATCTTTGAGTTTGCACTAACTCTTGAATGGTATATGAGCAGCTTACACTGGACATGTCTATTACATAAATGCAAGTGCAGTTTGGAGCTTCTTTCAGTGAGATGCAGGTGTCACCTAAAGGCAAAAACACGTATGTTGGTTTTATATTCACATCAGTCGGTTTCATACTGAATATAGAGAGGAAGCAAAAGTTTTCTTTAACCTTTTGTGGGCATGTAATATTTTACGGTTAAATGCCTATATGACAATTCATCAGAGCAGCACGTAAGAATGAAGCAAAAAAGCATGTCGAGCTTTTATAGGTTGGGAAAAGTACAGGCTAACGGTGCAGGCAGTCTTAGCTTGGTGGGGATGTGTGAGGAAAAGATACTGCATGTTAAAACTTCCCTTTTGTTATTTCACAAACCTTTCTTGTTAGTATACAAAGAGAAGTCTAGTGACCAGTGTTGATTTCCAGCTTTAAAGACTCTTTAAAGATTTAAAAGCTGTGTTGGAATATAAACAAAGACAAAAAAAGTGCCAATAATAGGGACAAAAAAAATCAGTAAATCAATATATTTGTCAGTATTGTGGTCTCTCCTGGTCCTGGATTAATGTACATGTAGTACAGTAGTTGTTTTGGACTCACTGCTGAGGGTTATATTCTGTGGGTGAGGCTGCTCTGTGATCAGGGAACTCTAATCAGATTTAATTCAACACTGACTTTACATAAATTCAAGGCCATTGGCCAACTAGTGGTTACCAACTAGTTCACCCAAGGGGTTCAAATTTCTCCTCAGTCATTAGTTCAAGGCCAGTGCAGTTTAATATATTTTGCATCATATTTGTGTTTGGTCATGTCATCAAGATAGTTTGCTATCTCTGTTAAGTAGCTGTACGTTAGTAACTCACTCTGCAGCAGGAAACAGAACCTCTGTGCCAGAAATTTGCTCTACTTCAAAATAAAGGTGTTTTTTAAAAACACTTGCAGTCTGTTCAGAATGGACCCGCGACCCACCAGTTGGAAACCACTGAATTAAACAATACTAAAATGACTCACTGAAACAGTGCTTTGGTCTGTTTTGATAGTGGGCCAGTTTATTGAGTCCACATCCTGGCACATTAAATTTTATTTTTTCTCTGAACCATTTCATCATATTAAAACTAACAATAAACTTGGTGTAATGAATTTGATTCTGTGCAATAACAAGGAAGTTAAGAACAAGATAGAATGATACGTTGTTACAATGACAGAAGCTGCGTATTATAGCAGATTAATTTGCCATGTATTATTAACAGGAAAATGTGTCATTATTACTAGGGATGCACGATATATATCACAGCGATAGATATGGGAGATTTATAGTATTATTTATTATCCTGATAATAAAATCATAGCTGATAAATAGAGCCAATATTACAAAGCCAAACTGAACTTACTCGTCCACTTAATTGGCACAGTACCTACGTTGCCATTAAACACAGAGAAGAAGAAGAGCAAGTGCAGCATGCTAACTGAAGAGGCAAACATGTTGACAGCAGTGTGGACATTTCTCACAGTTACAAAAGAAGCACGATTGTGCCGGGGGCCATTAGGAGTAGGTTATTATCGGTTAATGGCTTAAAAAAATTCATATCGTGCATCCCTAATTATTACATGAAAATATCTTGTTTAACACGTGAACATTATGTTATGAGAATTTGTCTTGTTATAAACAGAAATTATTGTTATGTCATGGTGGCAGCAATACACTATTATACATGTCTTTCAAAACTCCACATAGTCAAACATGGTGCTATAAGAAACGATCAAACTGGAATGTAAATCTACATACTGTAGCTTAAACATGAGTGTTAAGTTTCATTTTTTTCTACATAGCGAACCCGTTAAATGATCAAGGTATACTGCATTTACTACGATATTGTGGCTTAATTATGTCAAAAGGTACCTCAGGGGAAAAAGAGCCAGAACTGAGGTAGTTGATTGAGGAGGGGAGGGGGCTCAGTACGTCGGTAGGTAGGGAGGTACAGTTGGTATGAGATTTGCTTTGACTACATAATCTCTCTGCTCCATTAACTACACTACTGTCCTTACTTGCTGGTTTTTTAAACCCATACTGGATGTGTGTAAGTCATCAGATGTTTAAGAAAATGGGAGGAACGTCCTGTCCTCCACCAAAGAGTGTGAGAAGTTTCTCAGTTCTCTGGGGTGAAATACTGTCTTGTATCCGAGGAGATTAAGAAGCGGTTGGCAGGCAGTCTGTGTGTAAGCCACCATGTCAAAGGACAACTTCACCCTCCAGTTCTCTGCATTAGCTGCAGAGTCACGAACAGTGGTGAACTTCTGCCTGGATGACAGATCGCTGGTACCCCGGGTGTTGTTAATGATCCAGTCCTCCACACTGTGGTCCAGACCTAGACCAAGAAAGCTGTACAGCTCTCTGGTCTTCTGGAGGGGAAACCTGGCCAAGTCTTCATACCTGACCAAGGACAGGGAAAGGAAAAACAAAACAAAAGAACAAAATAAGTAACATGTCAGAACCTATTACTGTTGCATAAGAGTCATATGACTGTTATCTGATCTGCCACCTACATGGTCAGAAAGGCTTGGTTAGGCGTAATCATATAAAACTACATGGTGAAGGCAGCAAACAGATTGTGGTTAAAAAATAAAGACTAGAGGGCTGTGGCTCAGAGACTGAGTGGGTCGTCCACCATATGGAAGATCAGCGATTTGATCCCAGGCTCCTCCAGTCCGCATGTCGAAGTATCCTTGGGCAAGATACTGAACCCCAAATTGCTCCAGATGGCTGTTCCATCAGTGTGTGTGAGAGTCTGTATGGTTTCTGAGTAGCAGGTGGCACCTTGTATGGTAGCCTCAGCCAACAGTGTGTGAATGTATGTGTGAATGGGTGGTTGTGACTCAGTAGTGTAAAAGCATTTTGAGTGGTCAGAAGACTAGAAAAGTGCTATACAAGTGCAGTCCATTTATCATTTAGGATTACCGCCTCATGGTGGTTTGTTTCTGCGAATCAAGTTACAGTTTACATCCATGTCTGTAAAAACATGGATGCTTCACACACATCTTCACACCATGACATTGAGTAATGGCCAGAAAAGTGTCTTATGCAGAACATTACAACAACAACATGTCAAAGTGAAGTTGACCTTTGAACTTTTGGATATAAAATGCCATCACTTCATCATTTTATCCACATTTGTGTTAAGTTTTTTCATAAGTTGCACATGAATTCTTGAGTTATGGCCAAAAATATATCTTGTGAGGTCACACAAGTCAGTTTATTCTTAAGTCCGAGTGGACGTTTGTGCCAAATTTTAGGGCATTCCCCTCGGGTGTTCTTGAGATATTGCGATTACAAGAATGAGATGGATGCAAGGTCACAGCAACCTTGACCCTTTGACCCTTGACCACCAAAATCTTATCAGTTCATCCTCAAGTTCAAGATGACATTTGTGCCAAATCTGAAGAAATTTCCTCAAGGAGTTCTTGAGATATCACATACTGTACATGAGAATGAGACAGACAGTGACCTTGACCTTTGACCTATGACCACCAAAAACTAATCAGTACACTGTTGAGTCCAGTTGGACATTTGTGCCAAATTTGAAGAATTTCCTTAAGCTGTTTTTGAGATATCATGCTCACAAGAATGGGACGGTACAGACGGACGGACAACCCCAAAACATAATGCCCCGGCCACAACTATCACCAGCGCGGAGGCATAACTATAGGGGAGATCAAAAAAGACCAAGATCATTTTTAGGGCTAATCCAAATGTAATGTATATACTCTCTCCAGAAAATCTTTTAAAACTAGAATTACCACCTTATGGTTGTACGCCTCTGTAAACCGGTCAAGTTGCACTTACAGTTTACACCCATGTATCTCCAGATCATGACAGTTGACATTGCTTTCTTTGACCAACCAAAATCTATTAAATTCATTCTTGAATCCAAGTGGACGTCTGTGCCAAAATTGAAGAAATCTCATCAAGGCATTCTTAAGATATCTGGGACGGAGGGACGTATGTATGGATCGAAAAAAAAGCCTGTATTGAGGAAACAGATGTGGTCAAAACTCATATCTATACATCCAAAAAATGGCCTCTATGTCTCCTAGTTCAGATGTTGTGAGTCAAAACATACAGTTCTGTATGAACCACATGTAACACTGTCTACACCTGAAAATAACCACTGATTCATTAGTCCTACCTGTAATCAAACTTGTTGTCATCTGACACACAAACAGCTCCCCTGCTGAAGGTGAATTCATCTGGGTAGTTTTCATAACTGAGCACTGAGGTTTTCATTGTGAACACAGGCTGTTTGCCCACAAATATTCTCACCTGAGCAGCATGTATCGCCCTCTGAGCCAGGCGGGTCTGGACAGGCCTGTGGACACAGACCTGAGGAAGTCCTCACACACAGTGTTGATCTGTCCAAGGTTCAGGTTGTGGGGTCGACGTCCAGTCGCTCTCCACAGACGCCACAGCCGATAAGTGTCTCGAAATGTCTCAATACGAGATGCCAGGATGCCGCGTGGATCTCGAACAAGCTGGACAACCTGATGATGGTGATAATAATCAGAAAACATATTCACTAAGAATACACTAAGGTTAGCAGCCTGGGTTTAAAGGTTTCTGGGTGACAATAATCCACAAGTACAACAGTGCTGCTTATGGTCACAGTGACAGAGGAAACAGTAACTCATTCGAGATGAGCCAGGTCTGCACAGCATCAGTCACCAGATCACTGACGATCACTGCACAATGCATTTTGGTTAGATCTGTGTCCGACTTGATCTCAACTTGGTCTCCACCATGTTTAACAACCAGGCGATGGTGGGAAACGCCTGATCAAAGAGCTCAGTGGCTCTTAGTTTAGTTTATTTATTTACACATACATGTATAGAAAAGGCACGAAAAAAGAAATTTGAAGTTAAAACATTGTACAGGAGAGGTTAGAAGCCAAAAATGGCTTTGGAAAATAACTCCCTCATTAATAACAACAATCAAACATAAAAAGAAAAAGATAAAAGCACATTAGCATAATTTAACAATAATTACAGACTAAGAAGTAATACAAATTTGTTAGAGATATACAATTTACAAAAAAAAAACAAGGTGAAATGCATTACAAATGAATTAATTAAGTGTTAAGAGTCTTTGCAAATTACAGTCCTTTTCAGATGTTTTTTGAATAACGACAATGTAGATGATGATTGTAGAGATGGAAGTAGGTTGTTCCAAAGAGATGGTCCTCTGTATTTCAATGAATACTGATGAAAAGAGACCTGACATTATGGCAGATAGTGTCTTGTGAAATATGAGTGAATGTCTGAAGAAGACTTAAAACAGTTCTGGAAAACACTAAGCAAGTCATGATGAGATTCATACATGAATACACAAGTCTGGTATATAAAAGAGGTTGTTGGTTACCTCAAATTATGTATCCATTCCTTGATTACCCTGTAAGTTTTTCATTTTCCTTTAGTGTGTAAAGGTCCTCAGATCAAAAGAATAAAAAGGGTTTTACATAAAAATTACTCCAAGCTGTGAGTATTCACTTTCTGATACATTGTTTGTTGGAGCTAGATTAAAGGAATTAAAGGCCTGCCCCATATAGACACCTGTCCCAAATATAAACCTGTTGATCTCAGTGAGTTAAGCAGATAATAGCTGGGCTATTACTTGAGGTCTTACAGTAGATTCTAGCTCTTCATTTGCTTTTCAAATAAGTGTGCTAAAATTTTCATGTGAACTTACCAGACATGTATCATCAGCAAATAAAAAAGGGAGTACATTTTTGCAGACCCGTGGTAGGTTATTGCTATAAATCGAGAACAAAAGAGGTTGAATCATACCTATTAATAGAGACATACTGCTCTCTCCTATTCTAAAGCAACATCATGAAAGCCATATTTCTCTAATTTTGCAAAAGGGACATTGTGATCGACAGTGTTAAACGACTTTGACAGGTCTAAGAAAATGCCAAGTGTAATTTCCCTGTTGTCTAAGTCTGTAGTGATTTCGTTAGCAAGCTGCAAAAGAGCCAAAAACCATATCAATGGCCATTCAGTATGTGGCTCTCAATTATATGCTTTTTCATTCTTGAGTATACTAGTTTTTCAACAACTTTAGAAAAACATTGTAAAACAGATATAGGATGATAATTGTTAAATTAGCTGGAATCACCTGATTTGAATAGTGGTATGACTTTAGCTACTTTAAGGTCACTTGCTACAACACCTGTTCTGAGCGATAAAGTTAAGACATCCATGAGAGGCTCAATGATAGACAAAACTACTTCCTTTACAAGGCTAGATTTTTGTGATCATGAAATAAGATCACAAACACAACATTTTGTGGAAAATTGTTATTTTTTTCTGTGTAATTCTAAAATGCATGATGCCCAGCCAGCCAGGCCAATGCAGTCACAGTCATTTTATGCCTATCACATCAGTGTGAGCTCAACAAATGCTACTAGCACAACACCACCACTGTTCTGTGAGCTTGTGATGGGTACATGTGTCTGTACATGTGTTTGGAGCATCACTGAGGACTGCATTCATTTCCAATACATGTTCAATCAATACTGTACCATTTTAGAACTGCATTGATTGGTCATCTAACCCTTCATGACCCTGTCAGCAAGTGAAGCTGGTGAAGTGCTGTTATTAAATGCAGCAGCTGGGTTGCAGCGGGTGAGTGAAATCATACAGAAAAATATTACTTACATTCTCTCAAGTGTGAACATAGAGAAGCAGAACTGCAAAGCTTCTGTCCACCATCCGTCTGTTTGTTGTTTTGTTTTTAAGCAGCGTAGGCAGTTTTATTTGGCAGTTTTATCACTGAGCAAAAATCCCATAATAACCTTTGAGCATACTTCAATTTAAGTGGTCTGAGACAAAACTAAACTTCTGCACCTCCTCTCGGCTCTGTTTTCAGGCTTTAGAAAATCTAGCCAGTGATGGGAGAGTTTGGCCAATCACAGGTCAGTTCAAAAGAGGGCATTCCTATTGGCTGTTCTACAAATCTAGATCCACATGCACGTCCCAAATGGTGAAAGTGGGATTCAGTAGCCGAAGATTCTGCAGAAGAAGTGCCTATTCCAGCATTGGCAACAACGGCCCACATTGCAAAGCAGCCCAAAAAAGGAAAACAAACTTGTCAAAAAGAGAGTATGAAAGAGAGTCTGACAATAAACCAAATAAAATGTGTCAATATTGCTGAAGCGTTTCAGAGATGATGAGAAAATGTTGCTAATAATTTAGCCTTCTGCTAACCAAAGGCCGCTTCTTCACAGCAGCAGGGAGTGAGGCAGAGGGACTATGAGGTGGCTAGCTAGCTAATTTTTGTCTCATTTGTGGTTTGATAAACAAAGGGAGAGAGCGCTGCATGGAGGGGCTGAGTGAATGAACTTCACACATCTCTATAATACAATAACATTAAATGAATCGATGTATGGGAAACACTAGGCTACATTATGAAGCATATGCATATGCCTGTGGTCATTGGTGCGAGGGGCTAAGGACAGAGGGGGTAGAGGAGAAAGCTGCAGGAGGAGGAAGAGTTTTCAAACTCTTTTTTTTTTTTTGCCTTTTCTAGACTTCTGCTTACCCTAGCTTTACAAGTAGACATAGATGCATTCCAAATTTCATCCATCTATATGAAATTTAAAGGTGGCCCTCAAAAAAGTGTTTAAATGGTAAAGAAAATCAATCAAACAAACATAAAAGATCAATAATAATAATACAATTGCCATTCTGGCTCTAATACTGTACTGAAAACAAAAGCAATCGGGGCGCACAGCAGGTGTCACGCTGGGACATCTAGTCATAATAATAATAATAATAATAATAATGATAATAATTGTTGTAATTATTTCTCTACCTTCAAGTTGAGTTTTGGGTCCTCAATCAACGCTCTTAGGTCACTGATTTGGGGAATCCGGACTGTCTTGATGGCTGCATGGCGCTTTGCTCTACAGGCATCAGCAGCCAACAACACATTGAGCGGTCCACACCTTCTCACACACTCCCCTTCATCAGTCAGCACCAGGCTCTGCTCCTCGGGGCCCAGAGAGGCCTCACATACAGGGCGGGTGCACAGAGACTGGCCTAAAGAGAAGACACATACATTAAAAGAAACCATTACATGACATTGCAAAACCAGCTACATACATCAAATATTACTGTAGTATCAATACTATGTTATGTCAACAAAAGCAGGACAAGTGGACAGAGCCCTGACACATGTCTTACTAGCTCCTCGTCTGAACAGCTTGTCAGTGGAGTGGTTGGCAGGACGGGGTCGTATGTAACTCTCCAGACTTTTGAGGTGACAGTTGTACAACGACCTCAGCAGGTCTCTGGCTGCTCCCAGCATCACCCTCCTCTCAGCCAGGTTTCGACTCTGCGACAGCCGGGGAAGCAGCGCCAACTGGACGTGGTACAGAGGCTCAAACAGGTAGAAGACCTGGGATATGAAAAAATATCAAAGACAATATGAAGGTTACAGTGAACCTCTACACACAGAAACTGTGTAACAGATTGAAGTTTCCAGGTGTACTCAATACAGATAACTAGGTAGATAAATGACCAAAATGACAAAGAGAAATTCTACCCTGGTGATGTCACAGGCTCATTCATAGGTGTTGCTATTTTTTCTAGGAAGGAGGGTGAGCCCCTTTTTTCCACTGACTGATCCCTTTCTCCACCACAGTCTATTTTTTTTCGTAGGGCACTCAGTGAACTGACTCGGCCTGGTGCTAGGTGCTAGTTGCTAGGCCAGGCTGACTGTGAGCTATAATGGGCCCAAGTTTATAGATATATATATATCCCTCATGGGGGTGGTGTATCCTCCTCAAGCTCAGTTCCTCTACCTGAGGGAGTTCTGTGCAGTATCTTAGCTGTACTCAGGACTGCACTCTTCTAGATGGACAGAGAGCTCTCAAGCTTTCTCAAATAATGTAGCAGCTCATATAGCAGCAAAAAAAAACAAAAAAAAAAAACAGGTCTTAGACCATTTGGAACATTTATGTGCGACAGTTACCCTTAAATAAGTACTGCATTAAGGTCAGTGATCGTCAGTAACTAAGTCAATGGTTAGAATCCATTGCTTAAAAAACAGCTAAATAAAAATATGTATTGTCGTGATGGCCTAGTGGTTTCAGGCAGATGTCCTGTCACTGCAAGGTCACAGCTTTGGATCCAGCTGGCACGTGCATGCTCCTGTTCCTCTCCACTGTTGTGAACGCTGTTCACACACATTGACACTTGTGCTTTGAAAGTTGTGTAATGCATACATGCCAAAACAATGTGCTTAGACCACCTTTATCGCTGCTTGCAACTTTATGTGCTATGTCCCACTAAAGCAAATAATCATCTGAAATAATAAGGCCATTATCATGTGTATTGCACCCCACAGGTTATTTTAGCCTAGAGGGAGTAATCCAATCAGTCAGAGGCCATTGTATAGCTTGACTTTGGCTCTGACATACACCTAAACAGACATTTCTGGATCATCTCAAGTGAACTGCATAAAATAATAAAGTTTTAGACATGTGTGAAACATGATCGAAAGGAACAAGATAATGGTTCTTAATACATTCTCCAATGTTGACCTGGCACTTAAGTAAATAGCAAATTACAGGTGTTTTTTTAATTGTATGACTGTATGCTTTGATGACAATTTGATATGAAATGGGTAATGTGTATCCATGACATTCTAACCTCTGGATGCTGGTTGAACAGCTGACCCACAAACGAGGATCCGCTCCGTGTGGTGGCCAGAATAAGGATGTGGGTTCTCTTGCTGGTATTTTCGGAGGTGACAGACAAGGACGGGGTGTGGGAGAGGATTTCACTGCAGCCTCGGTCTGAGCCCTCAGCTGTCTCCCGACCCAGTCGTGTCAGATCTTTTAGGCTGCAGTTGACAGCTCGGTCTGTGGGTGCCAGGCCCACAGAGCTCAGCAGGCTCAAGGGCTTGGTGGAGAACGTGCGGATGGCTGTGTACTGGATGGCTATGGAGGCTAATGCTAGCAGCACCATGGACTTCCAAGAACACTGCATGGTGGCTGGACAAATGCATCAGGAGGCCACAGCACTGTCTGCCAGAAAACGGGATAAAGACATATGGAGGATATGAGAGGAAGAGAAATGAAGATTGTTGTCTTTATGTATTTTTTTTTTTCATTTTACTGTTTCGATTTCCTCTCACCATTTCATACCTCTGATAAAGCCACTGTACACTACCTGCCAAGCACCAGGCAGACTTAGTTAGCAGCTAACATAATGTAGGCCAAAAAACAACACTATCACTGTGCACTTAACATTTAACAGTTTCCCAGCATGCCGTAAGACAATGTGTTTTAAGGCCCTAAGCCAAAGAAAACTGTGTTTAAATGTGTTTTAAATCGCTCACATTACCCATTACGCAGTGATTAATGTTTATGTATTTCACAATGGTTCTAATGGGTTACAGTTAATGTTGTGGTAAAAGACATTTTGCATTATGAGTGAAGTCATACACACAGTTAGTGACCTCACCTTACATAATGTAATGCTGAGATGAAATGAAGAGACAATCAACAATCACTCTTAGCCTTATTCATGCAACCAAGTAACCTAAGCTCACCATACTACTCGCAGTAAAGCATTTAAACACACACTTAAAGTGATACTGATTTTTTTAGGAGGGTAAAATGCATTTTGTTGCTGACCCCTCCACAGCAGCACATTGCCTAGCTTCTGTGTCAGACTCCAGCCTGCTTCTTCAGACTTGTGGCGTAGCCCCCTAATGGCCTAACAGCCAGTTGTTGTTGTCCTATGTTTGAATGGATTAAAAGAAAATTACTACCGAAATTCTACAATTATACAATGAGAAATTAGCCCCATATCAACACTAGAGAAAAAAGATATTTACTTGGTGAAATATCAGCATGCAAGTGCAGCTACTAAATTTGTTACAAACACACAGATTGAGTATCTTAAATGACAAACCCCATGTGCAGACTCAAAGCATCCATCAATTGATCCAACTAACAAGTACTGTCAGTGTATTAAAGCCTGCACTTTAGAAACCA
Source organism: Chaetodon striatus (assembly GCA_029783705.1). NCBI lineage: Eukaryota > Metazoa > Chordata > Actinopteri > Chaetodontiformes > Chaetodontidae > Chaetodon > Chaetodon striatus. Next base: position 9,622,035 of record JAPZEB010000023.1, on the reverse strand, counting down.
CTGCACTAGTGCTCCAAATGTGTTTAAATACACCACTGAAAATAGTCCCCAACATATGCATTTATTTCTGTTTTACTGTGTTGTAGGAAATGACTTAGTGTTTTTCAAAAATGAAATTATCTGTGAGCTATTTTATAAGATTTATATCTTTAGTTGGTTTTTGACTGCGTCTAAAATGATTCTCATGTTCACTCAAACACTTTTTTCCAACCAAAGCACTGATTAGCATACTCTGCAGTTAGTAACAAATACATTTTTTTTAATTATCATCACTTCGCGTCAGTACTAACAGGTGTGTTACTGTATTATTTTTTTTTGACTCGTGACTTCAGTATTTCTAAAATCCTGGCTACAGCCCAGATTGTAATTTTAGCAGGGACTGGAATATTTGCTGAGCCGATATGTAACAACTAATTTGACCAGTAACCAATACAGATATCCATATATCCACTTTTTTCCCCACCTAATTCTAGTCATCATCAAGTCTCTACAGTAGTGAAATTAACATCATATTATGCATGCATACTCTCATCATGATGGCCCACCAGCAGATGGAGAC
>JAPZEB010000023.1:9598180-9611409 GCA_029783705.1 Chaetodon striatus | reverse complement strand
CAGTAAATTGTACCCAAACCGACCTAGGCACTCTGCGCATGCTCCACAGTTTCCGCCCCAGGAAATCCAATAGCATTAAATGCAGGATTGCAAAAAAGCATTAACAGAAGCAGAAGCCTTTAACAGTTTGGGGAAATCTACATCCAAAACCGAGCATGTTTGAATGGGTGAAATGTACAGGGTTGTAAAGTTGTCCACCATGGTACCAGTTTGCTGCTAGCTAACCATAGCTAACTTGTTTGTTGATTGTTGGGTCTGTGATGTAATAGGTCAACCAGAAAAAGTTCCAATACTATCAAGCTGAAAGGGGGCATATTGCTTCCTATCATAGCGGAGTCTGACATACCTCAGTCAACAAGTAGATTCCCCTCCCGTGCTTGTATACTTGGACAAGGACAGTAGTCCAATTAAATGGCATAGATGAGTTATAACTGTAGCTCGATTAACTGTGCATGTAAATGTACTGACTGACTTTATGGAGTGTAGTGTCCTCTGTAGGCACACAGTCACTGAGTTCAGAACCTGTAATGGCTCAGTGCTTCTGCTTTATGTATCTCATGTTAGCTGCTGCATCATAATACTGATTAAAGGCTGAATGTGAAGATAATCCTGACACTTCAAGACTATTATCGTATCCAAATCAATATTTATGAAATATTATTGTTTATTTCCTCCATGTTGTTCTTTGTTGTTGTGTGATATGGGCCATGTGAATGTGTGTTTGTGTACATGGGTGGTGTTTGATTGCTTGTGTGTGTATGTGTGTGTGTGTGTGTTGTTTTCCAGCATGGAGATCTGCCACCCAAGGAACAATATCACCATGTGTCCTCTGTGCGACAAAGTGTGCAGCTACTGGAAGCTTAGCACTGCCTGTGCAACGGCCCGGGCCAGTCACCTGTTCGACAACCCTGCCACTGTTTTCTTCTCTATATTCATGGCTCTGTGGGGTGAGTGAACACACAGCAGCTTTTTCAAAAATGCATACATGCAATCACTGTCCACTTTACAAGCTCAACCTACCTAAACTCTGTGGTCCTTTTGGAGGTTTCGTTTGTGGTGCAATTGAATTGACCCATCATTATCGACCCTGTCACTACATCTGTCAAACTTTCCATTCTAGCACTGCATGTAAGCAGTTTACTTGACAACTGTGATAACTTAACAACTTCAATTTGGTAACATTTTTAATGGGTACTCGATTTGAGACTTAAGTAACCTACACAATCACAGGTCTCTCATCTATGGTTAGCACATTGATTTTTCCAGCTGAAATGTTGCTGGCAGATTTGTTCCACACATTGAATTTTCCAGTCCCAATGTGACTTGTGATAAAATATAGGAAACTAATGATATGCTAATCCTTGGTCTTGAAAGTGATGTAGGTAGTAAGGTAGTTATTATCTATAATCTATTCATATTGTTCTTATGTTTTTTGATTTTGGAGAGGGTCCTGTTTAGTAACAGCTTTATGCGCTAAATTTTGTCATGGGCTTGGATAGACCCCGGTTTAGTTTTCAGCCATGTTAGAGGACAAGGGCATAAGTATCATTGTGGGAGCCACTCATAAACCCTTTTCACAGCTGACGTCTTGACTTTTGGAAGAAAAAGCACAGGTTTTAGTAACAGCAGTAACAATGGCAGTTTGGCTGTAGTTTAGTGTTTAATGTACAGTGACTATACATCTGCCTGTGTGTGTGTGTGTGTGTGTGTGTGTGTGTGTGTATGTGTGTGTGTGTCCACTCATTTCTCTCACTCTTTGTATTGACACAACTGGCTAATATGTGGAAGTATGGGATGCATGATTAATCATTTTATTATGGTCAGATCATTAATATCACATTTAAGAAATCCTTTAGAGCATTCATAATTGATTACTAGTGCATGTTTTGGCCAGATTTACTTGTGGGTCCTGGACAAAATAGACCAGAGGCCCAACTTGCTGCAGATCAGAGACCTCTGCAGAGCTCTGTGTCACAGCACGTCCTGTGTGAACAGCCCAGTTGCTTAGCATGGGCGCCGAAAGGAAGCAAGCAGTGCTCCAAGATCACAAGCCTGTGGGGCTTCTGGGAGGCTTCCCCAAGGTTTCAGCATTTAGTGTGACCCCAGTATAACATTGGAGTATTATTTGGCCCCCTGCTTAAAAAACGTAGGGACCATAGCCTCCTAAAGATAAAAATGTCAGGTAAAATGTCAGGTTCCAATCGCTTTTGCCAAGGAGGGCCCGCAGTTGTGTTTAGAGCAGCTGGGTGGAGACAACATTTCATATGATGGTCAAGCATTCCTGGTATTTTACACTATCCTTACTTAGCATCTCTGGAAATCCGCCAACATTTGCAACAGCCCAAAGACCACTAGTTAACCAGCTAGTTACTACCTCTGTTTACCCATCAAACCACACAATGTGTATTACCATTCTCACTTTGTTAACCTAATTTACCCAAAGTCTGCTCTCTCCATGTGCCTTCCAATGTTCTTATCTTCATTTTTAAACCATAAAACCCCTGTAGTATTGTTAAGTCAGAATCCCTAGCCATGCTGACACTGCCAATGGTGTTAACGGAGCTTATAGTAATGACACAGTTAATAGTGCTAAAGGGGGTTCAAAACTGAGCCCCTTACTGACCACAGCAACCTAAGGAGAGATCAGACGGTGGGCATGATATTTTCTCAGCATTTTCTATCCATGTACCCAAGCAACTGTTTATCAAATGTCCCTTTCCCAATGTACAGTACTTTTACCACTTATCAGTCCAGTATTTAGCTACATAGCAATGAATTAGTGAAGCTCATAGATTATTTACCTTAAAGACTAGTCTTCACCCATATCACCTAACCATGTACAGTTTACCTATTGTGCTTACCACCAGTAACCTTTCTTACCTGATGCACCTGGTCACCCAAATGCCAAAGATTTAAAGCTAAACTGTAATAAATTTCAGCGCCTCTGTGAGTTTGTGTAATTGTATTCTGTCTGGTTCAAAGCTGCCATGTTCATGGAGAATTGGAAGAGGAGGCAGATGAGACTGAACTATGAATGGGACCTGACTGGGTTTGAAGATGAGGAGGTGAGTGGTGCCCAGATAATATAACATAGAAAAGAAGGAGGTGAGCCTCACCTGTATGAAGAACCTTATCAGCTGTACTAGGGATTTACAATATTGGATTTTTTGCAGATATTTGATACACCAATACGTAACAAGTCATTTTTAAGCTAACTGATACTGATATTGATATAACCACTTTTTTCCTGACCTAAATTTAGTGATCATTAAGTTTCTTTTGTAGTGGAATCAACACCATATTATGCATGCATACTCTTATAGTGATGGCCCACCAGCAGATGGAGACATGAAAGAGAATGCTTTTCAATGTATGTAATGTTCATTCATTATGAAAAATTAGAAAAAGCACGTTGGCTTATTCCAACAGTTCATTTTAAAGCCAATATTGGTAAATAGCGATATTATCAGCATGTTGGCCGATTTCGATAGTTTGTTATAAGCCAAAATCGGCCAACACCATTGACATGCTGATATTATCATGCAACCTCAAGCTGTACTATAGGCTACATACATTCTGCTACATGTCATATAAATTAATGCAAATTTAAAGCTGATTCATTATTAATACTCAACTTCAAGTACTGAATTGCCCCCCAACAAAGCCACCATAATAAAACCCTGCCTGATTTTAAAGAAAACAAAGACATGTACATTCCTTTTAACAATATTATTTTCTTCTTTTAAGGTACTTATATTGGTTTAAATTTTTCATTTTTTCAAACACAATGAAGGGAATTTTTCATGGTTAAATTTATAAATATATATCAATATTTGTAACCATTCACTGAGTGATCTGGGGTCAGGTTTGATCATGTGACAACCATTTTGTTCTCTACAGTCATGCTGCAATCACATCCATCTATGATTTAAAAGTCTGTGGTGTAGAGCCTTTTAGGGCTGACATCACAATGACATCATTTTATTAGCTGGAGGCAAAACTCAAGTGGCTACAACAGGGTTGTAGGCTACAGCCGTCAAGAACTCAGACCCCTCTAAAGCGAACCATACTCTTTATAACCGCACACAATGCCACATAAAGTAAAAACTAAACTATTTCAATACATACGGAAATATAGGGGTGGCTGTGGCTCAGAGGATAAGAGGGTCATCCACCAATTGTCAGATCAGCAGTTCTATCCCTGGTTCCTCTAGTATGTTGAAGCGTCAGAGCTGAAGCTGACCAGAAAGAGTACTGAGTCCTCTTTTAAATTAACTGACAAAAACTCACAAAAAGAACTTGAGTCCCTATTCTGTTGGTCCATCTTTTGGTGCACTAAAAGAGGACTGAGTTTGCTTTGTTTAAAAAGGTCTATATGTGAAAATACCCTTAAAATTATTGGGTGCCAGAATAGGAGGAGTCATGGCTCAAACCAAATATGGTTATATGCATTAAGACGGACGGACTGGATGGAGGAGATCAGCAAAAATGCTTGCTTGTGCAGTGCACACTTCATATCAAGTTAGGGGAAAAAGTATTTACTGTTATATGAATAACGTTATGTGTATTGAGGGTATCATGTCCACCTAATCAGAAATTGGGGAGGTATTGAGTGGAATACTGAATTGCTCCATAGCACTAACTTTTTAGCTAGAAACTTCGATTGCAAAACAAACTGGAGGAAACGTTAAGCTTTTTCCTCCTTTGTAAGATTGGCATAGTTATCAACCATAAAGTCGGCCATCCCACCTTCAGCAATCCTCTCAAATCATCCATCCACTGAGAGAGAGAGCATAAGGGTCGGCCAGTCTGGTCTTGTTTGTCAGAATTTACTTTTTCAAGTGATATTCGCGGTCCCACAGAATGAGTGACCTGACATGGTGTGCTCATAAATTCAGTCTGATGCTACACACTAAAATGAGAGCTCTGTAGCTCGAAGAAATGGAGCGTCCTATTTCTGTATGAATTAACAAATTGTTCAGTTAATCACACATTCACTCCGCTTGGTGCGGAGTGCCCAGAGTACACTCTGCCACTCCGAGAGTGTGGTGCTCTGGATAACTGAACAGTACATTCAGACAGCACTCCAAATTTATGAATGGTCTAGTTTGTGCCAGAGTGTGCTATGGCACTTGGAATTAATATATCCAAATGCACCCTATTTAGAGAGACTCGTATCATCTTCCTCCACTGTTGAAGGCAAGTCAACAGAACTTGCTAGCTCATGGTAGCTAATGTCTATGGAGAATTGTTTTGCCTCCAGCTAAGCCTCACCGCCAATAAAAGTCATACTGTTTAATAACAGTTAAGGGTCTATAGTAATCAGGAAAACATTTAAAACAAAAAGGAAACCAGGTCAACACAGTGAAAACGATAAAATGCAGCAAATGTTTTTCACTGCTGAAGAAGGGCAAAAGCCTTCTTACTGATTTATAATTTTTTGCGATCCTCTGTATTCTACTGTGTACTCACAAGTAATTTTGAAAACCTATTGCACTCCTCTTCAACACTTTAAAAGATGTTGTGACATGAATGTATTGATCTGAGTTAAGGTTATCCTGGCTGTTTTTACTAACACCCCCCACCTCCCTGTCCACCCTCTCTCTGTCTCTCTCTCTCTCTCTCTCTCTCTCTCTCTCTGTCTCTTTCTGTGTCTCTTGGTTAATTTTTCACAGGAAGCTCTCAAGGTTTGGATAAAATCCCATTACTTCATAAACTCCTCTCTTTACTCTTTGTAGCCTTGCTGCTGCTGCTGCTGCTGCCAACCTCCGATCCAACATCCGATCATAACACATCACACAAAACTTATGTGTGTTACTATAAATGGTATTTGCAAATTAAGTCTTTGTTCTACTCACACAGCATTATTTGTGGTTTTCCCAATCAGTATAATTCGTATCTGTTAGGATATTTTCCAAAAATATACTTTTACAAAGTCAACACCATCTTGCCCCTCCAATTAGCAGTATGACGACGTCTGAAAATGTCTTGACATTAACATAAGAGTTCCAGTGAAGCCAAACAGTTAGTCACAATTTTTAAAAATCACATTTATAGATAAACATCTAAAAAAACAAAACACTTGAATTGTTAAACCTTAACTAATGTGCTATTGAAATGTTACAAGTACTCTATAAACTATCTGCAGGTGGACTATCCAAGTAAAGTGTTACCCAAGTTTTAATCCATTATACAACTGAACAACATGCAAGTTCTTTTAGTGCTATGTTTGAAGCTGTTTTAATGCCTCTCTGGTGACAGCAGTGGCTGGAGGCATCGTGTTTTCGGGTTTTCCGTCTGTCCATCTCATTTTTGTGAACGTGCAGCACTTTTAGGAATGTTTTTTTTTTTTTAATTTTTTCCATGTTCACTTGGACAGCAATGAACTAATTATTTTTTGGTCAAAGGCCAAGATCAATGTGACTTCACAAAATGTGTTTTTAAGCCATAACTTCATAATCATGAAGTGATGACATTTTATATCCAAAAGGTCAAAGGCCAACTTCACCATGACATCATAATGTCCTGCATAAAACAGTTTTCTGGCCATTATTTAATGTCATATCTCAAGAACAGAGGGGGAAATATTTGGTAAGATATGGAATTGGTGACACTCATCTTGGGTGCTCACCTTGAAACTCTGCTGATTGTGTAGATCTTCTGTGCTGCTGGGGGGAAGACGTGTATAAAGCATCCATGCTTTTAATAGACATGGATGTAAACTGTAAGAAAAACCTGACTGGTACATGGAGGCATTCAACCAGAGGGCAGTAATTCTAGCTTAAATGATGTGTACACTAATGTAAACCATGCACAAACCATTTTCCACACACAGACATAAGAAGAATGCAGGGTAAGAATGTGTGTGTGATACACATGGCAGCAGCCAGCTCGCAAACCCAAACTCCTCCGTTCAATTAGAACATAAAAGGTTAAATACATAGCTCACTAGCTCATTTTTTGAAAGACTATATTTCGGATGTGAGAGATCATACTAGAAAATGAAGGACTTGATGTTTGCTTTATATCATTATGGCTTTGTTATCTTTATTATTATTGCTTTTCTTTCTGACAGTCACACTTAATGGAGCCTGGGACTGATGCCAGAAAATGATTTACAGCTACAGGAAATGACAAAAAAAAAAAGAGAACCAAATAGGGTCACCTTAAAAAATATTTATGTTAACACAACACACAAACTACAGTTTTACACATTGTCATAGTATGGATTCACACACTCTGACGAAAAGTCAAGAGGAGAAACTTTTACTTATTAATGTCAGAAATTTTGCAAACATGCTTATATTCAGCCGCAACCATAAAATATGTCTGAAATTTAGATTAATTTACTAGCAGTAACACGTTTTTCAGGATAAGAATATTAGGAAATTCATTACATAGTTCATTACAGAGTCATCCCACTCCCATGTTCTATTAACTGCTTCAATCACCCTGTGCAATATCATCTTTTCTCTCTTTTGAAGCACTGCGATTATTTCCTGATCCTTTTTTCAGTTCACCTTTACTCTAGCTGCAAGTGTTCATTTCACTCTGTTACACAATGTTTCATTCAAAATAAGAGTCATACGGCTGGACAACTGTACTCATCAAATGCTGTGGAAAACTGTTCTGCATCCCTGAAGCTGTCAGAGAAAACAGCTACCACCTGTTAGGTATGGGAAGGGTAAATGGGATTTTGGGGAAGAGAGAGGGTAGGATGGGTATGATGGTAAAATGGATGAAGATCAATGGACTGCATTTATATAGCACTTTTTTATTCTTAGTGACCAGTCAAACCAAAGACCCAGCCATCTGGAGCAATATGGGGTTAGTATCTTGCCCAAGGATACATCCACATGTAGTCTGGAGGAGCCAGGTGGGATAGACTTGGATGAACTGGGAAAATAGTCCATGACAAACAATATTAGTCAAACCCTCCACTGTTTGGCTTTAGACCCATATAATCAAAAGAGACCACTCTGAGGGGTGCTTTGGTGGTAACAGACCCCATAGGAGCCCTGACATGAGACACAGGTTTCCTGTGTTTAATACACACAACTTCCCCATTACATAGGCCTCAATTTCTTCCCTCATACTGTATATGGCCAACAGAATATATTTCAGGGTAGTGGATTTACTCTGCAGGTAAGACCAGCTGTTGTCTCTGCATTGTCCCTCTATGCACCAGTTCATTTTCAAGCTTAGTCCATTTCCATGGAGACTTGACCGATGTTGTACCCCAGGAATAACAGGAAGGTTGCATGGAACTCGCACTTTTCAGCCTTCACAAACAAAGAGTTCTGCAGTAGGCATTGGACAACACCCTGGAAATAGTGCAAGTGTTCCTCCTTGGACCTGGAGAAGATCAAGATGTCATCCAGGTAGACAAGCACATACTTGTTGAGCATGTCTCTCAACAAATTGTTGCAAATGAGTGCCTGGAAAATGGCCGGGGCATTGGTGAGACTGAAGGGCATGACTGAGTACTCATAGTGTCCTGTGGGCGTGTTGAAGGCTGTCTTCCACTCGTCCCCATCTGGGATCAGGACCAGTTGGTAGGCATTGTGGAGACCCAGCTTTGTGAAGATCGTAGCCCCCTGTAGCAGCTGGAAGGCTGAAGCGATGAGTAGGAAAGGATACCAATTCTTAAATGGTGATGTCATTGAGGCCCCTGTAGTCGATGCATGGCCTAAGGGATTTGTCTTTCTTCTCAACAGAAGAGCCCTGCCCCAGCAGGCAACGAGGAGGGACGAATGATATCGACAGCCAAAGCGTCGTCGATGTAGGCCTCCATGGCCTTTCCTTCTAGTGCGGACAGGGAGTAGAGACAACCCTTGGGAGGCATGGTGGTGGACAGCAGGTCTATGGCACAGTCTCATGGCCAATGAAGGGGCAGAGAGGTTGCCTCCGCCTTGCTGAATAGTTCCTGGAAGTCACGATATTCTGTGTGTACCCGGGACAAGCCAGGAGCTGAACTGGAGCCGGCAGATGGTTGATGTGTGGCAGCATGTTAGAGGCAGACCTGATGACTGGAGGAACTCCTCCCCAGAATGGACCCCATCGCCCAGTCAATGTAGGAGTTGTGACGACGGAGCCAGGGGTAGCCCAGGATCAGCAGGAGATAAGGTGACTTAAGGACGTGGAACTGTATGGTCTCGTGATGGTTGCCTGACAGGTGCATGTAGATGGGTGTGGTCTGATGGGTGACAGTCCTCAAGAGATGGCCATCCAGAGTGCTGGCTGGGACTGGATGTGGCAGAGGGACCTGGTCGATTCCCAGCAGGAGGGTGAGCTCCTCGTAGATAAGAATGACATCAGCCCGAGAGTCTATGAATGTGGTGAGGGTGTGTGAGCCCCCCGCTAACAGGAGTGAAACATGAATAAAGGGTTGTGGGCTAGAGGCAGAGTCTTGGCTTTGGTTCAGCAGACGACCCCTGTTTACTGCTGAGCCCTCCCTTTTGCTGGGCAACCAGAGACGAAGTGCCCAGCCCGGCTGCAGTAGAGACAGAGGTTCCCCTGGGGTCGTCGCTTTTGTTCCTCCGTTGTCATGCTGGTGTGCCCCACCTGCATGGGTTCGGGCCTCCCAGATGAAAGCTCTGTGGGATGGTTGAGAACGGCCGCAGACCCTCACAGGCAGGCAGATAGATGGACCCTCCTTGGCGTTGCTCCTTTCTCCTGGCCTGGATGTGCCAGTCCAGCCCAGAAGTCAGCTCGGTGTTTGTTGAGGGAGGGTGGAAGGTCGAAGGAATCCAACTCATTCTTTATGTATGGGGCTAGGAAGGCGTCGCACTGGGCTGCCGCACTGGGAGTCTCAATTTCCATTGCTGTTTTAAGGAGGCTGCATATGACAGGTTGGGCCTCCATCCCATTCCATTTTCCTAGGATTATCTCTTCAATGACTTTAAAGGCATCAGTCTTAGGAGGTCAACCTGGCTAACAAGGAATGCAAGTTTATTTGGGTCATATTTTCCAGGTAAGTTAACAATTACTTCCACTATAGGGTATTGTCTCTCCACTACCAGCAAAGACATTTAGATCTCATTCACTGATCTCCCATCAGTAGACAAAAGGATGCATTTCTCAAGAGAAAATTTCTGCCTTCATGTTGGGTATGCAGTGACATGCAAAGGTTTGGGCACCTCTGGTTAAAATTTGGTTGACTGTGAATTGTTAAGCAAGTAAAAGCCAAAAGGCAATGATGACACATTTCTTCAATAGTTTAAGCAAGATTACTTTGTAATTTCAATCTTTTACAGTTTCAAAATAACAAAAAAAGGAAAAGGGCCTGAAGATAAAGTTTGCGCACCCTGCATGGTCAGTACTTAGTAGCGCCCCCTTTGGTAAGCATCACAGCTTCTTAACACTTTTTGTAGCCAGCTAAGAGTCTTTCAATGCTTGTCTCAAGAATTTTCACCCATTCTTCCAAAAGGCATCTAGTTCTGTGAGATTCTTGGACTGTCTTGCATGCATAGTTCTCTAGATTTCCTCTAGAGTTCTCTAGATCGCCACAGATTTTCAATGATTTATAGGCTGTGAGGTCCATGGCAAAACCTTAAGCTTGCTCCTCTTAGGGTAGTCCATTGTGGGTATCAAAATTTGTTTCGAATCATTATCCTCTTGTAGAAGCCATCCTGTCTTCATCTTAAGCTTTTTTACAGATGGTGTGATATCTGCTTTCAGAATTTGCTGGAACTGACCTGAATCCATTCTTCCTTCTATCTGTGAGATGTTCCCTGTGTAACTGGCTGCAACACAAGCCCGAAGCATGATTGATCCACCCCTGTGTTTAACAGTTGGACTTTTTTTTTTTCCAGACATACCTTTGCTTACTTCATCCAAAAAGTTCTATTTGAACTTCATCAGCCCACAGGACTTGTTTCCAAAACACATCAGGCTCGGTTTGATGTGCCATTGCAGACTTCTGATGCTGAATTTTGTGGTGAGGACACAACAAAGGTTTTCTCCTGATGAGTCTTCCATGAGGGTCATATTTGTGCAGGTGTTGCTGCACAGTAGAACAGTGTACCACCACTGGTCTTTCTTGGTCTTCCAGACCTCAACTTGACCTCCACAGTTCCTGTTAACTGCTATTTTTCAATTACATTACAAACTGAGGAAACAGCTTAGTGGACATCCATTTTTTAAGTTTTCAGAGTGCTAGGCAGCTTTTTGGATGAGCCCATGGCTGCTGACTGATGGGACAAGGTTTCAGGAGTCAGAGTATTTATAAAGCTTTGACATTTGCATCACCTGGTATTTCCCAGTGATGAGTGTGAACAAGCCAGAGGCCTAAAAAGCTAATTAAAGTCTAAGACCCTGGTAAAAGTTGTCTCAAATGTCTTGGGATGCATGGTGCTCCTTTCCTTTTTTTCACTCTAAAATTATACAAAACAAGGTTAATATGCAAATTTGCTTAAAATGTTGAAAAGCAAATTCTGTCTTCAACTTTATGCCTTTTGGAGATCAATTCATCTTCTGCTATTCACAGAACATAACTTTTGACCATGGGTGCCCAAACTTTTGCATGCCACGATATAAGGCTGACCTATAAACCTTTGTTGAACAGAGGTGTCACTGCATAACCATTCATGTTACATTAAAGCAGATACTTGTTTTAGATTAAGTGTGCAACTCTGTCTGATGTGGGCTTTTCATTAATAAGGGAGTTGGGAGAGATTCCATCCAGGTGAGTCTGAGGGGCTGACTCATTGTGGGAACCATTTGGATGTGACTGGATGTTGCAAGTGGTCAAAGGTCTTCTCTCTGCTTTGAGCACAGCGGGTCTGCTGATGACTCACATATCTTTTTTATCTGACCACTGTGTATTTTATACCCTTTTTCATGGAAAGGGCAGAATCACTTGGAAATTAATGCTGACTCTAACCCAATGACTGGCTGACATGTGGACTGTGAGACTGTTTATGGGTACCTGCTCTTGGCTGTTGGCCAGCAGTATGGGAATTAAGTTAAGAACAGCACTGGCTATAGATTACATACTGTATGTAGGCAGTATGCTGGTATGTTAATCAATGGACTGTACACATGTGTCAGCATTAAATGCAACTTCAGCGGGTAAATTTGACTGTATGAAGTCAAGTCCTACAGAGGCCAACCAAGACTTCTTCCTAGCATTCAGAAAACAAATAATGTAACAGCAAGCCAGCTAGAAATCTGAATGTCTGCAATGACAATTTTAGTTAGCCTACCTTGCAAGTCATCTAGTCAATCAATTCCAATTAGTATTCATTTATAAGTGGCCCAAATTCACTTTGATGGAAAAAAAAAAAAAGGAACAAATTTACAGTACAACAAATTTTCAAGGACACTCAAGATACCCAAATGCATACATTTAAATGCATACTGCGCTGTGGGCAGTGTTGACGCTTCGCTCTAATTCTGCACCATTTTGAGAAGACAATCCCGGCCAAGAACTATAAATACCCTTGCCTTACAAAAGTCAGAGCAAACTTTAAAATTAGGCCTTATAGATCTAATATGGGTGACGATTCTTGCCTGAAATTTGTTCAGAAACAGATTTTGATAAAATGATGAGTTGAAATAACTAGCATATTTTCCTTGTTTCCATGTCAGGGAACAGGGCCAAGGCATCATTCCCTTAGGATTGTGGGTACTTTAAGAATGCTGAGGATACGCACAGGCATCCTTGATATTTCTCTGAACTAAGGACTCAGTCCTTGATAGAATTGGAAGATCCTAGACATTGGAATAGTCCTTTGGAGGAATTCCCATGATGTATCATCCTTGAAATGCAGCCATTTAAAGATCCTTACTTGACTTTGAGAAGCACCAAATATCCTGAAATCATCCCACAGTTACATCTTTTAAAGGGACATTGTGTAGGAATTATTCCCATCTAATGTTGAATCGTGTATCGCATTCGAACGAATAGTGCACTCTAGCGCCTCACTTTTTCAAACACGTATTGCAACAACGGTAGCCGTGGTGTATCAAAAAGCCTTGACAACACTGATGAAAACCATGTCATCCTCTGCTATCCAATAAGTACACATATAACAACACAGACATTACACATCCTCCGAAATCCGGTTATACTCCTCTGGTGGAACTATATGTTTACATAGTTTCAGTAGCTTTCATAGTCACGGCAAATGCCGGCTTTCAGTCGCGGTACCGGTGGGAAGGCTTTATAAGCTGGCATTTACTGTGACAAAAAGCTGGCATTTACCGCGACTTTGAAAGCTACTGAA
>JAPZEB010000023.1:9435594-9446257 GCA_029783705.1 Chaetodon striatus | reverse complement strand
GACAAACAGCCAATTAACACACACAAACTCTCAAACATTGAAACACTTCTACCCAGGAGGAGTCTGCGTTATTAAAGTTAGAATGGAGTAAATGACACTAACTCTTTAGGTAGATCGTTTGTAAGGCCTTGGAACATTTTTACAAGGGGTGCGGGGGTCTATCATCTGACAAGCAGTTTTAATAGGGCTAGGACAAAATGCTTACTTCCTGATTTGGTATTATCATGATACTTGGGTGCTGATTCAAAATGTGTTGGCATTTTTTATGTAAAACAATTTTAACACTAAACCATGGGGAAAACATTGAATTACACACTTGTAGAGAGTGTATATCATGAGGCATATTTCCAAAAACAGTGCACATCTTATGTCCGTCACTCTTTCCTTTATTTCAGCAGCATCCTGCAGCATACTGCATAGAAAATGGGTTAATAAACTAATAACTGTTTTTTTAATGGTCCTCTTTTGGTCTGTGTGGGAGTCTGTCGTTGCTACGTTGTGACATTTCTATGACTTCAGCACCAGAAAAGAAGACTAACATAGGACAGTTCATTAAGGCACAGCTCATCCCATACCTACCAAATGCCATAAGAGGCAATAGGAGGAGGAAGAGGCACATATTTTTTCCAGGCTTTCTGTCTCATATAATACTGAGTGTATGTAATGACAGTTTCAGCACATTTGACAAAAAGTTATTTTCAAGTTATTTCCATAAAAGTTACCAGCTGTAATGTAAGAAAGTTGATTGAGTTTTTTTTTTTTACCCCCCTCTAACTTCTAATGAAGCATACATACAGCTTAATATTCGAGGTGTGGTATAATGGTAAAACAATGGAGGAACCTTTCACTTCTAAACCTTCACAGTAGAGTATGTAGAGAATGTAGTTTTGTGCAGCTTTTGCCAACTGATATGATTTGGTAAAACCTGCTACATGTTCAACTGTACACTCAGTTGTCAGTGTTTCTAGTATTTTGCACACTCTATTTATATCAGTCAGGAAATAGTAAAGTTAAAAACAACATTCAGCATAAGACAATACAGTTCAACAGCTTTGCAAACTACAGCCTCCAAGATGAGCATAAAACAAGTCTCTGAACATTTTCAACACAAATTGAACATTAGCACCTTCATATGGAAAGATTGATCGCAGTGCTGTCAGATTATACTGTGTAGGCCTATTTGTTTTAGCTGGGCGGACCTAATCAACCAGTCACTGAATATAGACATGAAAAATACAGTAGGTTATATGGAATCTAGAAGTATTCAAAGAACATTTGAATAACATCCAGTCCGGTTTTGAAAGACATTTTAACATCTCATCATCTGTAAATGACCAAAACTTTGCTGCTCCACAAGCCTCTGCTTCATGGAGTTCATGGCATTATTGCTAGAGTTCAGCACATAACTCAGTCTGAGGACTGAGTGAGACGGAGCAGCTATTCTCATCAAACTCTGACCACTGCTTTTCAAAATGAGGTTTTCTAAACATAAGCATGCAAGCTTTTTGGGAGGTTTGGATGTTGAACTAACCATCTAGACAACCAAGTCTGTCAACACATAAAGAGAGAATCTGAAAAGATAAAGTTGAAGGATTTCAGAAGACTGATCCATAATTATGTTATAAGTAGTCAGTGCTTAAGATGTTTTCTACAGAAAGACCCCAAAGTGAATTGAGTGAGGGAAGTATTTTAATATAATGTTATATATCAGAGTGTATGTAACAGTAGTGGTCAACATTGGGATGAAACATTAATTATTGTTGTCTTTGGTCAGAAACATGTGGCATAGTCATTAGCTGTAAGTACACATGGGTGGGACCTTAAGAAAACAGACTGAAGTGGGATCACTGTTATTATCGAACCTAAGAGTTCCACCTGACATGACCTCTGACTCAGCCCAACACACACTTGGTATGTGTGTGTGTCCGTTCAGTGGAGTTCTGTGCGGAGTGACTCATGCAGGCTCTTTTACTAATAACAGAGCTGTCGCAGTAATCATATATTGCACTGACTAAAAGAGCTATTTAGACCTTTGCTGACCTCTTATGTGTTTGTTCTTTCAAAAGTAAGTGCACATTGGATCGAGGAAAGTTTGGGTACTGGTGGGTCACTTGCTGTAATTTTCAGCACTGATCCTGGGCTGCTGTTACTCTTCAAATGAGCTTAGTTGCTGCCCTGAAAGGCTTTTGCTTTCGGAAAGCAGATGCAGGACTAGAAAGACTGAACTAGAACTTTGCATCGACTAGAAACTGACATCACACAAGCTCTGCTCATTCTCTGTCATTCTTCTTCAGCATCGCTCACTCCTTATGATGCGTAGTGTAATCGCAGGTTTCTTTTTCACGGCAGCATGTCTTGAATGTAAAGCAGACTGGTTTAGACCAGGAAAAACCCTGCTCAGCTTGTCAGAGCATTTCTTCCTATTCATCTCATCTGCCTTGCCTGCTGACTTCTTCTTGTAACTCCACAGTTTCCTCATTCCTATTGATCAAGGAACTTTTTTTGACCTGTTAAATTTGTCACAGTGATTGTGTGTGTGTGTCTCTCTCTCTCTCTCTCTGTCCTCTTCACCACCTCTGGTAGTGTCTGCACATACAGATGGTTAGGTGAAAGAGAATATAAGAGGATTACTAGGCCCTTTGCCTGTTGGACCACAGCCATGGCAACAGAAAGGGAAAGAAAGATAGTATTTATATTAATTCTTTTGCAACAAAAACACAAGTGGATGAACCTTGTCAAACAACGTCACCATTGTTGTCCATGTGCATTATGGATTTTTAAACTTTATGAAATGCCAGCATATCAATGGATTGTTTATCCTCTTTCAGGGTGGACTAAACAACTATGGAAAGCTGTCACATCGCTAGTAATTTTCTCCTCATGTCAGTGCTTGTGAGTTGATTGGTAAACTACCCAATATACACACTACAAAAGTATTTTATCTGCTGTGTTCTTGCATGTGTGAGACTGCTCAGTGCAGTCAGATGATGTAATGCTGAAGCAGAGCTGTGACCAGCTTTTGTACAGGGGTGCCCCATTATTTTTTAAAGATTCCCTCCACCCAAACAGGTGTTTTTCTTGTGTTTATGTCCCCTAAAATGTCTGATCTTGACTATATTCTGTATCTGTGTAAAGTTTGTCACCAGAGAGGTGTTTTCACATTCCCTAAAATCTGAGTTTCAAACGTAAAACCAGCAAGATTAGGTACATCACTAATTCGAAAGCTAATTGCTAAGTAATACATGAAACACATAGACTTGGCACAACACTGGCAAAGTAACCTGAAAAGCTCTGCACAGAGTGGAATAGACAGAATATATTTTTCTGCAGTCTGTCTATTACAAGCTAACAAGGTAACAAGCAACATAAATAACAAATGCTAACTACATTTGCCATTCTGATACGTCTGCAAGTCGCTGATTTTGGAGTCCTTATCTGAGCTTGATGGACTGAGGCTCAAACATGTAAATGGTAAATGGACCTGCATTTTCATAGCCCCTTTCTAGGCATCTGACCACTCAAAGCGCTTTTTACACTACGAGTCACATTCACACCCACATTCACTTTGTATGGTGGCTACCATACAAGGTGCCACCTGCTACTCAGTTTTTAACACACTCACACACCGATGGAGCAGCCATCGGGAGCAATTTGAGGTTTAGTACCTTGCTCAAGCATACTTCGACATGCAGACTGGAGGAGCCAGGGATCAAACTGTTGATCTTCCAACTGGCGGACAACCCGCTCTACCTCTGACCCACAGAGGTCATAAAAGAGATGCTGCATATACCTAACAAACTGAACTGTTGGCAGACATAACGCCCTCTGTGAAGCCAGATAACCCACATGAGCGAAACACTTCACATGCAGGTATCTTGCTAACTAAATGGCAACACCTAAAAAAAGTCCCACCTAAAAAAATTAATATCAGATTAAGTTTATGCTGTATTGAGAGTATTTTCACTGCTTTACCTTTCCATCAGTCAGTCATTAACAGCTTTAGTTCCCCATCTATGCTCTTGTGAAAGACACCAGAATCCATGGATAAAAACAGTAATTCTAGCTGGCTAAACACAGGAGCTGCTTGTGTTCTGCTTCTTTGATCAGTTAGTTCGTTAGTGTTATTGTGTGACTTTGGTGGATCTGAACTAAACCTTTTAAATGCAGAAGTCACACAATAACACAAAAAAACTAACTAATCAAGGTAGCAGTAGATTAGCAGCTTCTGCGTTCAGCATTGTTAAATCACTGATTTTCTCAATGGAGTCTGGCTCTGATGAGAGATAGAGTGGCTTTATTTTTCCATAGGAAGTCACTGTCTGACATTAAGGCAAAGCAGTGGAAATGTAATATTCTTAATATAGTGCCCATTTAAACTAATACTGTTTTTTTGGGGGGGGTTTTTTTTAGGTGGGATTTTTTTAGGTGGCTAAAATACATTTTGTTGCTGACCCCTCCACAGCAGTAGATTGCTTAGCTTCCGTGTCGGACTCCAGCCTGCGTCTCCACTCTGAGGTCGTCCTGAATGACAACTGCTGTTTAAAATATTCTCTCCATGGATAATTACCCCACCCCATACAGCCCTACCTCAGGGGAACTGAACTATGCCTTTAAAGAATCTGGTTTCGAGGTTAGCACTGAATCGACTGAATTTCCAAAGTAAAGATGGGCAAACGACCTCATCTAAAAATCAAAATCTACCAAAAGAATACATTTTTAGTAAATATACAGTTTGACTATACACCTGTGTAATAATGATTTCACATGTAGCTCAAATCACCACTGTGCCTAAGCACAGCCTGTAGACTCTGAGTTTTGTTAACATTTTGGAACCCATCCTCAGTCTTAGACTGAAGCTTCAACAGGTTGTGGTCACAGATTAAACCACCAATGCAGCATCTGCTCCGTGTGTCTCTACCTGCCCATGCAGCAGCTTAACCCTCCACAAAGGGTTAACCTAATGACACAGTTTCCCTGAGTGCATGTCCTGTTCACCGCATAACAGCGTAGAGTCACAGACCCAGGTAGATTAGCAAGGGTTCTTTTAATGCCATTCAACAACCTCCTGTCGTTGTCAAGTGATTTTAACACGACTAATGTCAATTGCACAAACATGTTTTCACTTATGCAGTTAAATTTATGCATGTAAATGAACTATGAATACAATCTAGAAACGTTTTAGACTTTCTTAAACATTTTAGGCTTAATACATTTTTAATATCCAATTGAAAGTACAACTGTCACATTTGGTACATTGCCAACCTAATCGGAAGACATAATTGGAATCCTCCAATCTGTTTAACATAAGTATTAATGTAGAGGTTATATGTGTGACTCTGAACCATACTAGACTGGCTACAAACTAGTAATTAGCTTGCTGCACTCCAGTGACAGCTAAGCTGCTTACTGGCCAGCTGGAGATTAACCAGAAAGTCCCCACTTAACAGGGGTCCACACACACACACACACAGCCAGTCATGTGATGCTTAGTGAAGTAGGAACAGTCTGGCAGGTCATTACCATGCTCATTCGACTACAGCAGAATGAAACATGATTAAAATGATTTAGCAACAAGCACAGTACAGTGCGGTACAGGGACCGTCCCTGCTTGCCTAATTCTGAGGAGGGCAAATCTGACCACCAAAAAGTCAGACTGTACAAGATCAGGACAAAGTGTTACTGGAGTACATGAGCAAATGGGGCTGACCTTCAACTCTTTTAGTATTATTAGTGTTGTTTTGCTTTTATTAAAGCAAATTTAACACTTCCTGCTGTTGCCTCACAATAAAGGATTGCAGCAAAGAACATAGTAATACGGTTACTTGGAGTAGCATCTCTAAGTGATGGAGATAATGTGCGTTTATAGTCACATATGAATCTTCCGACCTCAAAGTCCAGGTGTCACAAGTTAATGCCGACCTTTCTGCTGTAGTCAAAGGTTCTTCAGCTTTATGCTTCACTTCTCTGTTGAACTCAGGTACGGCTGTCAGTGAAAAAACATCAGAACAGAGTCACATATCTGGGTTCCAGTGTTTGTAGCATATAACAAAAGCCTTCATTTTCAACAATGCTGTATGGACGCAGATCTTTGTGCATGAAGTAGGTGATGGACTGTGTTGTGTTCTTCGCTCCTTTAGAGTTGGACAGTAGTTTTTTCAAACTAAGTGTGTTCAGTGTTGGTTGATTTTTTTTCGGCGGAGCAGGTTTAGTGTTAGCACGGCTGTCAGCGGCTAATGCTATCTCTCGATGGTGGAGTATTTGATTTTCATATGACACTGTTTACAAATCTAAATTTCTGTCTCTCATGCCTCCATCTTTGTTTTGACTAACTTCCTGCCAAATGCCGCTGACTGAGACCTCTGCTGACCTCACCAGGAAAAACACATCCGCACCATCTAGTGGACCAAAAAAGCAATCGATGTTATTATTCTTGTACCAAAAGTTGTATTAAAATGTGTGTTTGCAACTTAGCACTGATACTTGGCATCCATATATCGATACAATAGCGGACGAAATATTGCGATACCATGCTCTATCAATCCCCCCACTCCTAGTATACAGTATAACAGCACTGGGACTTTTAATTATGCATATGTCACTCTGCTTAACATGTGTTTTGCACTGTTAATTACATTGATTGTCAATAACCCTACATTAAGGGTTTTGGTGACAAACTTTGCACTGTAAAGAGGAACATATCTCCACAAATAATATTTGAGTTCAATAATGAATGGTCATCAGAAAAGGATGAAGGGAAGAAATGAAGCTTGGATACGTCACTGCAATCATTCAGGGATGATCAGATGACACCAGAAGATGTTGCAACTTACTGATTAATCTGTTAACACATCAGAATCACACATATGCCACGAGAGTGACTGTCAACAGACTCTAATTCCAGTGGTTGCACAATAAATGAAAACACAGATAAATGTATATGATACAAAGTAGTTGACCTGCCATAACACAGAGATCTACACAAAGTAGCAAGCTGGTGTGCAGGATTGTTTATGTTGCTTGGCAACAGTTCAGTCCAGTTGTGGAACTTTTTGTGTTGACAAAGCCAAATTAATCAACAAATGATTATCAAAATCGTAATGTTGTCGCTTTTTACCGTTACTTGTGCCTATGACCAAATCACAACCAGTACTGTACTGATATTCAGTACAACAGCATTCCTTATTGTGTGATATTGCTTAAATACATCATCATAGGTGCCCATGATAACTTATGGGCTAAGACGTAGACCACGAACCATAATGTCCGTAGTTTGAATCCAGCCAGAGACCTTTGTGCCCATCTCTCTACCTCATTTCTTGTCATCTGTCTCCACTATCACCACCTATCAAAGGTTTAAAATAACTGTGTGACTGCTTACAATGAAAATCATGATTGGACAAGCACCACAGAGGTTAGAGTTCTAGCTTTATTATTAATACAGTGTGCTTGCAAGTTTGCACTTCTTTTCTTAAACAAGGGAAAGTGCTTTGAGAATGAGGGTTAAGGAGTAATAGCAATAGTAATGAATGTGGTTCAGTGTAAACTTCCCCAATCCAATAAAGAGCAGGACATGAGCTGCTAATGTTACCTGTACACTTTGATATGGTAACTCCCAGGATCAGCTCCAACACAGTATGTGCTTGGCTTGGAAGTAACCCAGGGTTACTGCAGTACCATAGATACTGGCCCATAGCAACTTGTGTTAGAAGAGATGCATTCCTTACGGTTTAGTTTATGTATTTTTGGGGTTTTGGAAATGCCAATAAAATTGCACAACCCTCAGAAGTACTCCTCTTACTAGAACCCTATGCATCTTTACAGTATGTAGAGAAATCCAAAGACAAACCTGGGTTGATTTGTGCACTTGGCACTTGCTTGACTTTTTGCCAAATAATTTTGGTATTACTGATTATAACTTTTCAGTGCATTTCATGGTGTGATAAATTGATTGATAAATATCTTGACTGTTTCGGGCAAGGAGAGGTATTATTTCAGAGTATGGATAGCAGTCACTAAAATTTAAGGACCAAGGACAGAGCTGTTTGTTGTGTGTATACAGCAATATTGATGTGGCCTCCTGCGGTCCAATACAGAAAGCATGTTTAACAAACTCTGAGTGTAAACCTGAATTCTGAGTTGATGAACCGTGAGATGGAAAGCTGTTTTGTGTTACCGGCCGATTAATCAGCTATTGTTTTTTTTCCTTCTCCAAACTATAGTTTTTATATCAGCCCCAACTGATAGAGTTTTAACTTGCATTTGTAGATGCAGCAATGAACTGTGTTTACTGACAGTGGTTTTCTGAAGTGTTCATGAGCCTATGTAGTTATATCCTTTGCACAGTTATGTCAGTTTTTAATGCAGTGCCGCCTGGGGGGTCAACGTCACATGCATTCACTGTTGGTTTTCAGTGTTGCATGCAGAGATTTCTCTGATTCTCTTTAATCTTTTGATGATAATACACATTGTAGATGTAGGGGTGTAAATCACCAATTCCATCACGATACATTATATCAATTCTCTGGACAACAATATGATATTTGCTGATATTATACAGTCTGCCATGACACAATTTTGATTCCATGTGATTCAGGGGCCTGCGATCAACATGAGTTTTATTATCTGCCCATATAACACAGTCTGTTACAGAAGAAGTTTAACCATCCCTTTCTTTTTTGCTTTTGGCTATAAAAGATAAAAACAACACATGAATAATAAGTGCAGTAAAGTTTACTTTAAACTGACTCCACTAACACGCACAAAACAGCACATGGGATGAATTGGGCTTTCTGTCAGAGAGACCTTTCTGGAATAAATGTTTTCATTTTAACCCAAACCATCATCTTTTTCATAAAACAAGGTTATCTGGCTTGAAGCCCTGGAGACAAACTTCTCCCAACAACCATAAAACATGGACTAACAACAAAATCATTTAACAGAAGTATCAAATTCAGCTCAGTAATAACTGTCAAGGTTCAGAGACAAAATAATTGTGTTTTGCTAGTCACACATTATTAGCTTAAGCATGTTTACATTGCATAAATTAGCCCAGGGGCTAGCGGACTTTTTCCCTCTACATATAGCTTAACAAATTACATGTAATGTTATTATTTTCTTACTCACCACTGGTTTAAGTTATCGTATCTCCTGACAGAACAGCACAGTTAAATTTCAGCCTGCCTGCAGGTTTTTTCAGCCCAACATTGCTGAAACAGAGCAGCTGATGTTGCTGTCATGAGAAGTTAGCAGAATGAGATACCCCTCCAGGCAAGTATGTTTGTTTCACCTCATAACATCTCTTCTCGTTTACATACAGTGTGTGCTTTGTCTGTTAACCTGTATTTTCTTCATAATCGAAAATATTTCCATGCTGCTAATTTTTTCCCAATTTAATAGGACTGTTGTCTCTCTCTCGGCTGCTTGCTGCCGTTTGAGAGTGACACAGAATTTCAAAGTAAAGGCGTAACCTAAAGATGATGATATGAATCGATGTTTTCACTTTGCATTGATGATATTGGATGGTTGATCATCGAATCAATATAGTGATCCAGACTGATGAATTGTAACACCACTAGATAGTGAAATTCCTAAATTCTTTGCAGTTGTGATTTGAGAAACCTTGTTGGAAAACTGTTGGAAACTGCTGGAATGTTGGCCCACATGGGTTTTCACAAGGTGACATTTCTTGCTTGTGAATAACTGAGGCTTTCTCAGATGCTCCTTTCATACTATTAATGATAATATCATTTGTTAACAGTTAACACAGCGCCCCAACTTTTTGGAATTTGGGTTGTATTTTTAATTTAATTCCTTTCAAAGGGCTTTATTGGCATGGGGAAAATATGTTTACACTGCAAAAGCATGTGTGTAATAAAAACAAAAACATGTGTACAATAAGAAAAGATCCACTAGATGTTAATTAATATAAACAGCACTACTGATTGGGCAACACCTCTGAAACATCCATCAAATCAGAGAAACATACCTCAAATTCTGTTGCAAATTGTTTTACACTGGTTTGAAGAAACATGTCGCTTAACCTGGAAACCGCAGGAAAATGGTTTTTCAAATTGAACGTCCCCCTGCTGTGGCTAGTTACAGTTGCTAGGCTATGATTGGACAAACGCTGCTCGGAGGAGAGGTTTAGCAAACAATTAGGTAGTGTTGAACACAAAGCATGGGATGATGATGATGATGATGATGATGATGATGATGGTGACTTGTGATTGTGTTTGGTAATGCCAGATGTGTAGATTTAAATAGCAAGTGATCAGCTACACAGATTATACCAGAGGTTTTCAGACTATGTGGCACATACCTGGGCATCAGTGTGTAAGTGTGAAATCTAAAGGTATGAAGAATGACATTGTACAGCTCTGTTAACATTCCCTGGATAAGGTTAAAAATAACCCTATCCAGGGAATAGGAAACAGGTCATACAGACAACCTGGATAGAGCAGCTTTAGCACTGCTACCAATTCTCTGTTGATCCCAGCAGAGAATTTGGCACATAACTGCCTGAAAACATAACAGTTATACTTTTTACATTTTGTTTAGGACAGATTAAATAAACAACTGACGATGGTACAATTGATTCTCCTCATTTGTAAATATTGCTTTTGCTGTCTGCTTGGTTTTATGTTCATGTCTTTTTTATTAACGT
>JAPZEB010000023.1:9424003-9435494 GCA_029783705.1 Chaetodon striatus | reverse complement strand
GTGTTGACTCCAGCTGCTGTGAGAGGCAGCAAAACATCCTTTCATTTTATAGTTACAGTTTACTAATATATGTAAGACTTGCCACGGTATGAACAGTGGTTACATAAGCCAAAAAACTAGCCACAACTCAGCCCTGAGCAGAGTGACCGTTCTCTTTTGACCAATCAACAGAATGCAGTGTTCACAGCTCCACCTCTTAGGACCAGACCCCAACAGAAGGGATACCAAAAATGGGGATGGTACAGAATGGTCCTTTTGGTACTATCCACAACTTTTCACAGTGGAAACTGAAAAAATGCATACCAAAGTGAACTGAACCGTACTGGACTGCTTGGTGGAAGCTGGGCCTAACATCAGTTATCAGTAATCCAGCATTACTGAAACTGGGAGATTCTGACCACACATGATATGCTACAAAGATGTTGAAAAAATGAGGGAAAAAAGTACTTTTACAGTTAGCAAAGGTGAGTCCCAAAAAATCGAGGGTCACATGCCAAAAGAAACTGGCATATATCACAAGTCTACAATAAGCTTGGCAAATCACCTGAAAATCTGTAAGTAACAGCAAAGTATATTGTTTTCCAGCTGTTTTGATGAATGTTACTGTGACTTGCATGCTAATAGAGTGGCTAATTGTCACATAATTGTTGGCACATTGACTGTAAAATGATGTTTTTAAAAAAGTTGGATTTTTGTCCACGTCTCTCAGTTATTTTTCTGTTTCCATTGTCTAAAGTTGGATGGTACCACTCCATACCGTCATGTTCTTTTGTTACCCCTCTGTTGAGGTATGCACACTGATCCATCACTAAAAGGTGGAGATAGAATAACTGCAGTTCATTAATAGGTCAAGAGAGAACCATCACTCTTGCTTTAAAGGAACTCAGTGCACAAACTATTCTTAAATATCCTATTGATTACGACAGAGCCTCCTAAACGCTCCAACCTGTTCTATTTTTGCTCTGAAAATATCAGTGTGAAACCCTGTTCTGTGGATGGTCATTGAGGTGGAGGTGTTCCTCTGCATTGTCCGGGAAGCTAGAGCTAGATGGAGCAGTGATGTGACTATTGCCATCCGGTAACATCATCACCTACATTTAAAGGTACTGTCTACAGTGGAAACACAGAGTCCATACAGGTTCTAAGGATACTATACTGAAAATGTTTGGTGGAAACGCAGCTTATCTGTGCCAACACAGTAAGAGGACACTTAGTTTTCAGGCTTTTCCATGTCCCCAAGCTTCTTCCTCCTAACTAATGTGTCATTAAATCCTCACAACAATTTAAAGCAGCACAAATGATGGTAAAACAGCTTGCACCGATTCCTTACAGTGAGTTCTGTCAGAATAACTGGATATTGATACTGTGGTGGGAGGATGTTGGGTAAAGACTCATGTAGTGTGTGGTCAGAAACAATATGTTCAACAGGGAGAAGGAGGGGCAGGAAAAACTGGTGATGTCAGCACGGAAGAAGAGAAGGGAGAACCGCCTTGCTTTTTCCTTTTTCCTCCTCCCCTCTCTTCCCCCTCCTCCCCCTCCTCTTCTTATCAGTGTGTGTCTGTGAGAGAGAGGATCAGTAGGTGAGTGGACGAAGGATTTAACAGTGTGACAGAATATGGGGGAAGAGAAAAAGGGAATTAAACGGGGATCAAGAGAAAAGTGAACTAGATACCCAGAAGAGGTAGCGAGTAAACAAGAAAGGAAATTGAGAGATCAGAGAGTATACAAACGAAGAGTCCACTTGGAACGAGGACTGAGCACTTGTTTGTGGAACTGGGTGGACCTCTCGCTAAAAAGACTTGACATCCACCACCACAGCTACCATGTACAGTGGATATGGAGGTATGTGCTAGTCTTGTGGAGCTCAGTGAGACAAGCTCATCTCTAATCATTAACCCTCTATTTGTCAGGATTACTGTTGCTGGTTAACAGGTTTGTAACTTATTATGAATTGATGGCTGGAGAGTTCACTCCAAATACAAAAAAACACTATTAGGATTTGGAGACTGTTTTGAGCAGCAGTTGTTTATCACATATGATTCAACTGAGACCACCAATGAAACCAGCAACATGCGGTCAGTCTCAAACTTTCCTGTCACTTTTCATTGTTTGACTAGTGCCCAGAACAGTCTGACTGCTTGGCCTGTGGTATTGCTGCTAGGGTTGGGTACCATTCACATTTCAACAGATACCGGCACAAGTACTGGAACCTATCACTCAGTACTGGTAACCAATGGTACCTAGTTTACTTTCTGTGTAGTAACAAAAATGTTAGGAAAAAGCCGCAGGGATGACGTAGGAGATTAAAACGCAGTTCTGCTCCTCTGCTCTTTTCTTATCACACATAGAGCTAATCTTCTGTCTCTGTCTGTCTGTCTGTCTGTCTGCTTATGTGTGTCTGTGCGTACGTGTTTGCTGGTAGTAGTGACACTAGGCTATTACTAAATTACTATATAAAAGAAAATAAACTAAACTATCATAGCAGTTCAGCATTTTTGTCACTGGGACACAAACCGAGCAGCTGCAGAGCTTCATTTAGGGCACCTCCTCCTCCTGTCTGAAGTTGTATATATTCATGGAGCTCCAATGCCAGCCTTGGAGCCCTGAGACTTCAGACTTTGGGGCGCTTCACAGCATTTCTGCCTTGTCTAAACATGGTGTTCTTACTCAGATGCGCTTTCATGTCCTGAAATTTGGCATTGATAGATTTAATGTGAATCAGTACTTGGAAGTACCAATATAATTTGGTTGATACTTCTTAAAAGTCCAGAGTTTGATAGCCATCCCTAGTTGCTGCTCACAGCCTTCTTGAGAGCTGCTCATTCAAACACCTTCACACTCACCACTGTGCTTTTTTGGGTCCTGAGCAATAACATCCGATAGGCCCAAATGACTATAGATTTTTATGCCTTGGTACCAGCGATAGGCATGGCTGGAGGCATTATTGTGTTTGGGTTCTGTATGCATATGTATGCCCATCCCATCCTTGTGTATATGATATCTCAAGAAAACCTCAAGCAAATCTCTTCAAATTTGGCACAAATATCCACTTGGACTCAACAATGAACTGATTAGTTTTTGGTGGTCTTAGGTCAAAAGTTAACGTCACTGTGACCATGTCTGTCTCATTTTCGTGAATACGATATCTCAAGAACGCTTTGAGGGAATTTCTTCAAATTTGGCACAAACATTCACTCAGACTCAAGCGTGTAATGATTAGATTTTGGTGGTCAAAGGTCAAGGTCAGTGTGACATTGTCTGTCTCATTCTTATGAATGCAATATCTCAAGAACACCTTGAGGGAATTTCTTCAAATTTGGCACAAATGTTCACTTGGATTCAACCATTAACAGATTTGATTTCAGTGGTCAGAAGACAAGGTCGGTGAAACCTTGAATTTATCTCATTCTTGTAAACACTATATCTTAAAAAGACCTCAAGGCAATGTGTGTTAAGCATCCATGTTTTCACAGACATGGATGTAAACTTTCAGAGAAACTTGACTAGCACGTAGAGGCGTATATATGAAAAATATTGTATTATGTCACTATTCTAACTAGGGCTGCACAAGATATCATTTCAGCATCTGCATTGTGATGTTCTCATGCATGTTAGCCAACTGGGCCAGCAAGTGCCATAGACACAGTGAAGTGCATGCTTTTCCAAAGCCACAGTAGTCAGCAGAAGGTGTCTACATAAGTTAAGGTTCTAGTAAAACAACTGTAAAAAGAGCTGCACTTTGTGTTCGCTGCACAGAACAAATAAAGCATCTGTTCAATGCAACGTTATCACAATGTGTCCCAACCATTCTTCAATGCAGAGTTGCCGGACTATAAAAGCTAGTTACCAGTGACGAGCTAGACTAAAGCTTATTGAGTTGGCCCGAACAAACCAGAGGTCTCCTGATCATGGCTCTGAGCCACAAGGATGCAACATTTACATAACATTAACACTGATGCAAATCTATAAAAGAAGTCTGTCCTATATCCAACCAAAGCATTCCCCACCAGTAGTCGACCACGACCTACTAATTTTTTGTCAATGACATTTGTAAATGTCATAACAATGTATGTTTGAAATATTAACACTGTTCCCAACCCAAACCACACGAATTTATGATTTGCATTACTGCTAAAAGCTAATAGTTAAGAGACAAAGAAAGGGAATAGCGAAAGCCAGGATAAAAAATCTGTGTGTGTGTGTTTGTGGCATGAATGTTATCCCAAAGAAATTATCGCTGTAGAAGTGTACATATTATGCTGAAGTTACCATAACAGCTATAAGGAAGTATTGAGTTTCCAAAGCAGAAATAAATCATCTCAGCTTGAGAGGAAATGAAGGCTGTTCTTTGCCAATAGCCTGGCTCTGAAGGTCTGAATTGTGTTGTACTACCTGTTTGTAACTGCATCAATAAGTTGGTCTATGAGGTCCTTCCTAGATTCCTAGGCTACAGTCACACTTATGTATTTATGTTTTAAAATACATAAGTAGTGCTTATTTACGCCTCACGCCAACACTGCCTCCGGCATTATTGAACCCCTCGATATAGACTTTTGAAAACGCTGCTGACATTGTTTTAGTTTGAAAACTCTGGCATTGCATTTTGAAAACTATAACACAGATACTCACGTTTACCTCCAGATTGGGGCTTATCAGTCTTGATGTATATACTCCCAAACTATGTTTTCCACCGCCTGGACAGTTCCACCTTGTCATCGGTCTCTCTAGTCTCACTTTTTTCCATTGCTGTTTTTTCTCCATAGTATTCCTGCAATTAAGCAACCAACTGCAGTGTGAAGAATCTTATTCCTGTTTACACCGGCACACACATGCCCGCTTTATATGAATGTACATATGATACCTTTTTTCGAGCTCTTTTGTACGGATGGAGATGATATCTAAAACAGTGCTAAAACACTGTACTGAGATAATTTTAAACGCCATTTTAAAATTAAAAATGCATTAGTGTGGATGGCGGCACGGTGATGTGGTGGTTAGCACTGTCGCCTCACAGCAAGAGGGTTCCTGGTTTGATCCCGGGTGCGGGAGCCCATCTGTGCAGAGTTTGCATGTTTTCCCCGTGTCAGGGTGGGTTCTCTCCGGGTCCTCCGGCTTCTTCCCACAGTCCAAAGACATGCAGATTGGGGATAGGTTAATTGGTGACTCTAAATTGTCCATAGGTGTGAATGTGAGTGTGAATGGTTGTCTGTCTCTACATGTCAGTCCTGCGACAGTCTGGTGACCTGTCCAGGGTGTACCCTGCCTCTCGCCCAATGTCAGCTGGGATAGGCTTCAGGCCCCCCGCGACCCTCAAGAGGATAAGCAGTTAGAAAATGGATGGATAGTGTGGATGTAGTGGTTGGTAAACAGCAGCTTGTTTAAAACTAGTGGTTTACCTAATCAGGTTGCACCATTAAAAATTAAGGAAGACTGTACTAATGTTTAAATTGTTTGTGAAGAAAATCTGTATGTAAACAGGAAGTCGTCTATCTGTAAACAGGAAGTCACTGCAGCATCACATGCTGAACATAACCTCTAGGAAACACGTTTTAAGCGATACATTAAACCTAACTGCCAGTCTTTGCTTTCATTTAGGTTATATCTGCATGCATAGAGAAATATGTATGTGTCAGAGTAAATGTGTAGTTTAGAGTGATTATATTGGATCATACAACCAATGACCATTTAGGACCTTGTCACATATTAAAGCTTGGTTGTGGACTTTCCACGTTGACATATGACATACAAGGTACCCTGGGTGCATTGGTTGTTGGCGTTCTTGGTCGACGTGTCAACTTCAGCTTGTTTCATGCATTGTCTGATTTTAAAATAAATGCACTACATCAGTTCAACACTATGATTTGATTTTTTTTCATTCAACAACAAACGTACATGGTTACGTTTTGCCAACATAGGCACGTGGTTAGGTTGAGGCAATAAGAGCTCATGGATGGGTTTAGGTAAAAAGATCACGATTTGGCTTTACAATCATCAGGAAAGTGAATACTGACCTCCTGGGTGAAGGTCGGTGGTTGTTGGACCCATCCACCACGCCTCCCGTCTGCCCTACTTGGACCTCCACCATCTTAACTTTCGTTGTTACCCCACCACGTTTTCCTCTGATGTAGCCAGGGGCCATTAAACAATAACGGCAACTAGCCACGTCTCATCAGGGCGTGAAAGGACGGCTTTTTTCGTTGGTTTCTGACGCAGGAAGGCACTGACCAAGCGCCAATTTTTGATGACTTTGAAGTGAGACCAGTTTGATTGTTCAGGACGTTTTCACTGGGAGCCAAATTATCTGCAGAGTTCTCTTCCTCTCCAAAACAAAGCATCATCAGGACCATGTAGGAAAATCAAATTCTGGTGACTGACTGAAGTTTATGCAGAAGCACTTACTGTAAATACAATTTCTGTTCTACCTGCTGTTATAAAATCCTGTGGTTGGCTTGTTTTTTCTTTTGGAAGTTGACCGAGACCCACCTTTTTCAGCGGTCTTGGTTTGCTTGTTTGGTCTACATCAGGGTTCAACTGACAGCTTTCACACCAGCCCAAACAAATCACACTAACCACGCAAATGGATCTGAGTTTGTTTCAACCAAACCAAACAGGTCAGGTGTGAAAGCACCGTTAAGTGTATTTCTGGAGAGCCAGGCCAGCTGTTTCCCCCCACAGTGTAACATGGTCAGACTCACAAAGAATCAAAACCTATGCAGCAGAACCAGAGATATGTTTGTTTTTAATCCACACATCTTCTTTGTTGTTAAGCCTCGCGTCTACACTACTCACAATAAAACCAGACTATGGACAGTTGGGTTGGAGATTTGGGCATGTTGTGCAAGTAGTGCTAATATATTTTTGAGCCTCTAGCCTGCAGCAGAGACGAGCATTTGGCTGCGGAGGTATGCTACGAAAACTTCTTTCTAACTCCACACCTTTGGACTTTTCTTCTTTCTTCAGTCCCAATCCCAGGTCACTTAAAGGAGTGTTAACACACTTTGTGCAAATGTGCACACTTCCCCTTTAACACAGAGACATTAGATTCATATTAAGAAAACAATTAAGTGCGTTCCCCCAAATGCTTAACCATTCTGGCAAGATTTTGGAATATTTTCCTACTTTACATTGGTTTGGATTCTTTAAATGTAAACTTACGTGTGCTTGCTTGTGAACACAGTGTCTACTTTTATTCAGTTGTCAAAGTTACATTATTGTTGCATGCTAAGGCTACAAAACCAGGCATCATGCTCACTGATGTGGCCCTTGGAGCTTTACAATAATTAATCAGACACTAGTATCCTTTTCCTGGAAGTGAGCGAGCATGTCTGTACAGTAAAGCTGCTGGGTTATTCCTGTGACTCAGTGTAGCCATAAACTGCACTAGTCTTTTCCTGACCCTGCCCTCCTTACAGGAAGTTACTCCCTCCTGGGTTTCCTCTTTCTAAAGACAGTAATATGAGGGAGGGGAGGGCTTGGAGTTATGAAGCTAAACCGTATGTACACAATGAGGGGGTGTGAGAGAACACAGAATGTATGAAACAGAGGTGTTGTAGGGGGAGGAAACTATTAATGACAGATGAAGCATTAATGATCCCAAGAGGAAAACAAAGTACTGACCCTTTGTTCACTTCGTTTCATTTGTAGTGTTGTTAGTGGCCACATTTCATCAGGAGAAACCATTTGTCCTTGAGGCCATTCTTCCATGTCATTTATACATTCACAACCTTTCTTGTCTCTCCCTTGTGACAGGAGTCTAATTCATTCTGCTCACATCTCTTAGTTCTTACACCTCCTACTTCAGTTACAGTTATGGATGAATGTCCCTCTCAGACTTTTATCCTAAGATTAAACATACATAACCTTTCCTGACCTCATTTTTTTTTACCTTACCCATCTCAGGACTTATGATATTTCTACACAAAGTCTGAAATAATGTGCATCATAATGGCATGGAACCAAGCATGTAGTAAACCCCTGTGTTTGTTATTTCCTGTGACTGCAATATCTCAAGAGCGCCCTTAGGGAATATTTTAAATTTGGCACAGGCATCCACTTGGACTAAATAATGAACTGATTAGATTTTGATAGTCAAAGGTCACTGTGACCTCACAAAACATGTATGGAAAAAAAAGGGTTTTTTTTATAAAAAAAGACATTGACACACAAGGATAGGATGAAATGAAGTAATGACATTTTATATCCACAAGGATGAAAGATCAACCCCACCATGACATCATACTTTTTCTAATATATGTGTATAAAGCGCCCCTGAATTTATTTAACTCTGTGGACCTTGAACTAATGACTAAGCAGAAATCTGGACCCCGTGGCTGGATTACTTGGGAACTACTGATATAAACAAACTACACTGTGGTCACAACTTAATGGCACCACCATAACGAGGCTGCAAAGCCATGTTCAGCGTGATGGCGTTCTGTAATCTCATTTAGTTACTTGTTAGCAACTGCGTTTTTCAAGACATAGAAGTTTCACACATTAAAGCTTCACGCAAATAAAAAATTCACAGTGGGGTATTTACTGATGTGTTTTATGTCATAGAACAAAACATGGAAGTCTCTTCAGCTTGTGTTTACCACAGACCTTATTTCAGGCATCTAACCCAAAACCCATTTAAAAAAACCATTGACTTCAAGAAAAAAGAACAGGGAGTGCTGAAATGCTAACTCATTTCAGGGATTTAAGACTTATTCCTGGGGCACTCTATTAAGAAGCATAAAAAGCAACGTATCATCATCCCTGCTAGAGCTTGGATCGTTGCTCACCAATTACATGAAAAAGAAAATCAATGAAAATATAGTTTCAATTTCAATTTCCTGTCCACAGAGATGGAATAATAATCACAGCTCCAGGTCTACCTGCACATTCGTTATAGTTTGCTAGTTGAATGATCATCTGCAGTGAGACATGACGTTCTCAAGACTTGACCTGAGACTTAAAAATACAATGTGACATCATCTGTCTGACCAAATAGAACAACAGTGCCCAGACAGTGTGATTATTATGAATGAAATGAGTTGAATAGTCTCTCAGTGATGTTCTGCTTGTTAGATCTCTTATGGCAATTGTCAGACACACTGTATTGTAGCACACATTTTGTTCTAAGATACAGTAATTATTAATGTCAGTGGTCTATTGTATCAAGTATAATAAGAAACAGTGACCTATTAATGACCTCTGCCCAAATAATGTGTAACCATGTTTATACCTTCTATTAACATGCATCTAGGGTGATGGGATCACAAGTGGAAACGACCACTAAATGTGATCCGATTACTTAGATGACCTGCTGATGGAGTCTTGGATGCATTTGACCACATATCTTTTGTAATGTCAAAGCTAATGCCTACTATACCGTCCCTGACAAGGACTATGTTAATTTTTTCATTTAAGTTGAGTGAGCGAATTGGGGTTTACAGTGTGCACAGGGCCTTCTGACCTTCTAGCCTAAGTGACGTAGGCAGCCACGAAATCTGAACACAAGCGATCAGCTGGGGATGCATGGTAGACACAGGTGTGAATGACAATGTGTCTCAACTGTACATTTGTGTGCAGACCACGATAACACAGGTGAAAACAGGCTGTGTAACAAACAGTCTAAAAGGGTTCATCTCATAGACCAGGGTCAGGGTAAGGCAGTGGTAGTTCAACTGTAAAACAGACTGTTTAATCATTATGGCCATCTAGACCTTACACCCACAGCCTACCACACTGCAGCCAGCATCATTAACCAACGCTTTCAGCATAACTGGACAGGCGTCATTCACCATAGACATGCAAGTGTTGCATTTTATTAAAAAGACTATTGTCTCTTGTTGTTGTTACTGTAGCAACAACAACTAGTTGCAGTACATAAACATTTTACAGGCTGCAGTTGCATTTTTCCCCCTTAATTTTCTCAATCTCTCTCCATATATTTTTCCTCTTTTTTTCTTTGTAGTTATTATTTGTATTTTTTTTTTCCAGTTAAGCTTACCCTCTGAAAGTTACTGTTACTGATCAGTATCCTGCCAGTACATATCTTTGTCTCGACCGACCAAATCTAAAGAATCCTCCGACAGTTTCAGTTCTATGTGTATCTTAAGAAAAGTATCAGTTAGGTTATTATTATCATATTTTTCCTTTACTGTAAAATATTTATATTGTTATCAGTGATGAAATTCCAGTAGCCGCTGTGGTGTGTAACAGTCATCAGATATGTATGGGGATATTGTTTGAGTAGCACAAGTAGCTATACACACTCCCTTTGTGTAGCACAACCTTTTGTATTCTAGATAAGTTCCACTGAGCAGGATTGATTTGACTCATTCTTAGCTCTGGTTCATGATTAACTCGGATTTAAATTGGACCTGAAAGATTTACAAAATTATGTCTTTCTGATTAATTCTTATTTGACTGATTAATAAAAAATGAGTTTTTTGGCTGAAGCCTTCCTTGTATCTTTTCCCTTCAGTGTGTTCAGCTTGATAACAACATGGCTGAGCCTGGAGGCAGTATGCGCGTGTACACTTTGGGCTCAGCGGTTTCATTATTATTCTTGACACAAGTGTGTTTTTCCTCTTCCACTGTGTGTGTGTGTGTGTGTTCTTGGATCTGTCACCCTCCCTGGATTTGACATTCCTTCCTCATATGACAGAGAAACACACGCCCCATTTGTGTGCCCCAGGGGGCATGAACACACACAAAAACTTGGATTGTGACAAAGAGACCGCTTCTAATCGACAACACAACATACTGACAAGTTGGCTATTCTCAGAGCCTTGCCAGTAGTGAGTCAAGAAATGCTGCCCAGGGAGTGGTGCTACAACAGTGGTCAATGGTCACAAATTTGAAAGAATAGGATTCAAAAGAGTACTCTGCATATTACATGTAAATCTGCCTCTTAGAAAATAAGATCTTTTTTGCTCAGAGGATGCCACCAGAAGAGAGCTGATGGACAATAGATATAAACACTTTTCTTACAATGTTTTTATGTCTTTTATGCCTTTTAATCATCAAGTCAATATTTAACTTGAGCTTAAAAATTCCCCAAAGTTTAAAACTCCCCAACAGTGCAATCAGGACTGAAAATGAGCAAGAATTATAAGCACTGCCAACAGAAAATCTTTTTTTTTTAAATTAGTTATACAGAAGCTACACAGTTCTCCTAAAGACACTGATATCTTCTTAAAAAGTACCAGTTTGGTTCTGTGATTGACAGAAAGCTTTAAAACAAGATTATCCACAATTTTAATACTTTTGATCCAAAATAACCAAATTGGGGGATTTTTGGTCCGTAAACTGTGATTTCTGCTGACGCTGTGCACAAAGGGGCAAATTCACAGAAGGAGTACGCAGCTCTTCTAGCCACTAAATTTTCACAAATAATGTGTTATCTCAAAGCACCCACAAAGAATGGCTTTCATCCCCTGACTGTGCTGCCAAGCAAATAGCATGTCGGTGCTCCTGTGCCATTTGCACATATTTAAATTAG
>JAPZEB010000023.1:9365706-9380432 GCA_029783705.1 Chaetodon striatus | reverse complement strand
TGCCAAAGCCACAAAAATTTTTATTGAGCCTTCCTGAATTACTGCTGGAAAATGCATGACTCTCCCTCCACCATAAATTAGTTGTTACATTTTTGTTTAAAATTTACCCTTTGATGTTTGAAAGTTAAAAGTTGAAGATGAAATCTTGGAATTAAAAAGAAAGCCTTGATTGTTCACTCTTGTCATGCAGGCTGGTTAGTTCGTAAGTGGTTTATTTTTGACCAAATTTTAAATGAGAATAGAATAAAGTGGTTTTGCCTTTTTTTCTTTTAAAAAAATGGCTGTAAAATAAATACAAAGTATAGCCAAAAAAAAAAAATGTCCTTCCCCAGTGCTTGAAAAATTGTGTGACATGCCTCCCCCTGTTTTGCACCACCTTTCCCCTTCATAACGAACAGTCCCTTAGCTCAGATGTGCAGGTAAATCAGGAAAATCATGATTGCAGACCTGTCATTTATGATGGACGTGTGATTGTACAGTTAAAACCAATTTAAAGTTATCAATAAGTTATCAGTAATAAAGATTTCTGTGAACTCAAGTTTCTCCTGGTCATTTTTGAAATCATCATATGAGCACACATGCTATGACTAAATAAATATTTTTATATTTTAGAACTGGGGAGGGACTTGTGTTTTTTTTATTTTGGCTTAAGGGAGGAGCATAGAAATTTAAATGATTATATTTTGGATTTATTTTACAGCCAATTTTTTTAAGAAGACATGGCTTTCAAATCCGAGTTTAAAAGCAGTGTTTTCTTGAAAATTGCCAAAATTACACCATTTATCAAAGCCAGTAACTGTAAAAACAGAAATTATCGTTGGATTTTACATTTCTGACTGTCTTTGGAAGCAGTTGGGAGATATTTTCCTCAAGGGCTTTCTACTAGAAGGAGATTTTTTGGTTAAGGTTAGGAAAAAAAGCCATAGATTGGATTTAAATGAATAGATTTCTGTCAGAAATGGCTCCCTTGGAAAAAAGCCAACAGGGGAAAATTCTCCCATGTGCTCCTCAGACATGCCATGTGCAACAAGTGCTTCCATCAGAATACAAGAAACATGATCAAATCTGAACTTAAAATTGTTATATTTCATTAAATTCACTTTAAAATTTAAGATTTGGCCAAAATGTAACCATTTGCACAACAAAAGTGGAAAGAAAGTGTTGTTTTTTTAAACTCCAGGATTTCATCAAAGGGTAAGTTTTAAAAATCTAACAACTAATTTATGGAGGGAAAGTCATACATTTTCTGCAGGTTTCTGTAGCTTCAGCAAGGGTCCAAAAAAAACCAAAAAAGTCTCACCCCAACCACCCCCCTCCTCTGATAAGTAAAGAACAGTCCCTAGTTGCCATGACATTAAACAGATGCAAAGTCTTAGGGCTGCTGTAAAACAGTGCATAATTGGAGCAACAAAAGAGTTTGTTTTGGGTGCGTTGGTACAAGAGACAAACAAGAAAGGATGGCAGAGAAAATGGCCGCACACCAATGCAACTGGGCTAGAAAGCCGCAAAAAGGTCCACAGACTGAGATCAATGCAAAAATAATCTATTTATTCGAAAGATCTGTGCACAAAAAAGGTGCTCAAAGCGCAAAAAATGATAAAGAGTCAGTAAAACCAGCAGCAAATATTTCAGCCCTTGACTACTATCAGTGCTGTTAAACAGATGCACCCACATTATTTAAAATAATTAATTAGATTTATTTGAAATAAACATAAGTCCCTGAAATGTTTTTACTTGTCGTGCCTACTTTCATTATAGAATTTCAAAATTTCTGCTAAAATGTGATTACAAAATTGATAAGTTACCTGTAAAGTTAGCAAATTTTCAGAAACAAGCTCTGCTGCCTCAGAAACTGGTATACAAACAGAATTTTTCACAAACTGATTGCCACATGGAGCAACAAGGATATTTAATATTAAAATAAATCTCTTCGTTTTGTGAAATGGGTTGACAATGGTATTATATTGGTTGGAGATATCGATGTATAACAAATCCCTCTCCAAATTTAGCTTACCAGTTTCACCCAAAGAATATGCAGTAGTTTTTGGTGCTTTGCCAAGGGGGATGATGCAGTTTCTGAGCGGTTCAGTAATCAAGGATTCAATCATCAACACATCTAATATAGGTCTATTCATCAGACAAGTCTATGACACCAAGAATAAATGTTCCAATAATCACATCATGAATCACATACAAGCTGTAAATCTGCACACAGTAAGATTCTGCTGGGCCTTCCTTTACGATGAACTTAACTGATGAAAAAGGTTTGGCTAGTTGGTGACAAATCCTGTCTTAATCACAAAGTTAAAGAGGTTTCCTTTAAAATCTTGCAATAATACCAATATTTTGGGTGGATCTTCAACTTTATATAAGAGGTAAAACAGGGCAATTCAGTTGCAGGATTAAGACCTTTTCCTGATTATTAATTCATTCATTTTCCATAACCACTTATCCTGCTGGAGGTCGTGGGGGGCTGGAGCCTATCCCAGCAGACTATCACAGGGCTAACACAAAGAAACAGACAACCATTCACACCTACAGTCACTTTAGAGTTATTGACCTAACTCTAACCCTAACCTGCATGTCTTTGGGTTGTGGGAGAAACCTGGAGTACCCGAACAAAACCTACATTAACATGGGGAGAACATGCAAACTCCACACAGAATGGCTCCCACATCCTGGATTCGAGACAGGAACACTCTTGCTGTGAGGTGAAATGCTAACCACTGCACCACTGAAAGTAACAAAGTGAATATTTTCTTAAGAACTACAACAATATGGCACCACAATGGACCTTTTTTCACAGCAGACATTATGACTTGTCATAGTGGGAAAAACACAAGTGAAACTAATAACATTACTGATGGCTCAGTTCCATTAGGTGTCTCAGTAAGCTATTCCAGTGAGCATGCACAGCTCCAGCCTGTCCCGACTAGAATGCAGCCATTATTAATGTATATACCTGAATACACCTGTGCTTTTCCTTCTATGATGTGTGAAAAAGGTCTACAAGAGGCCTTAGGAAAAAACTAATGAGACAGTATATTGGATTTATATGGGAGACTGGGGACAGTTGCAACATGAGACACTTGCAACAGCTCTTATTCTTCCAATCAGAAACATGCTACAGTGATGTTACTCATACAGCACATGCTCAGGTAGACAAAAGTGAGGGGGTGGGTTTCTAACAGAGGGGTTCCCAACAAAAGGAAAACTCAGTAACTTTTATTTGATAAATATCATTAAATAAATCAATAACACTGTAATATTATTGTTTAAATAAATTATAATTTATAATAATATAATAAGTATTATAATATTATTGGACAACAATGCACATTTTTAGCAAACTATTCTTGAGACAACCCCCCCAAAATGTTAATTAATGAAATGTAATATATTTTTAACATGCTGCAACCATCCCTATGTCTGCTGTTTGACAGTTACATCCCTGCAGCTGTCCCCAGGCTTGGGGTCAGTTGCAACATCTGATTTCTCCCATTCAAACAAATTTATTGAAGCATATGTCATATGTGATCATGTTTAAATATATGGATGCTTAGCAGACAAAGTAAGTTTAATATATATATATATATATATGGTTGGTGTAGTCCAAATATTCTCTCAGTAACAGAGAAATACAAAAAGTGTTGCACTGTCCCCAGTCTCCTCCTGTTTTATTATGTCTTATTTTTTCTCT
The DNA here is from genome assembly GCA_029783705.1 of Chaetodon striatus. Taxonomy (NCBI): domain Eukaryota; kingdom Metazoa; phylum Chordata; class Actinopteri; order Chaetodontiformes; family Chaetodontidae; genus Chaetodon; species Chaetodon striatus. The sequence goes on along the minus strand of JAPZEB010000023.1, from coordinate 9,376,732 downwards.
TTTCTTCTATCTTTTCTCTGCATATATGTACCCCTAGTATGGTTAGTTCTGTGTGTACATAATGTTTATTTTAATGTATTTATGTTTGTTTAATCAAAACAGAAAAAAAAGACATCTCCAGGTTTTTTCAAACACTAAAGCTCATATATCCGAGGGTCCTGAAAGAAGCCTTATTCCTAACATTGTGATAAATGGGCTTCAATGTATTCCAACGGGGCGCCCCTCCTGGCCAATCAGGGTGTCTGCAGCAGCTTCGACACCACCCCCCAGCGGCCGCACAGGCGCACTGAGCTCCCAACTGCCATTTTGTGGCAGAGGCTACTCTGCTAAAGCGGGAGAGGGATTAAAACAAACTGCGAAGAAGCCTGCATTTCTTCTCAGCCTGTTAAACTTTGTAGCACAGACTCCCTGCTTTCGGTCGAGTTAAAGGGGAAGAGAAACACACAAAAAAGAGGTAAAGTATCACTACTTTTCTGATAAGGGGGGAGTTTGCAGGATCTTTAATCGGCCTCTAGGTGTCACGATGGGGCTCTGGGTCCGGGCAGCTCGTCGGAGAGTGTTTGTCTCCCTCTATCGTTATTGAAAAACCCGTCAAAATACGTTTAAATATCCGAAGTTGTGATAAATGTACACACAGTCCGCTGTATTTTACATGTATCTGTGAAATTATCGTCGAGGATAAGTTACGAATACTTGGATGATTTGGTTGGAGAGTTTAGGCCGAGGCGTCCATTTTCTCGCTTCTTTGTTTCCAGTCTTTACAGCCTTGACGACATGGAAACTGGCGGGTTTAAGTTATCGCCCTTAGCTAATGCTAGCTTGTTTGCATTAATATACGCCGACTGTAAAATCAACACGTATTCCTACATGAATGATGACGTTGTTAAGTTATGAGTGCACACAAACACTGAGTCGCATTTTACCCAGCTGACAGTACTTTAAAGTATGTTATGTAACATTAAACTAGAGCTTAACTTGAAGAAATCAATGTAGCAACTCGAGTTAGCCAAACAGCTAACGTTTGGTCCGGTTACAGTCTAGGCCTATCCCCACCCAGTGCCTTTAGTAACGTTATGTCTGATCGTATCGAGAGCGCCGGAGTCCCCCAAAGTATCCACAGCCAACATTAACTATAGTATTTCGTTTAACTGAATAGGTTGTTGCGTCCACTGTTGTCGAAGGTCATTTTAGTAGGCTCTCCTGGTAGCGAAATATACACACCGAGGCTGTAACGTTAAGGCCAGCGCGGAAAATAGAATGACGAGGCATATACAGCAAAACGGTGATCGCAGCGGCCACTGATTCACTAAGACCAAATACTCGATTTGTGTACTCCGTAAATTAGCCGTCCTCCGTGATCGAGCACTGCATTTCTCTTCTTTTATTCCCTGCCATCGCGCTGTGGTCGGATTTGGCAGTTGTTGTTGCACCCGTCGCCCGCTTGTCTCTATTCTAAGCCCACCTAGAGCATCATAGCCGCAGATATATATTATAGCAGAGAGCTCCCTCTACGACTCGGCTTGGAGAGCTACAAAAATACCGCTATATAAACGCTGTGCAAGGAGGCGACAGCTGCCCGGCTGGGCGCTCACTGTCATTGCTGTGTTGTGGTATATTTGTTGTAACATTACTGTGAGTCAAAGCATCTATGAAGGCCTATACCAGAGCCTCCACTATTTAGCAACGTAAAGACAAGATGACATAACATGCCATACCTAACAAACAGATGTTAGGTATTGTCACAGACATGACTATGCAGCTGCTACACTCCCCGTCAGTAATACATACAGTTTACATTTCCCCAGTTGTCATTATTTATCCCGTTGAGATCAGAATGCAGCTGCAGTGTTTTTAAATGAGTGAATACAGTTGATCCCTTGACATCATCTCAAGTACACCCAGAGTCCATCTTATCAGATACTCTGGCTGCTAATGTTAAAAGCCACTTCATTCAGAACATGAGTCATGTCTATAACCGGTATATGACGCAGGCAAGGTCAAAGAGTTCAATCATTATTTGACCAAAAATGCCAATCTTTAATCTCAATATTCACAGAGTCTTAAGATTTAGACACAGTCTGTTCTTTGAACTCAAAAAAGAATTTAAAAAAAGGGCCAGCAAGATTTTGAGCTTGTGAAATGCTTGGAAATCATTTCTAGGCCTGTGGTTAACTATTGCCAGTTGTCAACCTGTGGGCAAAAAACTTGACTTGTCATACAAGAAACATCTCTTGTGAATGAATGACGGTAGAGTCAAAATAACCTTACTGATACCACATGTGTTTAGGCACAGTACTGATATTGGTATTAGGATGGTTATCATTTCACTCAACACTGTAAAGAAAACAAAATTAACTTGTTATTTTTTAAGACTAGATTATTATTCAAGATATAAATTTAAAAAAAATCTGATGGGCCACAGTGAAAACCTGAACACAAACTAAATATACTGCTGGCTCAGTACATAAGGACTTGGCTTGGGAACTAGAGGGTTGCCGGTTCAAGTCCCTGTACGGATGTGGCATGGACTGGTACCTAGAGAGGTGCCAGCTCACGTCCTGGACACTACAGAGGTTCCTCACTGAACCCCCACAAGGCAGCCCCCGCCCCTAGGTCCTGCTTGTGCATGTGTGTTTATCTTGGGCCTGTCTGTGTACATGTCAACAGAGTGAAAAAAATTGAGTTTCCCCTCAGGGATTAATTAGGTTTATCTTCTTCTTTCTTCTATATGTACAGAGCCTTCACTCTCTGCTAAATAGCCTCATCTGGCATTTGAAAAGTGCGCACTTAAAACAACTGAAGAGTGAACATAACAAAAATCAAGCAACGAAAAAGGAAAACCGATAAAAACTCAAAAAAAAGAGGCCCTTTCAGTTAGTGTGATTGTTAAAAAATAATACATTAAAAGCTCCTTCAAATATCAGGAAACTCATCTAGTTTTATATACTCTGCTTAAAACTGATCATATTTGCTCATTTTACACAAACTTCCTGCAGTTATGCATTTGGGTTAATTGTACAGTTATCAGTTGGTGTGCACTGAATATAATGTGGAATATCGATAAAACAGGTCACTTAGTCAGGGATCATCAGTTCATTCAATTGCAGACAAGGGGTCCCTTGAGAGAAAATGTGTATCACTAAACTATGTTATGGAGAAACAATTTCTAAATGACCTCATATCTAGTTCAGTGTTTCGCTACTACAATCTCTTGTTACTGATCATAGATATATTAGCCCAGTTCTAGTGGGAATCCTTCCATGATATAATAGTGTTTTCTTAGTGTCCCACATTGTGTGTAAAACTAAAGTTACATCTGCATAAACACATCTAAGTGAATATGGCATGCATTTTGATGTTACTTCCAGCTGTTAAAGCAGACAGCATTTTGTTTTAGTGCAGGGTGTCAGGCAGTTTTCTGCTTTGAATTGATGTTCCCAAAGCATGCATCAGTTCTGTATTAATATAAGTTTTACAAATGTTTTCTACCTGTTTACATGAATTCAACTCGCAGTTTTTTAACCACAGGTTTAAGAACGGTGATAGACTGTCACAGGCTTACACATTATTTCTGAACATCGTTTTACAAGCTCATAATTATACAGACCCTTATTTTAGCTCATATTTTTCCATCAGCTTGTGGAATCTATGTCTTGAACATTCCTGCTGCTTCTAGGTGCAAATGAGGTCTTGCTTGTTATAAAGCTTCTTTACCTAATAAGGAAGGCACTGTGTAAATGAAAGGTGTTTTGGAAGACTGCAAAGAATCTCCTCAGCTGTTTATTCGAAGTTGGACTGACACCCACAGCAAATTGTAAATTAAGCACTCCCTTGCATGTGAGAGAATTCCAGCGACCTTTTTTACCACTTCACTTAATCACTTGGTCTTGGTAGTATACTCCTGAGAACAGGGGCATTTTCTGCTGCTGAGCTTTAAGAATAAGAAGGAGCTGTTGTGGAAGCACTGAGTAGTAGAGATAATGTATCTGCCTATCTCATTGTGATGATGTATTCCCCCTCCCCTCTTTCAGGTTTACAGTCAGGTAGCAGCCTGAAGCCTCAGGTGAATGCAAGTGCCTTGAATAGAACAGTTAACATCATCAGAGATGTGTAGGCTGATTAAGTCACCGTGTATGTGTCTAGGTGCAGCTGTGTAACATTTCCCTCTTCCCTCCCTCAGGTTGGCAGGGACAGTCAGATAGCAGACATATGATTCAGCAAAGCTCAGGGCTCTCAGCAGCAAAGCAAAAGGGAGATCACCTGTCTCAAAACCCTGCAGGCTGCAGCCCAGTCTACAGAAATCATGAAAACAGGTTCTTGTTGCTATTCCAGGTAACATTAGTAATGTTAAGTGCCATAATTTTACAACAATGGCTTGTTTTAAATATGTCACACTGGATGCTGACGTTCTCTCAGACGCACCATTTTCACCAACCTGTGGGTCAGAAGTCAGTAGCGAATAGTTGGTTACTCTGTGCAGCGGGCCATGTAGGTAACCAGAGACAGGATTTAATGGTTTGCTGTAACTTAAAACAATAAAGCTACTTGCTGGTAATGTCAGCAGGGCTCAAAATACCACATGCATATGCATGGTAGTGCATGTAAAATTTTAGCTGTTAGTGTGATCTCCAGCTCTGCATGCATCAATGCACATAACTTGGTACAGCTGCCAACTCATGCACTGACTGTAAGGCTCGTGCAATTGAAACTTTTCACACGCTCTCATGGTACAGTTTATGTGCAATAGGGCTGCTACGACTAGTTGACTAATCGATGACTAATCGACTATTAAAATAATCGGTGACTATTTTAGTAGTCAACTAATCGGTTTGAGTAATTTTTCATAGGAAAGTACTATAAAAGTACCCCGAAACACTCTTATTGCAGCTTCTTATGTTCAAATATTGGCAGCTTTACACACTCTCCCATGACGGTGAACTAAAACTCTTTGGCGTGAGTACGAAGACATTAGATGACATAATTCTGGGGGTTTGGCAGAGACAGACTGACATTTTTCAACCTGTTAACACATTTTTCGATAAAATGACTAGTCGACTATTCGAAGAAATAATCGACAGATTAGTCGACAATGAAAATCGTTAGTTGCAGCCGTAATGTGCAACACACTTACATTTTCTCATCCAACAAAGAAAATGTAACTGATAAGGTTTAAGAGCGAAGAGAGGACACTGACTGACAGAGCGACAGCATTGTAAAGTAGCACTTAAAATAGAGGTCAAGCCAGCTCTGGCTGCTGCATCACAATGAAGTCAGATTGAAGCTGGATATTCTACACTCAATGCAGACCCAGCTGCAGCATCACCTGATGTTGGCAGCAGGAGGACAGATAGTTCACATCCCAGCCCTCTGTTTAACAGCTGGGGGTTGACTGACAAATCATCAGTGTATTACTGTCTAAATAACTCAGACTAATGTTTTTCAATACCATCAGGCTGACTTGCCAGTATTGGTGAATGTTTTTATTAAAAAAATTTAAATCATGGTTTCATTTAGCACGCTTATTTTCATTATTTATGTTTAGTTACTTTATTTAACATAAACAACAATAATTTATAGAAATATTTTTTTCCCCAGTAACTTCCATGTAATGTGTCCCAGTGACTTAAACTTAATATCAAGTAAGTATCACTACGCTGGGCACACTGAACGCACTTCATATCATATTAGGTGCCTTTTCTATTTTTGTAAGCATTTTATGAAACAATCATGAACGCTGTAAAAAATTCATTAAATCGAAGAAAAGAAGTCCTAATATGATTTAAAAAAATATATATATTTTCATATTAGTTTCAAGAGAAGCTGCTCAAAATGTCCATCTGACTATATAAAATTTGAAGTAGTTTCACTGTACATTATTGTAATTTTGGTTGGATTCAGCCCCAGCAAAATTGTGGATAAAAATAGGAGAAAAAATGGTGCAGTAAAAAACTTGGTGCATGTTGTTTTAAAAGTTACAAGCACCAGTGTATGTACACAAATAATATTCTAAGCCCTGTATCAGCCTTTTTTGGCGAAAGCTGGAATTTCTGTAATAAGCAAAATGTAATTTTAAATAGAACTACAGATGATCAGTCACATAATGGTGTTTGTCCAGAATATTTTGTAATTCTAATAATTCTGAAGATTTTGGTCATCTGTTTTTCATGATATACTATTATTAGTTTTGAGTATTAGAGCTGAAACAAGTAGTTGAGTAACCACCCTCTAATAATTAATTGTTTAAGCATAAAACTAAAAACAAAAGTTCCAGCATCTCAAATGTGAATATTTGCAGTTTTTGAAAATCTTATATGTAAATTAAATGTTTTGAGGGTTTGGACTTTTGGTCAGATGAAACAGTTTAACACAACAGTCTTCAGTATGTGAACACAAATGTGCACAAGAACACATGCAAAACACGATCTCAGCTTGCTACGGATTTTATTTGGGGAGAAGGAAAATTTTTGGTCTGAATTTGTGGTGAATGCAGAAGTCGCAGTTTCCAGTATTTAACCCTGCTCAGCACCAACTTGAACCAACTATGGGAATCAGAGATTAGGTAATACACTGCTGATAATGTTTTTTTCCACAATGCCATATTTCAGTTCCTACCCAGCATGGACGGAGGGCCAACAGAGGGTGTAGGGGTGGTGGAGGTCCCTGCCAAAGACTTCCCCTCCATCCAGGCCGTTCACAGCCAGGATGCCATGGTGGCTGACCTCCTCCAGCAAGCTGCAGAGGCCGGGGGCGTGGTAGAGGGACAAGCTGGAGTCGTCCTGGAACAAGGTTTTTACTAACTGGACATGAAATGCTCCCACATTCGTTTTGTAACCAGAGCACACAGAAGTAGATTTATATTGCAAGTTGAAGCGATATTGTACATTTTTGTAAAGAACGTAGTTCAGTGTTTTATTCTCAGCAATGTTGTGTTTCAGGTCACGGAGAAGGAATGGTAGCAGCCACCCAGGCCCAGCAGCAGCTGATGGAAGCTGGGGTGGGGGTTGGTGTGGAAGGTGGAGCAGGGGTTGAAATGATGGTTATGGACTCACTGGATCCCACTCTGTTGCAGATGAAGACTGAGGTAAGTTTTCTGTTACACAGGCTTAGTCTCACAGGAAAGTCCATTTATGCTGATGTCACTCTAGTTTTAGAAATGAAATCAACTAAAAGTGAGGACTCCTGACATGCCTGCTGGAGCTGTTGGTTTATTAACAGTTTCATGTAACAGCCCTTAAAAATAACATTGAATTGCAGGTGATAGATGCTGCTGTGGGGGGATCATCAGCAACTGTGGGTGTTGTTGGAGGAGTAGCTGGTGCCGCTCACCAAGCAACTGTAACAACAGTGGACCAGACTCAAATCATCACATTACAGGTGGGTGCTCTTCTGAAGCCATTTCACATAATAGCATCTTCCAATTATTTCATTGTTTGTTCCCATAGGAGAAAAGCTGGATCCAAAAGCTGTATGTGAGCCTTTCAGAAGATGTAGCCAGAACAGTTGTATCCATCCTTAGATCTTGAATTTGGTTTTATAGATAACCTGTAGTTTCCCTGGACATGTGTGCTGACATGGTCTTTCTGTTGTCAGGTGGTAAACATGGAGGAGCAGGCAGCTCTGGGTCTCGGGGAGCTCCAGCTGGTCCAGGTGCCTGTTTCTGCCACCACTGTGGAAGCCCTGCAGCAAGGAACCTTTGTAGACACCACTGCTATGCCAAAGGACGGAGACCCAGTCATCTGCCACACCCTGCCGCTGCCTGAGGGCTTTCAGGTACACAAACAGACTTACAAAACACTAATGTGTGACCGCATTTCAGAATTAGCAACCTCATCAAGTTTTGGGCCTCTGGCAGAAATGCCACATAAAAGTGTTCAAAAATCAATTTAGTCAAACATTTGAGTGCGTTTTACGTCAAAGTCACCATTTCACTTCAGACACTAATAATAACAATCTGAGCTGCTCTGTGACGAAAATAGCCACTTTTAATGGACACACAGTGACAATGTTTAGTGGCCCCGTGTGCTTCCATTACAGCTCATTCTGTGGCTGCCAGCCGCTGCCAGCTCCCTCAATACTGAACCAATTTCAAAAGATGTTGTTCACATCAGTCTCTTTGATCAATTTACATGTGGAAATAGGGTTAATTTTGGCCTGCCATCCAGTTACTCTCCAAATCACTGTTGATTAGTGACAGCTGATATAACCTGGCTAAAAATGTAAAGCTACTCATTGAATGCTTTGAACACTGCTCTTTGCTAATGAGACAGAGAGAGATTAGAAAGTCTGTGTATTCTGCAATAGTGCACCCAACATTTTTTTTTACATTCATACACTCTACTTTTTGCTCACAGTGAAATTTACTATGAGCTGCAACACTAGCAGGCTGAGGTGGACAAACACAGAGTACAGTAAAGATGGGCGTTTGATCTACTCCAGCTTTAAGATTAAACAGATCCATGAAAATATAACTGGATCTGCTCCAACACCAATCCTTAGGTTCAGCTCAGATACAAATACACACAAAGCTGTATTTTAGAAATGATTGAATGAACTCATATTCTATCAGGAACATCTTTTCTCTCATACACTTCAGCATTTACATAATAAAACCAGACATGACTCATCTTTAGTGATTAATTGAGTAAACAATGAATGCATTTGATGTGAAGGTCGTCAAGGTTGGTGCTAATGGGGAGGTGGAGACAGTGGAGCAGGAGGAGGGAGGAGAAGCCCACCCTGAAGAGGAGGAAGACGAGGAGGTGGGGAACCAGCTGCTGGAAGAAGGGGAGGATGAACCCATTCCACCCCCAACTGACGACCCAAACTGGGCTAAAGACCCAGACTATCAGCCCCCATCTGGAGCTATCAAGAAGACCAAGAAGGTAAGATAGTTTTGTGTTGTCAATCTCTCTGTCATACGGGATGTAATACCCTTTTCTGTAATTGAACTGGACTTAGACAACATGTTGACAGGTGTGTCTTTAACTGTCATAAGCTAGCGATCAGGTCTAATGAGTTGCTGTCTGTCTAGGGTAAAAAGAGTCGTCTGCGTTATGCTGAAGGAGACAAGGACATGGATGTCAGTGTCTATGACTTTGAAGAGGAACAGCAGGAAGGCCTTCTGTCTGAGGTCAATGCTGAGAAAGTGGTGGGCAACATGAAACCACCCAAACCCACCAAGATCAAAAAGAAAGGTGAGACACTGCTGTTTGCTAGACTAGTAGTGTAGTGGCAATGACACCATGAAGGGGGATGGGGGGGTATTTAATCATCACCCCCTCATATCTTGTGTAAACATCTGGAGGGAGCAATGAGGCCGGAGTTTAGACGCCAAACTCTATCTCTGTTCTGTTGTTGAAATAAACATTTAGAGGGTGAGTTGTCTGAACTGTCTAATGGTGAGTTGAAGAAAAAAAACAATACAAACTCAGAAAAGTCAAGAAAGGTATATTCTTACGCATATTTAAGTTTCTCTTTAACTGAACAAAGACTAGCTTAGTTGCCTTGTTAATGCATCAAAAAACACACTTCATTTTGACTCAACAAAAACAAAATAAAACTCACTAAAACCGTCTTGGTCAGCCCTGTCAGTTTTTTAGGTAGTTAGTCCATTATTTCAACAATCTCCTTCTTTAGTTTGGCTGCAATAAACCCTTAATTTTCAGAGTTAGATGGGAACAATATATTTTTTACTGCAATCTTTCAGCCTTTGCAGGCCAACTGTCCTGTACTGTTAATCCCATCACTCACAGTCATTTCTAAGTTCAGCCGCCTGTTCCACCAGTAGAGACTGGCCTCTGGTGGCGTGTGCTGTGCACTACACACAATACAATATCAGTGTAGCCTCTCACTATGAGGTTAATAGAAGGATAAGTGTATTTTTGACAACATTGAAAATAGTACCGTCAGGATTTCTCGATATACTGTAATACAGTGATACCACCCAAGCCTCCCATATGACATCCATCACAGGTTTCACTGTAGTTTATTGGGGGCCCACTCAAATAACAACCTGTCAGTTCCAGACACTCACAACATTGACAACCTATCAACAACACTGTATATCATACTATCGTACTACAATGCATCATAATACTTCTTTGTTCTTATCAAAATCTCACTATTTCTGTTGTCAGTGCTATCATAATGAATAGACAATTAGGCAAAAACATTTGCTTAACCTTATCTGAAAATGAAATGCATTTTAGATAATATTTAAAACAAGATAATCAAGGAAATGTCTTAATTATTTTGTTTAGGGAATAAATTCCATTCTTGCATTGCTCAATATCTGACGGTTGTGTGTGCCAGCTTAGAGTCTAAGGGTGATTTCACACCCAACCCGTTTAGTATGGTTAAAACAAACTCAGGTCCATTTGCACAGTTAGTACAGTTCATTTTAGGCTGGTGCGAAAGCTGTCAGTTGAACCCTAGTGTGGACTGTGAACCAAGACTGCTTGAAAGGTGGGTCTTGGTTCGCTTCCAAACCAGACTCTGGTGCAGTTTGTGAAAGAAAACGAACCAACCAAAGGATAGACAGATAGCAGAAATGTGATTTTAGCAACAGCTAAACTAATAATAAATCCATCTGCTGATCTTGAAATTTGTCCGCGATCTCAGAATTGATCCTGGTAGAGGCCACACATATATCTCAAAACCTATTTATGCTAATGCAACATGTAACTGTGGTAACACATAAGCACATCAGTGAGGGTATTTTCCCTGATTAAAATGCTGTCAGCAGCTGCCATCATTGTATATGACTCTGTGTACTTTTATTGTTATCCTGTTGTCCAAAATTGACTCAAATTGTAGCTGAAGACTAATATAATCAGTTATTGAAGTTTTTGTTCAGTTCTCAGTTATGCTCTCGATGTGATGTTTAGTATGTCTTTGATTTGCATGGAGACAGTAGCTATAGGAAGATAAGAGAAACACTGTAATTGAATGTGAGGTGTGTGTGTGTGTGTGTGTGTGTGTGTGTGTGTGTGTGTGTGTGTGTGTGTGTGTGTGTGTGTGTGTGTGT
>JAPZEB010000023.1:9341132-9354526 GCA_029783705.1 Chaetodon striatus | reverse complement strand
CATCAGAGAGTAAGAGAGATATGGCACTTTATCCTGTTAAAACAACACTTGAATTGATTTGAAGGAAAAAGCCTTTTGATTCTTTTGATCTGACGACCCTCACGAACTAAAGGAATATGAAAAACTTACAGGGTAATCAAGGAATGGACACATAATTTGAGTTAGCCAACAACCCACTTTTATACATCCAAAGAATATCTATAAAAAAAAATTAACTGCTTGGCAACCAGACCAGGCCTCTAATTAGCCAGGCCTGTATTTGTCAAAACATGTAGCCACACCAGGCTAGTAAAAGGGACTGGGTGTTTGACTGGGACTAGACTTTTAATTGTGTTAAGTTTTAGGGTACATAGGGAGTGAGTCCTTGTCTATAGAGATCTCCATGTTGCACCACCATGTTTCTACAGAGTAGACAAAGCAGTCCAAAGCAGTCAAACCAAACACTGGCTCTAGATAGGGACATTCATGTTTTCTCGTCAGCCATCATAGTTTGCAGCTCCAATTGCTCCTTGAAAGGTACAGCTGCTAGTGTGGGGAATAACTAGTAATGTAGAACAGAGTTATGAAATTAAATTATAAAATAAATGTATTTGTAATTTGTTACAGTTACTGAGAAAAAACATGTAATTAAAGTACAGATACTACTCAAAATGTTAGTGATTACAAATTGGTTACAGCTTAATAGGCCCTATATTATTTTTGGTAAAAAGCTTTTATGTAGAATATAACATCCTTTTGAGGTTTTATTGTGGTGGAAGGAGCATGCTAAAATGTTTCCTAACCTGGCAGTGTGACTGTTTTTGTCATCCCAGCATTGAGTGCAGCCAGTGTGACCTCCTCTGCTGGGTTTGTAATTGGAGAACCCAACTTAATCTGAGTGACTGTAGCCCATGTGTTTTTAACCACGGTTGTGGGTCGGGTTGTGGGACTTTTATTGATAGATGCAGGTGGGTGTGGCTTTGACTCAGGTAACAGGTTGGGTCTGGTCCTGAGCTTTTCGGGTATGGATGGGTGCGCGTTTTCAAAACTGGACCTGTGCAGTAGTCATCTCACACTCTGCCACCCACTGGCCAGCTGTTGTAAGTGCAACATAAATTTTTCAAAACCAAGATGGCCGACGGAAGGCCAGAAACACTGAGCAGCTCAGGAATATCTTGCTGGTACTCCTACAGTCGGAGACCACTGCAGGGAAATATATGTCGGTAACATCAAGTAACAACTAAGGAGTACATTGATACTACAGTTTAAATTTCCAAGCATTGATTTTATGTTGGGAGGAAATTATATTTCAGCATCTGTCCACTATACTGGACATCATGCATTGCTAGCTATATTTCAGTTAAAATGTATACCATCACTGTAACTGTAGAAGATAGACTGAGGAGACTATACGGCTGAATTACATCTAAAAGAGTAATATTGATTTAAAAATATACGGTTCAACAGGGGGAGGTAGGAGTCAAGAGCCAGGAGCTGAATGAGGGGGGGAGGTATAGGACGGAGGTGTAGAAAAAGAGAGAGCTCCTGTGGGGGGAGCTCTGTGTCTGCCAGTCCTATGTCTAATGTCTTGTCTGTCTCACGCCTCTGTCTTAGGTGCTGAGTCTATGGAGAGGTTACCTGGTTATAAACAAGCAACCTGTCAAGGTAAATTACAATTACTCCACCAACACCCAAATGCACATTTTATGAAAAGGTTTGAAATGTCTGGGTTTGATTTTAATCACTGGTTTTGACATGTTAAACTGTTAAACTTCCCATGTGTCACAAAATGAGAGATTGCAAGACTGGGGTTGCTGAGGTGCTGCGAAAAGGTGGCAAATCACACATTCATTACATTGCTCTACCCTCTCTCTGAAAAGTGCCTGGACAAAAACCTTAAAAAAATATAATCTAAAATGTCTTTTGTAATATTGTTATCTACTTTGAATTTGCACTAGGTGAGGCTTCATGATATGCTCCCATTGTGTTTTCCGGCTAATACCTCCCAGTTCTAGTCATTTGCAGTATCTCTATTAAAGAAAATATTGAGATGAAGATTAAAACAAAAGCAAAAAACAACCTTTTATTTCAGTGTTGAAACATACATGACTGACTGACAGAAGCACTTCAATTGATTCTGACTGTTGGGGAAAAACATGAGTGCTGTCTTTCAAATAAGACCATGCATTACATGTACTAAAGAAGGAACAAGAACAGCTTTCACTTTACTTATGGGATGTCTGGGATAGGCGCTCTAGGTGAATTTTACAGGATCTTAAAGAAATGACACAAACTGAGAAGTTTAGAGGGAAAACTCACTTCTTAGTGGAAGGATTTAGACACTGTTTGATTTTCAAGATTTATTTATGAGTTATTTAGCCATGCAGACAGTTTGGGTTTTGTGTGCTGAGGTTTTGAGATTTCTGTCTTCTGTCATCATCCCAATAATATCTGATGCTCAGCATAAAGACATCTCTCCAGAAACAACAGCCTTGTTACTCTACATAATCCAGACCTCATAGTAACCACGTTTATATGGAACTTCTTTTTACCAGCCAAAATATGTCCTGTGAACAGGCTTCCCATGGTCATGGACAACCTGGAAAAGTCAGTGAATTCCACAATTTTGTTTTCAGGGCCAGGAAAAGTCATGGAATTTGCAAAGTCCTTTTTTTAAAAAGATTTTTTTAGGGCTTTTTGCTGCCTTTGTGGATAACATTCCACGTAATGCAAGATAATGCTGGATTTATTTTCTGCAGCTGTTTATGTGACGTAGCTTTAATATACATCAATGCATTACATTTTGTTTACCATCACATACAGTTTGCAAATTTGCAGATTCAAGGATAGCAAGGGAATGACTCGTCCTATGCTTTCTATGATTGGCTGGTTCTCATTGCCTTTGTTGTTTGGATTTGTTAGGTTTAGGCAAGAGAATGGGGTTGGTTAGGGTTAGGGTATGAATGTCAGGGCAAGCCAGTCAGAGATTCCCAAATTCATGTACGCTTCTTATTTTCTTCCCATGTTCTGTCTCTCCCTCAATGTATGCCAGTTAGCTGGAATTATGTTAGAATAGTACTTGAATCTGATATGTCTGAATAATGCTGGGCAAGTGGGGCAAGAAAAATAATGTTGTGACAGTGTGTTTTAACATGCAGGGTCATGACCTCCAAAAGATTCCACTGCTGTTTTTAAATTGTACTGCATTTTTTAAGTGCCAGTGGACACTTTGATTCATTTTAACTGCTCTGAATTATAGCAGAGTAGTTTAAATTTTGCAGCATTCTTTTTTTCGAACAAGTTAACCCCACGGGTCAGTCGAACTGCTGGCTGTCACTCCTCTACTGTTCGCGGATTGCCCATAATATTACAGTTAACATTTGGAATAAGGTAAAGTATAAAATCATACGTTGTCAATGGTAATTGAAATGTTATTATAGGCCCCTAAAAAGTCATGAAAAAGTTGTGAAATTTTGTCCATAAGAGCAGTACAAACTTAAAACCATCCACCTTCATTGTATGGAGATAGAGGCAGAAATCGTGAAATCTGAGCACATCGAACCAAAATGGAGTGACAGATCTTGGCAAGCTTTTTACCACCATAGTCACTGAAACTGTCTTTTTGCAAAGGGCCTGAGATGAATTTGATTCCCCCCCCTTTTTCCTCATTTAATCTTTGTGTTTGTGTTTGTGTGTACAGGTGGAGAGCACCTTCAGCTACTTGGAGATTTGCTCCATCAACATTCACAGTCTCACACAGGTACTTTTTTTTTTTTTTTTTAAATCAAAACCATAATTCTTTTTATTATTTAATCATCTTTCCTTTTTATTCATTGAAGCACAAGAAGCCATTCAAAATAGAAAAAGTTATTAGGAGAGCAATATGCAGTAGTTATTGTGACATTATGTTAGATTAAATATTTTAGTGTCTATTAATATAAAGCTAAAAATAAGCTATGGTTTATGTTTTAACTGAGAGTAGACATCAAACATGTTCAATATCATGTGTGTTACAGATTGTGTTGGAGACAGACAGACACACTCTGTCTTTCAGTGTATCGCATGTTGAGGATCTTGAAGCCATGATCAGTCACATGACTGCCTCACTGAAGAGGGTCTTTCCTGATTCATCTCCAGGGTGAGTCTCACTCCACCACCTGCTACATGTCTCAATGCACACAGGGCAGCAGATAAGCTACTAGTTCATATTCTATGCGCACAATTTAAATTTCAGTCTTTATATACTGTATTCCTCTTTTGGATCGTTGCTCTACCACGAGCCTCTAGAACTGCTCCAGTGTTCCTTGTCATAGATTCTCCAACTGTGAGGAACTCTACTGGAGGGATGAACAGCATTCCTCCAGAACATGTTCCCTCATTTGATGATGGTGGAGGAGCGAGCTGTCTAACACATCACTCCAAAATCTAATATAACGTACAATTGTAAATGAGACAGAAAAAAGTGTCTAATGGAAAGCGAGTCCTTTGCCCCATTAAAAAAAAAAGAATTAAAAAAAACAAAAAAAGAATTTGTAGCTTCTTTGCAGCAACATCTGTATTAGAAGCATTATCTTCTGTCATGCTTACATATGAGCCTGGACAGACATGAATGTAAGCTGCAACTTGACTGGTTAGTGGGGGCATATAACTGCAAGGCAGTTATTTTTCAGCTATTGGATGGATTATCATGAAATTTGGTCAGAAATTCAGGATGAATTGTTATTACTTTGACCCCCTGATTTCATTTTGTCAAATATTTAGTTTTTAAGCAGAATAATGATCATTTGTTGTCATTCCAGAGCACATATACATACTGTATATGAGGGAATGAAATGAGGTACTCAGGTCCTCGTGCAGGTAAATAATATAATAATAAAACCAAGAAAACAAAGCACATATTAAAACACACAAAAGTACTAAAATACATAAAATACACAGACACACACACATACCAATCTCATAGCATCACGTGCCATTGGGCCCAAATTATGGTACCACTGTTTGGCCACAACGAAAACTGGCTTCAGAGCTCGAGGAACTTCCTGGGGGCCTGCTCTGACCTTTACACCTTCCTTAATACCCAGATTATTTGCTGTTTGACTAACAAAAGTTGAGTTGGGTACACCCTAAATCGATTTGTGCCATGCACTTTAGACCATGTGCTGTATCTTGTTTTAATGGTCCCAAAGTGTTTTTGTTTAGCGATTTTGTTTTTATACTACCAATGCAGAAAGAAGACTGATTGGGCATTCCTGCAAATTTGCACAATTCCTATTTAAAAAGGGCTTTAGTGTTAGTGCTTTTTTAGCAAATATTAGCACGCTAATAAAATAAGCTCAGATAGTGAGCATTGTTATCATTATACCTGCTAAAAATCAGCATGTCAGCACTGCCACCCTTATGTGTAACATGCTGATGTTAGCATTTAGCTTAAAGCACCACTGTACAGCCTCTCAGAGCTGTCAGCATGGCTCTTTGTCTTGTTACATGCTGTATGTCAGTCTTTAACAGTGTATTTCTCGTCCTCCAATCTCCAGAAAGCTGTTAAAGATGATTCCTCCAGATCTCCAGCAGAGACTCCTCACACTAACTGGTGTGATAGAAGAGCAGCTGGATAGTCAGCCTGGATCCTGTGGTATGAACTCTTCATTTTACACGATATGATCCCTTGTTATACTGTAATGAAGCTGATGGTGACACTGCCAGCTCTTGAACTGACTGTCTGATCAGCCACCATCATCTGTTATTAACACATGGTGATTTGAAGATTAGATAGTAGAAGTATTGGATAGTGTTTGAATGTTTGTTCTGCAGGAGGATTCTCTGATACCTACGCTGCTCTGTGTGATTTCAATGAGATGCCATTCAGAGAGGAGATTCAGTGGGTAAGCCACTACTGTACTGCACCATCAAATACTTTTACAGGCTTCATGTACCAAACTTTACAAGGACCTATTTCACCATGAACTACTTAAGTGACACTTTACACTTATCAGTAAGTGAATGTTAGCAATGGTATATCCCAATCAGGCATGGCTGACTGTTTTCGCAGGATGTCGACAACATCTACTACATTAACAACTGGAGAGAGTTCAACCTGCAGGACTTCAGCCACCTAGACAGCAGGTGAGAAACAGTACAGTGTTGTTTCGTGCAAACTTAACTTACCTCTGTTACATACTATTTAAACTCCTCTCCTATGCTCTCAGGGACTTGGCATTAGCAGTGGCTGCTCTGTCTTTCAACCAGTGGTTCACCAAGATCTACTGCAAAGAACTCAAACTGGTAAACTATGTTGTTGTTGTTTGTGTTCTATGTTGTTAAAGGGTTGTATCCAGGCCCTTAAAAAGATGGTGCTGAATGTCGACAAAGTTCAAGAATCAATTTATACTGTGTGCACACATGATTAACTTTCGGTAGATGTATTGTTTTACAACTGCCTACTATCCATCTAACAAACCTCTTCAAGGGCTGAATCGAGGCAAATTCCTCCTCTCTGTTCAGGCCGTTAAGTAATACATTCCCAGACCCAATACACTGTAAGAAATGGGGGACAAATCCACAATCCTGGTTCAGCTAAAGCTGAAGGTACACCTCAGCAGTCTGAGTTAGACACATCACTTGGGTATCTTCTGTAGTTACTGTCCCAAAGTTTTTACCAGATAGCCTTTTTTGCTGAGCTGAGGAATAGCAACACAAGAAGATAGAGAGTATTGAGATGTATAAAAAGATGTATTTAGAATAGACTTGGAAATATCTGACCTATCCTTTAAAGTGAGACCAGTGTAAGTGTCAGATTGCACAGAGCTTGGGAGCACAACATCAGGGCAAATAAGTACCATTAAGCTTTGCTCTGCTGAACTTTGAAGTCTGAACCATTCACAGAAAGATCAGGAATTCACTGCTTCCAAAGCATCATCCCACCAAAAGGCTGACAAAGTATCCACTACTGTAGTCTCTGAATTCATGCATATTGTGAATCTATGGAAGATGTATCACCACATTTCTCTGCACTGAACAGTTTTTACACACAGTTTGTGGAACCAGACTGAAAATTTGTTTCAGACTGCCTGTCTCTTTGTCTTTGTCCCTTCAGTCTGTAGACATCCAGCAGCAGTTGACTTTCTTGCTGTCCAGATCTCCCAGTCTGAAGGAGCTCTCACTGGAGGCCAGTGGACTCAAACTGTGAGTTTGTGTGTGAATGTGTGCAGTGACGTAGGTATATTGCAAGGCTGGGAGGCAAGTAAACAAGAAGTACAAGAAAACAGATCTCGGTATTGATGATCTGTTATATATTGGCATATCGGATATTGGCAAAAAGATCCAATATCCTGCATCCCTAGTTTGGATGTGTGCATCAATTTAAAGTGGATTTGTATCAGATATCAATTCAAGTTTTAAAGTCTAGTGTACAGGGAGCGGTTGAGAAGTAACCTTGTTACTCTGCTGCAGGGACTTTGCACTCAAAATGGCAGCTGCCCTGCAGGAGCATGACTCCTCCACCCTGCAATCCATCAACCTCTCAGGCAATCCAATCGAAGACAAAGGTGAGTTCTTTACGCATCACGTGTGAATGATATAAGCACAGTATGAAAATAGAGGAATTGCTCTAAGCCTATCTTGAGCCAGGTGGTTATTTTTACTGTTTTCCCTCTTTTGTGAAGTTTTGTCAGTGGACTGTGTTTGGTTGGAATGAAATTTGCTGTCCTCCATGCAGCTCAGGATCACCTCATCCAAATTACGCAAATAATACTTTTTGTAGTATCTAGCTGTGCAGAGAGTTTGAAGTTAGAAGTTTGATCCATCCCTTGACTGCAGGCAGGAGTCTTTACTTGGTTGTGAAGTAGGACTGGGCTAGGGAGAAAGAGCAGTAGTTAAAAGGCAGATAGATTGTTAAAACAAAAGGTAAAGGGAGGCGAGGTAAACATGGCTGCCAGATAATGTTGGGTTCAGCATCACACTGTTTGTCTTCAATGATACTAAAACAACTGACATATTATTAGTTGTAAAACATGACATTAGTGGAAATTGATTTATTTTGTTAGTCCGACTAAAACCAGATTTTTAAAATACGTGTGCACATGTTAGTCGGGCTGAAATTGTACTAGATCAAATTTCTCAAAGTCATACTAACACACCCAGATAATACAATAGGGAGTCAGATTACTCCTGCATGTATACAGTCAATTGGACCTAAACTGTTTTAGGCACTCTGCACAAGCTCCACAGTTTCCAACTCGGGCTTTGACCTGGAAGTCGAGAGCATTAAATGTGTAACAGAAGAAGCCAGTAACAACATGGTGAAGTCTACATCCAGAGCCATAGTAATACTGCATAACCAAATACAACTTCCTGCTGATGACCTCTTTTCTCTGCCTGTCTGTGCCGATGAGCTGCCCAATTTCAGTAGCACATGTGCAAGGTAGAGGTTTGAGAACACCACTTTGACAAACAAACCACACACAGAATCGCATGATCACAGTTTATGGACTATTCACAAGAGAAAAAAAAATCATCCGCTGACTTCAAAGACGATTAATGAGAGAAATGTGGTGGAGTCAAAAGTACAATATTTGTCTTTCAGATGCAGTGGAGTTAAAGGAATAAGTGTCATGAATGCCACTAGCAATATTGTATTTCTTTGTGCATAAAGGGTTAAAGGGTGTAGTTAAGAACCGCCAACAGGTCACCATCAGTATGCATACTGGACTGGACTCATATTGTGTGTGGGCGTGTGTGTGTGTTTGTGTGTGTGTGTGTTGTGTTTTCATTCCCAGGTGTCATAGCTCTCAGTCAGGAGTTGGGGAATTTAGCTGAAGGACTCAAGCACCTTTCTCTGTCCCGGGTATCCATGACTGCGAGAGGTACACATGCATACACACATCATGCCCACTTTGGTCTGTCTTAGGGTTGCAACGGTATGAGATTTTCACAGTATGATAACCATCTCAGAACATATCACAGTGTCACAGTATCATGGTATTACAGAATTATTACTATTATTATTATCAGTCAAAATAACCCTTAAAGGAATGGAAATGCAAGGGTTACTTTTGTTTGAACAAAGGTTTTATTACTGTAACTGCAAATGTACACCGTCACTGTCACCGCTGCAACCCTGGTCTGTCTGTTACTGTAGTTTTATTAACTAGGAGGGTGCACAGTGTGGAGATGGAGGTGGAGGTGGAGGCAGAGGTAGAGGTGGAGGATAAATAAAAAGAAGGTGGATGTCACATGGATAGTGTACTATAACATAATTCCAGCTGTGATGTTTTTAAATCTGTATCCTGCAACTATCACTGTCATTTTAAACTAAATGCAATTCTTTCATAACATTGCCATGCATCCTGTGACCCTCCTCCACCAACATGATGATTGTTTGTTCATGGTGTGATCCGTCTGTCTCCAGGTCTGGGCTGTCTGAGCCAGGTGTTATCCTCCACTCATCTGTTCTCGGCATCTTTGACCCACCTCGACCTTTCAGATAACCCCGGCAGCCTGGTAACTGAGGAGGCTACGGTACGCTTTGCTCCCTGTGTGTGTTTTATGTCATGTGGATACATACACAATACACATACTGTGCATACACATCCAGATGTGGAGCTGTAACTGGGAGTTTTGGGAGATATCTAGCAATTTTTGTATGTTTACAATGACACTACAGTTGCAATCCAAATTATTCAACCCAAATGTACAAACGTTTAGCTGTTTGCAATAAACAAATCAAACAAGAACAATAAAAAAGCTCAATTAATTAATTAATTAATTAATATTTACAAGTGATTTCTCCAAATTCAACACAAAATGTCTCTCAAAATTATTCAATCCCTACATGACAAGTGTTGCTAGTGCTTAGTAGAGTACCCTTTTGCTGTTTTAACCTGCTGCAACCATGACGCTGGCAGTGTTCCTCCCCCTCCCGTTCCGTCCATTCCTCATGGGCAATGACCTGTAGTTCACTAGAATTCTTGGGTTTGCGTGCTGCAACCACCTTCTTCAAATCTCACCAGAGATTTTCTATAGGGTTCAAGTCAGGTGACTGTGACGGCCACTCTAGAATCTTCCAGGACTTCTTCTGAAACCAAGCACTGGTGGACTTTGAGGTATGCTTGGAATCATTGTCCTGTTGGAAGGTCCAGTGAGACCCAAGCTTCAGTTTCCTCACAGACGGCATGATGTTTTCTCCTAGGACTTCCTGATACTTGATTAAATCCATCTGCATTCTGCACGCTGCACGTTTCCAGTGGCAGAGGAAGCAAAGCAGCCCCAAAGCATCACCGAACCACCGCCATGCTTTATTGTAGGCAGGGTGTTCCTTTTAGAGTGTGCTTCATTTCTCCTCCTCCAAACATACCGCTCAAAAAAACCTTGCGCCTGCCACTAAAGCCTTGTTCAGACTGCAGCCCAAATCTGATTTTTTTGCTCATCTGATCAGAATCCAATCTTGCTGACTGACCATTTGCATTACATATTGCAAGTGATCAGATCCGATCTGCTTATGTCCATATTGATGTAGTCTTATTCACGTTGATTTCCATGGTAACAGGCTACTCCCAGGAAAAACAAACTACGACAGAAAACTGTGCGGGTTTTTGAACCAAATCGTTATATGGAGCCGCAGTGCAAACTTTCTCCTAATTGCAAGGAAGTGACAGAAATGGAGGAGACTGGTAAGTTGTGCCACCTTTCGTGCTGCCATCACCACTGGAATGGTAGTGGAGCGAAGCGTGTGGTGTAGGCAGACCAGTGATGCCTGGGGGCTCGGGATTTCGCACCTTGGCACATCTCTTCCAAATCAGGAAGGCCACCGTGTGCGTAATTGTGCATGAGGTGTGCGCTGCCTTAACCTTTCTCAAGAATGACTTCCTCAAGCTTCCCACTGGACTTCACCTGGAGGAGGTCGTAAGTTATTGCACCCTCAGACAGCCATCGCTGACCATCAGTACAGGTTAATACCCTTTCATACTTTTTAAATTAAGTAAAACAGTAAAATAAACGCAAGTAAAGACAGTTTATACACCTCTCAGACACTTTATCTCCTCGTCCGTCCACGGTTTGTTGTGTTCCTCCATGCTTTTAACCCAAGCTTGACTATTTCTTCCACTTGTAACTCCACAGGTGTCGCTAGGCAACGAGTGTCTCCCTGATCTACGTCGTTGTCGTTGTTGTTCGTGTCGTGCTGCAAGTGACACAGAAGATCCTATTTGAGCGACCGAAACGCTCAGATTGAAAGGATCTATAAAAATCTGATTGAAATTGCATTTGAAACCACCTCTATATGTGCTTTGAATCTGATTTGGAAAAATCAGATCTCATGTGTTTTTTTGCTGTCCAGACTGTCAGAGAATCAAGCTAGATACAATGTGGATATGCTAAAAATCTGATTTGGAACGGTAATGTGAACAAGGCATAAGCTTGCTGCAGGTCTTTTGCAGTCACTCAAGGGTTTTTGACCACGTGTCTCCACAGGAGGCTGGTGGCAGCCATTGATGGCTTCCTCTTTCTGGCACGTCCAGGTACTGTAGCCGGACTGTGCTTCCAACTGTATTTTTAGGAACATTCAGTGCCTTTGCTATCTTTTTGTATCATTTTTGTTTTTTATGCAAGGCAAGGATCTCTTCTCTTAACTTTTGGGATAATTCTCTTGACTTGGCCATATTTCTCAACATGCAATTGAACGTCATCGTCAACAAACCCCTAGCCAGGGGAAGCCCTTGATTAGTTGCATCAGGTGTGCTTGAGACAACATCTGATGCAAATGCAAATGTGTGCGCTCATGAGGGAGCCTATTCAGGGGGTTGAATAATTTTGAGAGAGCAGTAGTCATTAAAAGTGGCATTTTGTTTTGAATTTGGAGAAACCTCTTGTCAGCATTAGTTGTGTCGAGCTATTTAAATTGTTCTTGTTTGATTTGTTTATTGCATACTGCTGAAAGTCTATACATTTTTCAGATAAACTTAACTTGCCATGGGGGTTAAATAATTTTAATTGCAGCTCTATATACATATACTAAAGCTTTGTACAGTTTTACTTTCAAGTTTCAAAGTTTTTATTTGTCACATTCTCAACATAGCTCCACAGTGGGCAGTTTATTGTTTATAGTACAAAGAAGTGAACAAATAATGTAAAGAGAGCAAGATATCAGCACAGTTTACCCAGACAGACAGGACTGCAGCCAGCAACAGCAGCTCCATCTTAATAAGCATAATAAATTATGCTAAATATAAATAAAAACTGTAATAAATATGTGCAAACTTAATAAGGGACACACTATACTGTTGGCCTCATGAGCTGAAGGTCCTGGTAGATGTGTAAGGGATGGATATTCTACATGCCCCAGGTAACACTGACTTGTAAAGATAACAATTACTTGACTTTTCAGCAACACTTTCCCTGTACACTCTGCAGCAAAGAATGCCTAAACATCTGAAACACATATTACACAGTATGGTTATACATTATGTGTGTGTGTCTTGCAGTTTCTCTTCAAGTTCTTGTCCAGCACTAACTCTCTGTCTCATCTGGACCTCAGCGATACCAACTGCCCTCTGGACACGGTCAGTGACTGACACTTTATACAAATGTTATAACTGCTTTTCTCCTCTCCTCTAAAGCTGGTTCGTCCATTTCACTTGAAGGAATAATAGTCTGACATTTTGGAAAATCAGCTTGCTGTCAGAGGATAAGATCAATATGATTTTTTTTGTGTGTGTCCAGTGAAGAGATAGATCTAAGATTTGGTTAGCCTAGCTTAGCATAAATATTGGTAGCAGGGGGAGGTGTTAGCCTACAGTAGCTCCATCATCATATAACTCTATAGTTTATTTATGTATGCAAATGAAACTTGCAGTAAGCATTGGAGCTAGGTTTGATGCTGATGAAACAAATAATTATTATTTCATCTAGTCTCATCCTATGTGTTATTAACCAGAGGTGTAGTAGTGAGGGGGATAGTGGAACTACTTACTCAGAAAGTATGGAAAATACCTGAAACCCTGACGTTTGTTTAGCAACCCTGAAAATTGCAGTTGTTAATAATTTATTGTTGTTTCGAAAATAAATTATTTAATGATCTCTTGTAGAAATAGATACCCCTCCCTCTGCGAGGTGCACATGATTTACTCTATTTGCAGTAGGGTGGAAAAAAGTTGTTCATCTCCAGACATGGTAATTGCGCTGATGCTGATTGTGAGTACTTTAGGTGAACTTCGAGGAAACCATGTCACACACTGTCTAACGTGCAAAAATAATGGTTTTTATGATGCAAAGTCTCGGTAACTAGACCTTCATCAGGCAGAAAAGATAAATCAGACAACCTAAAGAGAAAAGAGGGACAGAAGCAGGAAAAAAAAACAGCTGATGAAAAAAAAAACTGTGAACCCAACAAGCAGTATTTCAGAATGGTTTAATATTGG
>JAPZEB010000023.1:9302915-9312960 GCA_029783705.1 Chaetodon striatus | reverse complement strand
TGCCATTTTCTCGTAGCTTAGCTTGCTACATTTCTCTGGGGATAGCTTCAATGTAGTGAAACTTTATTTTGATGTTGAGTAGCTGTTAGTGTAGCCCACTACATTTTCCAAATAGCTTGCTCAACACTGTTCAAATGAAAATAAAAAGTATGACAACCACGACAGTTCTCCCTACTGGTCCACAGACCTTGATGTTTCATAAATATTAAGTTACCTTTAAATAAATGTTAGCGTGCTGGCCTGCAGCTGTTGCTGGTTTGTCCCAGATAAGCAAACCAGGGCTGCAACTAACAACTCTTGTCAATGTGATTAATAATGCCAATATTTTCCTGAACAATCATTTTGGGTTATTTGATAGTGAAACATTTTCATCACAGTTCCTTGTGCCTAAGGGGACAGCTTTATGTTGCTTATTTTGTCCAACTTACAGTCCAAAACCCAAAGACATGCAGTATGCTATCACATTGGACAAATATTCCCTTAGAAAGTGACTCAAATCATTGATAGATTATCAACTAGTTACAGATTCATTTTCTGTCAGTTAATCAACTAAAACAAATATGTAAGCTATAGTGCTCTTTTCTAAATAGATGCATTTACTGCAGTAGTGATAATATTGGTTTTGATTTACATTAAACTGCCAGTGATGGTAACTTTGCAGCCATCTGTGCACAGAAATATGTGGACAGAAAATTCCCATACACCATTTCCTTTGCATAATTACAACTCAGAGGTTGACTTGAACAGTTCTGTCCACTCAGCTGCTCATATTTACAATTGTTGCAATATGAAGTGAAGATGGCTGGCATGTTGCTAATTGTGACTGTCTTGTTTCCCTGGAAGTAAATGTGGCAGTCCTTCTATCTAACTCGTCTTCCTACTGTAGCATCACTTAATGTATATGTCCTGCCTCTGTGCTTTCCCTACACTTGGAGCCTCAGCTAGTTTTAGCCTCAGTTATGTGCCTCATGTGTTGACACCAGTGTAGTTATCTCACCTCAGTTAGAACATTCAAATAAAATCTCAAAAGTATTTTTCAGTGCTGTGAAATGGAACAATGACTTCAGATTAAAGTTAAAGTGATCCGTTACTGTGTGTTGCTTCTTGTAGAAACAGACAAAACAGTGGGAAATTATGTTTTCTACATGTAAAGGGTTAACAGAAGGCTTTGTATCCACACGACTGCAACTCAAGTAGGCTCATATAAGTGAATTTCTGCAGACTGGGTTTGACCCAGTTAGAATATTGCTTACACATGACAACTGTCCTGTACTAGAGCTACTTATTGCTTAGTGCACAGCAGCCTGAGCAGGTCCATTTCAAAACTCAACAGAAGGCTTTTAATTTACAGCTGCACTGATGATGAAAAATATAAATTATCTCAAATGTATGTGATGGATTATGTCAAAGCACAGTATTGATATATAGTGTGTTTCCTTTTTGTCAAATGACTACATTATACTACAATAAATACCCTGTTCAGTTAAGATGCAAGGAATGGTAAATGGATCCAGCTAATCAGTCCATGTGCAGAGGTAGAAGGCATTGCATTTATCTGCATACAAGTGCAGATATCTGTATAGAGACTGGCTGACCGTGTATAGAAGAGGAAGTCATGGCTCGGATAGCCGCTGGCTACACCAGATCAGCCTGGAATACTGCCCTTTGCCCCAAGAGGCTTTATCATCCTCAGACAATAGCCGATGGCCTCCAAGATTGGTTAATGTCTTTCCCTGCGTTTCTTTCAGACTCTGTCACGCACACATATACCAATGCAAACAGGATTTCCTAAATGTCACTTGATTAGATAGGAAGGAGCAGATAGAGAAAATGGACACAGATTGATGACTGGATGGATGGATGGATAAGCAAGGAGGTTGTTGAAGCGTGATCACATTGGACCGAGAGTTCCAAAGTCTGGCTGCATTTATAATAAAGGTCCAATTATTTCTCTCTTCGGCCATCAGACCACAGGTTCAGGAGGATCCAAGGAGAGATTTGGAATTTTTCTGTGTATTTTTCTTTCCTCCCCGGGAAGCCGACAAACACACACACACACACACACACACACACACACACACACACACAATGGAAAGTGTACAGACTGTACATCATATTGTGTTTTTTTGCTACAGGAGCCGGTTTCAAAGGTAGAGAATGAGGCCAGTGAGGGGATGGGCAGAGTGGATGAAGGAGTAGAAGAGTTCTTCACCAAGAAAATTATCCCTGACTATGCACTGTGAGTTGAACCAACACACACACACACACACACATACACAATTTGTCTCTTTGCAAACTATTCACTTAACACGGCCGTATACTGGAAATGAAATCTTTGGTATGGACTTACTGTTATCTGTAATTTTATGAATGAATGAAAGCTATGATTCACTGACAGTACCAATCTATCTCACAGACTCCCCTCTTCTACTCACCTGCTTCAAATAGTGATTGACAGTGGCAGCTAATCAGTGAGCAGAACTGATCCCATTGCTGAATTTAAAATTGAAGTCATGGCAGCTTGGACTTAAATGTTCTTTTGTTACACCCAAGCAAACTGATAAACCAGTGGTTCCAAAAGTGGGTGCCGTGGCACCTTAGGGTGTATTGAGAATGGGCCAAGGGTGCCACAGATTGATCACGAGTCCAAAGTTCTGTTTGTTTTTTTTAAATAGCATTTAACACACACACCACATTTAAAAAATGTGCAACATTTATGTATGCTACATTACATTACATTACATTACATTACATACATTACATTAACATTAAAATTGAAACAAAAGAAAAGCATAAACATTAAAATCACCATGTTAAATACTTTTTTATGCAGTTAAGCCACAGCAAATGACAACAAACAAACAGCTCACGCTTGGTTGAGGTTATTGTAACCAAACACACTTTCCAGCTCAAGATTTTTTTGCAGAGCTCAGCATTTAGAAAAATCATGACTTTTCACAGTAACTGGTGAGTAAGCAGAGAGCCTCTACTGTTGTAACTGTATATTTGGTTTGAAGAAGGCAAACACAAAGCTCTCCTGAAAACTGCTGATAACTGCTGAAATAAGAGTGTATTGTTCTTGTAATAAATGTGCTTGTGATTTCACCCCTGTAGCTGTATGTGTAGAATGCATGGTAAATGTTTCTGTAGTGTCCATTCAGTGTAACACCACATATACACACATCCTTGTCTGAAGTCTGTTCTGCCCCTGCCTGAGTTTGCTGTTTCAGTGAACACAGAATAATTGAGAGAGTTGTTGCTATTTATTTAGTCAGATATCAAGAATGAATTGCCATTTTGTAATCACTCAATTAGCCAGCCTGACACTGTTTGGGAGTGTGTAAATTTGCCCTAATCACTGTGACTCCATCCACTTGATGTCATTTTTAGTCAACAGCAGTGGCTACAATTAGTTAGCTTCCTGTGTGACAAAGACATCTCAGTTTAAAGGGTCCTTTACAAGCCTTTGCTATGGCTTCCAACAGTATCTTACAGTCATCATCAGTGACTGTAACTGGTTCAAGCATCACCACATAACCTATCACATCAGTGTGATTGTAATACTGACACAACAAATACAGTGCCATATGACAACTTAAACTCAAGTTAGACTCCAAGGCCCAATCCCAGTGTCCCCTTTCAGCATGATGTCCTGAACCCTCAGTGACTGAAATGACATCAACCCGCAAATGTTTGAGTGAGAGAGGCTGCAAGGGTTCAAAATGGTATAAATAGGAATGGGACTGCACTTTGCAGCAACATGACAATGCCAAAATGTATTACTATGGTTCAGTTGTGGGTTTGGTACTTTTTATTTTGCCTCCGCACTGGCTGTAGCTTTGGCCAGAGGCATTATGTTTTCGGTTTGTCTGTCCATCGCATGCTTGTGAACGAGGTATCTCAAGAACACCGAAAGAGAATTTCTTCAAATTTCTCAAAAATGTCACTTGCACTCGAGGATGAACAAAGTGAATTTGGTGGTCAAAGGTCAAGGTCACTGTGACCTGTCTGTCTCATTCTTGTGAATGCGATGACTCAAAAACACCTTCATGGAGTTTCTTTAAATTTGACACAAACGTCCACTTGAAATTAAGAATAAACTGATAAGAATTTTGTGGACCAAGGTCAAAGGTCAGTCAGGTAATGTTCTGCAAAAACACTTATACAGCCATTATTCAATTCATATTTCAGGAACAGAAGGGGAAACATTTGGTCAGATACTGAATTGGTAACACTAATCTTGGGTGTCCACCTTGAAACTGGGCTGAAAATATAAAACCTCCTGAACAATGAACACTGAAGGAATTCTAACTTCATCTGGTTGTAATCTGCAATCCCCACCACTATTTGCCACTAAATCCCCCTACATTTTACAAACTGTTCCTTTAACGTCACAATTAATTGTGGGTAGTTCCCACAGGCAATGTCTGCAGAAATGCAGACTTACAGAAAGTGTGCATAAAGGTCTCAAATTGTTGGCAGGAGAGCCCTCATGAAGTTGATGATTTGACAGTGGGGCAGCACTACCCCCTCTTTGTGGGACTGCACCCTAAAGTCCATGAGTCTGTGAGTGAGGAGATTGGGATTGGGCCCATGTCTGTGTAGCTGTCAGTGTTAGACATCAGAGCAGTATGAACAGAACCATGTCCACTGACTGCCCTGCTGTTGGCGTCCATTTAAACATTCTCATTTTTAGCCAATGTCAACAACAGCCACGCAGCAAAAGCAGCAAAACAGCAGCTGCTGTCCACCACAGCTGTTCATTCACAGAACTGTCCTCTAGGTTTTAATAGAATTCACAGCCCCGTACACAATCCTTTAGTTCCACCTGTACTATAAGTGAAGAAAAAAAGGTTTGAAGCTGAAAAACCCTTTCACCCCCAACCAGTGTAGGCAGCAGCAGTGGTTAAAATGGAAGCACATCTCTTCTTCATGGATGGATATATATAGAACTGTACACTCATGGTAGCAAAATTGTGGATCCTTTGACCTGACAGTGATGCTAGACCAAATGTCAGGGGGTCACCAAAATAATTAAGGGACAATGAATATCAAGACATATGTCATGGTAATTTGGCCAGCAGTCATGTAGTCAGTTTCAGTTTATTTTGCTTTCAAAATACTGATTTCCATCAGCCAGTAACTAAGCGATTTGTTGGCTTTGCTGACAGACAGCCGGCCAGCAGTGTCAACATGTAGAAACATATCCACTGTCCACAATCTTTTGTCTCCAGTGGTATTTTGGCTGCCCTGCACTGCACACCATGTGGGTCGAGTGGGAGTTAATGTTAGCTAACTAATGGCGTTACTCATTTGACAATGAGTGCGTTGCTGTGGAAACATTATGCCCACCCTCTGGTCTCCCCCCAGGTCACCCCAGTGAATAAGCACCTTCTTTTTGAGTCTTAAAACCCATTTGGCATTGTTAACTATGTTAGCACCATTAGCCGTGTTGAAATAGCTAATGGTGCTAACAGAGCTAACACTGATATCACAGTCAACGATGGAGACTGGAGGGTGGGCACAGTGTTTCCACAGCAACGCTGTAGGGTCGGGACAGCGTCACTAGCAGTAATTGCTGAATGAGCGGCATCACTAGCAAGCTCCTACCAGTCCCGGGTGGTGTGCAGCAAAATTAACCAATAGATCAACATGGGTAACTGATTAATAGTAAAGTTTTGACATCCGTACTCTGGACCAAAGTGTAGAGCAGATTGACAGACTGACCACCTGAACGTCATCACCATGCCAGGCCTGTCCTGCTGTGGAGCAAAAATTAGTACTCACTGTGAGACATTTTTGCTCTGTGTGCTGTTTGCATGACCCTTCATGTTGTGTACCTTAACTGAGCATGTGTCTTGAGTCCTGTAGCAGTAGTAGTTGTAGTACTGAGTGTCTCTTCTTGTCTGTTGCTCTTTCTGCTGTCTCTCTGCTGCAGAAAAGGCCGGTGGGAGGAGTCAATCCCTGCCCAAGCCACTCCCTCAGAGTCAAGCTCCACCCCCTCAGCCTCAACCCCCTTTTCCTCTTCGTCTGAAAATATCACGTCCTCTACCACCACCACTGTCACCTCCCCCTCTGTCCCATCAACTGACACATCCTTTACATCCACTGATGTTCCACCCCTCTCTACATCCTCCACTTCCCCCACCCCCTCTTCTGTCACCACCACCACACTTCCCACCAAAAACATCAAGAAAAAGTTTGGCGACTTCTTCGCCTTCAAGAGGGCTCGAGCCAGCCGAGCTGCCAAGGCAGGAGGGGGAGAGGGAGGAGGAGGAGGAGAGGGGGTGAAGGTCAAAAGGACCTCCATTGCAGACCTCATTCGACCCCTACGCGAGGCCAAAGAAAGGGAGAGAGAGAGGGAGAGGGACAAGGAGAGAGAGAAGGGGAGAGGGGCAAGGTCAGTGGAGGATGCTAACGTTTCTAATGATGCCACCACCACAGAAGGAATCGTTGCCACCAGCCACCATCTTGCAGGCGATGCGAGGGGAATGATGGCGCCTGCCAAGACATTAACGATGACGAAGCCTTCCAGTGAGACCACTCCCTCTTACCCCACCATTGCCACCAGCCCTGACCTCACCACTGCCACACTTTCCAACCTGGAAGAGGAGGCAGTTCCTGTTTTGCCAAGCCGCACACCAAGTCCTGTGGTCACCTCCCCTCTGACTGAGCAGGAGAGGAGTGCTGCGCTGATGAAGGAGATGAAGTTGGGAGGGACTCCATACGGAGAGAGGAGACTGAAGGTGACCAAGAGGTCACTGAGAGAGGGCAAGAGCCAGAGTCTCATACTGCTGACAGGATTAGAGCCCGAAGACAAGGAGGACACCCACAGCAAGGTCAGTCTGTCGATACACTGAGCACACACACTGTCAGATCATCTAATAGGAGAAGGGGCCAGCAAACACCAAACTGCTAGTTCTGTCAAATCTTAAATACTGCTGACAACCAGGGACAGGTTGCACAAAACACCTTAAGTTTTCCCGTTAAGTATGACACTTAAGGCTTAACTTCTCCTTAGCTTGGACTTACACAGTTGCAGAGAATCCCTTAGAAGGTTTTCATAGTTAAGGGAAAACGTTAACTCGTTTACTGCATAGAAAGAGATTTTACAGCAGTATAAGTTTTCATGGAGATTGTTTGTTTATTTGGACTGTTTATTTGCTTGTGATGCCTGTTATCATCTCACAAAGTTGACTTATAGTTAGTGAAAAAATGTCAGATGAAAAGAAGACAAGAAAACCATATTGGTCAAAGGAGGAAAACATTATACTTCTGGAGGAATACAATCATAGAAAGCACATACTGCAAAATAAATGTGTTCCTTAAATATCAGAAAACGATTGTAGAAAGAAACAGAGAGAAAAATCAGTTTAGTTAAATCTGTGGTGTAAAATCAAAAGCATATCCATTGGGTTCTCCCGGTCGCAGAACACTCTTCTCAGAGTTTGTTAGTTTTTTTCATTTATCACCATAAGCTCGATCATGTTGCAGTGAAGATAGAGTCAGAAGTACCTTAAGTGTCTTTTTACCTTGTTTTGGTTGCTAAGGTCTTTTGTGCAATGGTCTGGGGATTCCTTATGTATAAGACCAAGACAAGGAGAAAACCATAAATACTTCAGTGAACATTTTAAGGAAACCTTAAGGAGAAGACTTAAGGGTGTTTTGTGCAACCGGCCCCAGGCCTTAAATAAGTGACACGCCTTTACTTTTGTATTTGACCATATTTACGAAAGACTTCTCCCTGTTGTCTGGTCTGCTCCTGTATGAATTGTTGTTGATGCTATTTGCTGTCAGTGGAGTGTGTTGTCTCTGCCACAAGTACTTTTTTCCGAGAACATATATCCAGGGTAATGATGGCTACTCTGTTATGTGTTCAACTGTACTGACACTTAAAATGCGTGATCACAGAGAGTTTGAGGCAACAAGATTATGTAATCTAAACTCTGCTGCCACTCAGACCCTGTTCCTCACTGGGCAGGTTTATATCAATGTTTTGCAACAGCTTTTTTTTTCATGCACACACTAAAACACCAAGCTGGCATTTTAAGATTTATCCATTTTAGGGATGCATTTCAGAAAAGTCTTATTTGCATGACAAAAACACAAGCCCGCTATGGATAGAGGTTCAAAGCAGAGAAAAAATATACATGTATTTTTAAGATGTAACAGGCTTAACGAGGAGCAATCCAATCTCCAGAAAAAAATGTTGGCACTGTACAATTCTGCAAACCATGGATACATTTCAATCAGGAGAGACAGAAGAATGAAGTAAAGATAATATTGAATACAGAATATGAGTGCACAGATTAACACGATTTGTGCTTATTAACAATTGACAGAAATCTTTGGTGCTATTTTGTGATAGAAGGATATATCTTGCTGCTGAGTGGCAGCATGATATAGCCCCCCCCATGGAATCCAGACACTGGTGGTGGTGGTGGCTGCTTACTCTGAGGCAGATGAGGCTGATGAATCTGTAAAGATTAGGTGGTGATGGGTGGGTGGAGGGCGCGCATGACTACAGCAAGGAAGAACTAGAGCAGAGAAAGAACCATAATTAAAATAATTAAAATTCTCCACTAACCTATCATCTTACTGCTGTAGGATGATAGGTTAGTGGAGAAGGTGTGTCGTTTGGCTATTACTTGATTGTGAATCAGCTGAAGAACAGCTGATGAGTGAATTGACAGATCCAGACAATGTCAGTTAGAGATAGAGAATGCGCATGCATGCAAAGAGTTAATGGCAGGGTGAGAGAGAAAACTAGTATTGTCTTCCTGACTGAACTTCACACTGTGGTTAATGTGTGGTTAGCTTCAGGCACATGGCTATGGTTAAAAAACAATTATATTTTGGCTTAAAACACGCTGTTTTTTAAGGGCAGTATCCTGGCTGAAAATGCAACATTGGCCCCTTTCCAGCTGCTTTTTAGGCACCAAACATTGGTGTTTTTTTAATGACCCATCACTGTTTTTCCCCCTGGGACAGTGCCCCAAAAGGCGGGTCTTTTTTCACTGAGACATTGCTGCATTTCCTGCAGGGATAACGCAATGGGTCTCAAACTAACTAAGCCGCTGCAAAAACAGCCTGTCTCCAGCCTGGCAGGCATCTCTCCTAGGTATCACCCCATCCACTGTCCCCTCCACCTCCCTATGACAGAATCTGCTCCTATACCATCACTTTAAGAATGTTGATATGATATATAAGAAACATGGAAATCTAACTTACTCGTGGTTTGCAGACATGTAAAATGCCAATACTGTCTCCTGGTGACTGGGCTGTGAGGACAGACTCTTTATTATAAGGGGTGCTCAGGTTCAGGAGGTGGAGAGGGTCATCTGTTATTCATAGGGTTGGCGGTTCAATCCCTGGTTCCTCCTGTCCATGTGTACCCGAACAAGACAATGAGCTCCACCACCATAGTTGGGTGTGTATGAATGTGTGAATGAGAGGCAAAATCTTGTAAAGCGTTTCATCCATTAGGGTAGCATGTATATCCAGAAGAAAAGCATTATATAAATACCCATTTGCCAATGCCAATGCACTGAAGAATAAAAGACACATTGCTTATTTTTCCCAAAGCACGTCTACCTCATGGCATCCGTGACTGCAAAAAGAAAGCAGACACATGCAGAATGGAGCTTACACCCTCGTGTATAATATTTACTTTTATTAATAATCAAGTAATATGTTACCCAGTCCTATTGTAGTGACGTGAATGGTCTGCAGAAGGGGAAACGTATTCTCATTGAAAGGTTCATATGATATCATATGAAAAATAATGTTACGTCCTTAGATTAGATTTAGGCAATAAAAACTACTGTGGTTAGGTTTAAGACATGAAACATGGTGAGAAGGCACCTCAAAATGACTCAAAGTTCACACAGATCTGAACATGTGACTCCAGGGAAAAGTCCACCATCCACCTACCCAACCTGCCTCCTTACAAGCACTTGGGACTGCTTACTTGTTTACTGCCATCAGCACATTAATCACATGATTGCAGCCTCTCAAATACATGTGATATGTGCGAATTTGGGTG
>JAPZEB010000023.1:9282383-9296110 GCA_029783705.1 Chaetodon striatus | reverse complement strand
CACACACACACAAAAAAAAAAACTTATTTTACAGTCTTCATTAATTTACATCACAAAATCAAATGAAAAAGTATGGGAAACAATTACAGTGATTTCACATGTGCCAGCTTTATGAAACAAAACTAGTTTTATGAAAGTTCTATGTAACAAAACTAACCCAGTAAGTGTCAGGTGTTAATGCTGAATAACAGCACTGTTGTTACAGCTGACAGCACTAGACCACTTACAGCCATGAGACTTCATTAGAACGGCTTCAGCTGTGCCCAGTGTTCATGTTGTATTCATTATATGCAGAGCTTGGATTAAAATTGATCCTTGGCTGTGCTACTGTCTCTGTTCCTCAGGTGCTATCCTGGACAAACCTGTACCCCCTCCCACATACATGAAGCCCAGAACCATGTCCACTTCATCAGGTATCAGTGTTATCTATCACATATGTGTCAGAATGACCACAGACAGTGCGTTCACTTGCTGCAGCAGGTGCTCCGTCCCCACTGAGCCCTCTGTTTCTGTCCTCACTGTGTGCCAGTGGGTCACTGTTGTTGCTCTCTGTATGTGCTTATGCCTCCTCCCACACGCACACTCTCATTGACTGATTAATTGGCGTTGGTAATTTATATTATTATGATGTGTTTATTATGAATACAGTCCATCTGATGCTTGTTCTGTTTTGTGCCATTTCATTAGTGCTACAAATGCAGTTGTAGCCAGTATCTCACTATCACTATCCTCATTTATATTTTCAGAAGCTACAAATTATATTCAACCACAGAGTAAGCCTGAAAGGCTGAAAATCAGATCAGATGAACAGGGAGTTGTTGCATAGAGATGATACACTGTCTCATCTAGTTGCATTGGTGTGACCTGGCAGGTTTTTAGAACGGCTCATTGCAAGTAGTTGCGTGTTTCAATTCATCTCATCACATCTCTGGTCTGAACTGGGCATAACGGAGCTCTTAGACCTCACTGTTTTCCCAATGTGCAGACATTTTCAGCTGTTTCAGCTTTTTTTAGTTAGCTGCTAACTGCTTCTAGCTGCATAACACGTCATCAAAACATCACACCCCCGATCTGGTCCTGCTGGCTGCCGCTTTTGTACATACCTTTTTTTGGCGCCGTTCCTTTCTCCACGGCTGCCTTAAAGGCGAGACAACTCTGTCTCGCCATTCCGTGATTGTTCCTTTTATACAGTACAGCGGGGTGGAAGACCCATGGGAAATTCTTGCCTTGAGAAGGCAGTGTAAAAGGTGCTATAGACACGCTAAAGGGTGTCGTGTCTGTCGCAATGTGACACTGAGAGGTGTGATGAAGCTTCGCTATTTGACAACCTGAGAACAGTTGGTTTCTTTGTCACCATGAACACACACACACTGAAGTTTATTTTTACAAGCTGTTCAAGGATATTACTGAACCCCCCTTCAGTCCAGCGGGCTTAACGGAGCTGCATCATTAACAGAGTGTCCACTAGTGATTTACCGTTTTTCGCACCCTCTCTCCCCAGCAGACCCCAGGCATCCTATGAGAGCGTTGGATCCCATCCGACCGGAGCCTCCCCTTCACCCAAAGCCTGCCCTACCCGAGCGCCCCATTGGCCCCCTGCCTCCCAAACCTGCCATCGCAGCCAAGCCTCCCATCCCCACCCCGGCTTCTCCTGCAGGAGGAGGAGCTCGTCCCTCCTCTGCTCCTCCCTCCAGTAGCTCGGCAGAGAGAGTCCAGCTTCGAGCACACACCCATGATGGCAGGCCAGGGGAGACCATGGGACAGGTAATACAGCACTCAGACGTAAAACTGCATGCCCAGTGGCAAAGCTGTGTATTCCTTTTTATATTCATCTTAACTGCTTGTTATAAACAAATAACACTGCAGAGAAAAATACTTCAAAGCTGAATATGTGAGTGTGTCAGTGAAAACAGTTGATACATTACACAGCTAGTCATATAGTTAAACCTCTTCCACTCTGCTAGAACGCCGTCACCAGCAGCCAACATTACTCTCTGTCAGAGGCTGTAACAAGCTGAGCTTTACAGCTGGAGAGCAAGATACCTTGTCAGGATGGGGGTTAGATAATTAAATTTTGGTGAGGGAAAAACCTGCATGGCCATTTTCACATGGGTCCTTTGACATCTCAGTTCAGGATATCTGAATCAAAATGGATCCTATGAGTACCCACAAGTTTCCTCTTTACAGACATGCAAACTATACTAATGCAGATCTGAAAAAAGAAAACCTCACCAGCTCGTCATATGATACTTAGAGTAGGATTATGCAGCTGTCAGTGGTGTGATACACAGAGTGGAGCCCTCTGTTGCACCACATGGGAAAAACAGTTTGAACATTAAATAACAGTCAATAAAATGTTGTACTAGTTATCTTTTCATGCCTCTGCACCTGCAATATCTGTGACCAGAGGCATTATGTTTTAGGGTTGTCCATCTGTAGTATAGTACGTATGTACACACATATGTCCCATTCTAATGATTTTTTAATTTTTTTTTATTTGACACAAATGTCCACTTGGACTCAGTGCTGAACTGAAAAGAATTTGGTGGTTGAAGATCAAAGGTCAAGGTCACTGTGACCTCAAAAAACATGTTTTTGGCCAAACTGCAGAAATACATGTACTAATTATGACAAAATTTTACATATGTCAAATAGAATAAAATGATAAAGTGATGACATTTCATATCCAAATGGTCAAAGATCAGCTTCACCGTGACATCATTATGTTCGGCAAAAACACTTTTCTGACCATTACTCAATGTCTTAAGGAACAGAAGGGAAGACATTTGGTCAGATACTGAGTTAGTGACACTAATCTTGAACTGTGCATATTCTATAGATCTTCTGTGCTGTCAGGGGGAGATGTGTGTGAAGCATCCATGTTTTCACAGTAGTGAACGTAAACTGTAACTGCAACTGGGTTGACAGAGGCATACAACCACAAGGCAGTAATTCTAGTTTTCTGATGTAATTGCTTTTGTAAGGAGCTGCTAACCTACTTTTTTAACTGTTTAATGAGTCTGACCTTTCACTGTCAATAAAAACTTTCTGTCATAAGTGCAATAAAAGTAGAATCAAACACACTTCGTTTTCAGCTAATTATGTACAGCTAGATATTGAATTTCATATTTTGCCCACCACATTTATATCAATTAGGGTAAACTAAATATTTGACATACCTCACACAAGTCAACAGCAGCACAAACTACAACCTCCAAAGTGATCATAAAGTGGAATCATTCATGAAGGGAGGATTTATTGCGTGTCTGCTGGATTTGACTGTGTTCTTTGTATTTCAACAAACCACTGCTCATTTCCATATTGCACAATTGCTCTCTGCTTCCATATGCTCATATCAGTCCTGACATAACAGTCATGTTGTTCATGTCACAGCCCACTGAGTACTCTCTGGTTTTTATCCCTAGAATGAAAGCCAGGAGCGTCCTTGGAGTGCAGCCTCAGCTCCGTCCTCCAGGAAAGAACTGCTTCCTCCAGCCCCATCTCCTTGGAGGGGTCCTAGCACACAGGATCGCTCTGAGAAAGCACAATCAGTGACCGACGGTACGTCTGGATGATCTCATTCAAACCAATTCATTCATCCATCTTAGAGTTGGGCTTATTTATTACTTATGTAATCAGATGTGGTTCAGGTACAGGAGGCTTATGGTAATGTGTACCTTCACCATGCTAACAGCCACACATTTAGCATCTCTGGGTCATTATCACCCTGATGTAACATGACAGCCATCAAAGTCACATGTGAACCATGTGACAGTCACATTAATGAAGGTGTGAACTGCTGTAAAAGCACTTAGGAAGAGATGAAAATGTACAGGCAGAAAACTCAGTAAGGTTGTATTCAGTCAGGTTTGGTTGTATTAACATGTAACATTTAAACTGTATATTCACAGTAATAGACACTTTATTTGTACCTGTGGGAAATTGGGTTGCAGTATAATCACAAAGGCATTTATCACAACATCACAAAGTCACCATAGACATACACATGCCAGTATCATGACAGTTACCGATACACATACAATATTCATCTTTAGACACACATAGACATAGCAGATGTACTCGATCATTTACCCAAACATATACTAGAAGGAGGAGGGCAGAGCAGACTGTCTGGGACCAGGATGGAGAGGCCACAGTGCATGAGATAAGATGCTAGTGCATTACCTGTTCACAAATATAACGGCTTGTGGAACAAATAAAACTTTGGCTTTATTTTCAGTGAACAGAGATATTGTTGCCCTGATAGCAGTGAGTTAAATGAGGAGGCAAGAGGAGGCCTCTGATCACCCACAATGTTGTTTGCCTTTTGCCATCATTCTGTCTCTGTAGATTTATTCCATACTTGGTAAAAAAAATAATCCTAGTTTACTGATGGTTGTTGCTGTTTTTCTGACTTCTGTGCCTCTGTAGCATCACCAAACCAGCAGATAATGCAGACGGATATAACACTTCAAATAAAAGCACAATAAAACATTCTGAGCATGTGGGTTGTGGACATTAAAGGACATAGATAACAATTTCTTTAGAAAATACATCCTTTGTTGTGCCTTAGTGTTCATGAGGTCAGTTTACAGATCCCATATAAGCTTGTGGTCAAGCATGATGCCAAGGTACTTGTGATTTATAACCGCTTAAAATGTTATAATATGATATGAAAAATGTATGAGCCATCATTTCAGGGTTCCATACCACTGCCTGTCGGTCTGCCTGTCTCTCATTCTCTCTTTTTAGTATGTACAATGATTTAGATTTATAATATTACGCATTCTGTATTGTAAAATTCAATTCAGTAAGTTTAACATTTAGTAAGTAGGTAACTTAAGTAAGTCTGTGTGTGTGTGTGTGTGTGTGTGTGTGTGCATACATTTGGATACTTTCAGAGAGTCTTCCTAAGCCACGGCAACACCTGAAGCCCCTCCCACAACGCAGAGCTGTGTCCGTCCATGAGGACGCTTCAAGCCTGACACAAGGTGAGACTTTACCAAAGTGTTAAATGAAGACATGAAAATACTGGTGACACTGAATACCAAAAGCACTAAGAGTAAGGTAAGGAATATAAAAACTGTGTAAGACCACAGTCTGTGAAAGGTTAATGATAGATAAATAAATAAATGTAATAACAGCACAATCTCAGTAAGCAAGTAACGTCTGGAGATGAGATCCTGTTCATGTGGTCAGGTCCTCAGGGTTTTATTGGATCAGGTTCTCTGGAGACCTCTATGTCAACATTAATACACTTATCATAAATTACTCATAAGGTCCTACAACATGACATTGTGTAGGTTGATAATGGACCAATAGTCAACAGTAGCTTTCACATGATGACATCAGGAGCAGTAATAAGCAACTTTGTTGTGTCATAGGTTTGCTAGAGAAATGAATGGTAATCTGAAAAAAGAACTGAACAAGCCTCTGTGTGAAAAAGAAGCATCTGTGTGCTTCACCTAGTCTGACTTACTGGCTGTAAACTGTGGCTATAAGCCTGCCATTGCGCCGCCGATTTCAGCCAGCATTCCTCCTTCCTTTCGGCACCTGCATGTTACCATTTCCAAATCTCCTTCGCTACAGAAACCAACAACAGCAACCTCCAAGCTAACAACTTTAAGCTGAACATGTCACGTTTTGATGAAGACTCGTTTTGGTGAATCGTTGTAAAGATCTACAATGTATAAAACAACTTGTGAACGCACCTTAGGAAAGCTCAGACTCTGAAAAGCTCATGTCCGATGTTGATCCATTTACTTTTCATTTTGTAATATTAACTTTCAGCTGAAAAATTTGGATGTGATTTTTTTAGTAAGGCTCCAAAATGACTATAGAGAATTACTTGTACACTAGAGGATGAAAAATCTCACTATTGCAAATCTCGGTGAAAAATGGTCAACATGTGAACGTTCAGTCAACATCTTCAAATACTCTGTGAAAAAAAAACTTTCACTTTTGAATCTTTTCTGAATGTCTTATCACCTGTGACCATAAACATTTTTTTTATGTCTTTTCAACGGAAAAATGTCCCAGATCCACAGCCAGATCCTATAAGAATATTAAATTCTGCACCCCTGCATGCACAACAAGATATTGTTATTGACAAATATGGCAATTTACCTTTTATGGAGGGTCCCCCAGTCACTCAGGGAGGTTTAAGGAGGCCCTTGGGGGGACCTGACTGCCATGTTGGGAACCAGTGGACAAAAAAACATATATTTCACTTGGCCTGTACTGGCTGAATCCACTAACTGTGTCTTCTAATGTATGGTTGGTATTTAGAGGTTGTTTCCACACATGCTCTTTAGCCACTCTGTCTCCTTCTCTCTCAGAGCTGAAGGCAGTGTTACAGAGGTCGCCCATCCGTTTCCGGGGCAACAGAGGGGACCTGCCCACCTGCACTGAAGATCCATCTAGTGGGGAGGAAGCACAAAGAGCTCAGAAGGGTAAGAGAGGTGTTTATCAGTCACGCTTTTAACTTTAATCTCTCATTATCATATCCTTTGATTCTGTTGGTTATCTTTCTTTCTGCGATCTAAACACATCAGTCTGTATGTTCCTCATT
The DNA here is from genome assembly GCA_029783705.1 of Chaetodon striatus. Lineage (NCBI taxonomy): Eukaryota > Metazoa > Chordata > Actinopteri > Chaetodontiformes > Chaetodontidae > Chaetodon > Chaetodon striatus. The sequence goes on along the minus strand of JAPZEB010000023.1, from coordinate 9,289,539 downwards.
CACCCAGCCACTGACACAGGAAAACAGACAACTGAACAAAAGAAGGAGGCCATTCAGAAGGAGGAGCTGAAGACTGAGGGAGGAAGGACCGGCTGTGAAGGGACGTTAGCTGAAACCAAGCACCTCCCTCCAGCAGAGGAGGAACCCCCAGGCTCAGGGTGTCCCTCCTCTACAGCTCAGGCTCAACTAGAAACATCAGTACCCCGACTCATCAGTCCAACTACAGCCCTTGACAAAGCTCCATCCATCCCGGAGAGGCCTCCGGCACTAACCCAAACCCTGGAGAGGCCCCCTGTGACCCCCACATCTGAGAAGATGAGCCCCAGCACAGCCTCAGCTTCACCCCAAACTCTAGAAAAACTGCTGGTGTCCCCACCACCCCAAGAAAAGACCCCCAGCACAATCCCAGCTGCATCTGAATCCCCAGAAACCCCCCAAGAGAGCTCTCTGTACCACAAGAAGAAGAGCCCCGGCACAGTGCCAGCCACAGTGGATGTGAGAAACAGCACACAGGAGAGAGGCGAGGCGGTTTCTAAACAGCACACAACGAAGGCAGAGCCAGCAGACCAAAGAACTGAGCCCCCTCTGTCTGAATAACACACTCACACTGACTTACCTGAGGAGAAAAGACACACCTGGGATAGAGAGGAGTTAGGGGTCTGTGACATCATTGAGATCAGGAGCTGGGAGGGTAATGAGGTCTGAGAAGAGCATGAATGTTGTACCCTCCTGTAGAAAACAGCTGCTGTGTCCCAAGTCAGGGGTGTGGAAAGTCTGAGAACTAAATGCAGAGTATGCAGCTGGTGCATATTTATTGCTAGCTGGCCGCTAACATCTGCACAGTTGCTATCCTGGCTGTCAGAGGTGAATAAACACAGACTGCACGGTTTTGTTGTGGTCTGAAAATAAATGTTGTTTTGAATGTTTTTTTGTTTATTTTTTATCTCTATGAGTTGAGTGCTGAAGTGCAGCATCTGTTTGTGTGAGGCATGCATTATTGGTATGAACCAGACCGCTGGGTTGCTATTGCAGTCGGTGCTTATTAACCCAAACAGCAAATGTACAGATGTTAGCTGTGGCTAGCTAGCGACATACCGTGTGTCTGCGGAGTGTGTCTTAGTGTGCTGACAGCTTATCATCTAACTGATGTCAAAAATATCCAGGAATTTTACTTTAACTATATTCTCATCTCTGTCTCCGTAAAGCTGCAGGAGAAGCAGTAACTTTTCACTCAAGTTGAAACATGTTGAACTCATTTAAAGGTCCAGTGTGTGGGATAGAGGGGATATATTGGCAGAGATGGAAAATAATATAATAATCATGTTTACTTTCGTGTGTAATCACCTGCACACGAATGACATTATGTACTTAATGTACAGTTACGTGATACACATAAAGTTAAGAGGATAAGAGGCAATTAATGTTACTGTGGTTAGGTTTAGGAAAAGTAACATGGTGAGGACATACCATAACATTACTTTACACAGTTCCAAACACCAGTCTCTTGGGGAAAGTCCAGTGTTTTGTGACCCATCTGCCGACCCAACCTGCCTCTTCACAGACTGCCTGGGACCACTTCCTTGTTTACTCACATCAGCACACTGGTCACGTGATCGCAGCCTTCCAAAATATGTGAGTTATGCACAAATTACTGGCTAATATACGCATTTGGTTGCATTATTTTTTTATAGTAAAACATATGAACACTTTTTGAGAACAGCCTGCTACAGTAGCCCAAAACAAAAAAAAAAAACTTAATGCTGGCTCTTGATAGGGCCATTTATGCTTTGCGTTTTTGCATTTTGGTGTTGGCCACCGTAGTTAGAAGCCCATCTACGACCAGCAGCAGCAGAGAAAGGCTGATTTGTATAGTCAGTACGTTTACGTGACTTTAGAGAAAATCAATTTATTCTGTTATTCCAACTAAAAGCGGACTTTTGAAATACACGTTAACATGTAAGTCCAACTGAAATCTTACTGAATCGAATCAAAAGGCGTCTGTCTCCTATGTGCCAAACAATGTCAAAAGAAACACTGATGTGTAACGTGAACCTACTTTATTCAGTGTTTTTATTGGTTTTAATCACCTAGTCCATTTGTTTCGGACAGTAAGACACCTTTGCGGATGATTCGGCTCCTGGTGAAAACCACCTGAACAATGAACATTGAAGGAATTCTAACCAGGAGAACTTTCGGCTGGTTGCGATCTACAGTCCTCACCGTTAGATGCCCCTAAATCCCCCTAAATCTTGCACACTGCTCCTTTAACTCACTGTCTCAATTCACACTACTCAGGGTGAATCTGCATCCACTTGCAGCTTTGCAGTGACTAATATGCAACTGCTGGGGGTGAAACAGGTGCATTGAGTCTGAGCACACCTTTAAAACTCAATATAGTTTATACCTTTCAGAGGGCCTGAAATGGGACACAGCTAGCCTCAGCTAAATGAGTGAATTGACAGGAGCATCAGCTAGGTGGTTGTGAAATTATTTGCTCTCCACAAAAGGATGGCTCATTTAAAAAATGTTTGTGAGTGTAGTTCATTAACACGTTAGGTTTCAACACATCATGTCAAAGACAACACAATTATATAACCTGCTCATACATGTTATCATTATGATTTGATAAGGGGTTACAAGGCCCATCATGTACTTTATGATTCTATGATTCACTTTGCCTTCTTGATTTTATCCAGAGGATGACCAGGTTTCAGGAAAGAGACCCCCAGCTACACTGACATGTTTCATTGTGACTTAGACTTAGCTGATTTAGCTCATTTGCTCCCATTCATTTTTTAATTGGGGATTTTTTTGATAAATGTTTAAATCATAATGACTCAAAATTTTGATTGCATGATGTTTTAAATTCCACTTTGAAATCCCTCTTAATCCTCTGCTTATTTTTTTTCCATTCTACTGATATTTGTATTGAATTGCCATTTTGTGACTCTGACTCTGACTCTGACTTTTGTTAGCTTTGTAGGAGGGAGGTTTTTTGCCCCAAACCATTCACTGTGACATCCATCCATTCAGTGCTGTGTTAGCATTAGCAAATATCAGTTAGGCTGTATTAATCTGTTTTGCAACATAACAGTCATGTTCATTACCTTCTTACTATTACTCCTGAGGTCCTGCAGTTTAGGTCACAGTCTCTAACAGCTGCCATACAGGAAGGCAGATATAAGCTTTTTGTCATGGATGTATAAACCGTCTGCTGAGGAAGCTAGTTTTACGTTAATTAGTAAAACTAATGCCAGAAACACATTATGTAAACTGTACAAATAGAAGAAGCACAGTATCAGATTTATATTTCAGTTACCTCGTTTCCTTTAAATAGACACCATTGAGATTTATAGATATCAGGAAATGTGCCATGCTCAGGGAGATAAAGTTCTTAAGAATGGACCATAATGGGTTTAACATTGAGAGCCCCAAAGAGTTCACAAGGCTTGATACTTTTATGCAGTGAGTTGGAAGTTAAGGTTTATTGTGCTCATACTATTTTTGGATGCATTTGCTTAGTTTAGCTGTTTTCATTTCATGTGATAACAACAGAAATAGTATAGTTATAATTTAAAAGGTGATAACATATAAATAACTTTATATGTTATTACCCGATGATGATTCATTTTTTTTCTGGCATGGCTGCAATACGCTTCCATACTTACTGATCAATATACAGGTATTACAACACAATATTTTCATAGGTAACGTACACTATGCTATCTATAGCCAAATGAAGCATGTAGCAGGATGTAGTATTTGTCGTTTCCTGTCTAAGAGGCACATTGTGTGGGATGAAGTCATCAGGAGAGTCATTTTTGGGGGATTTTGGCGATGCAGATGGTGAGGTGGAAGCCTGATGTTAGAAACTGTCTGATATTTTTTGGTGTATGCCAGTTTCGGATTTTGTCCATACATACATTTTTAGTTTGGATCCTTTGCATTGTTATATAATTGAGACCCCAGATCCATTGCTTCCGTCACTGCAGGACCTCAGTAGTGCATAGTCATGTCCAACAATACACTTTGAATACCATTTCCTCATGTACCAGAGGGGCCAACTGTAAAATTCAAGGTTTGTGAAAACCAACAGGTAGAACAGTATGAATACCTTTCCTTTGAGGAAATGCCTCCTGTTTAATGTTCTTATTTAAGGGTTGTTTTTTCAGGGTCCATTTACAAAAACGTTTGAAAGCTGCATCACTTTCATCCAGTCTTGTCACCATATGTGTTTAGATTCTGCCTCTTTACATACAAAACAGATATGTCTGTTTCAAATGTAAATGTCATTGCTCTCTTACTTCCATGCCTCCTTTATGATGGCATAGATACAGCCAAGAGATGGCACTAAAGGGCAGAGTCAAAAAGTTTACACAACAACAAACATGGTGACATTGGAGGAGGTCGTAATAATGTACTCATAAACAGAAGCAGTGTTGTAGGTGGCAGGGGAGGCCATTAAATACACTGCAACATGTGAAAGGAAAATTCTTTTTTACCGTACCACCAATTCATTCTGTCCTGCCATTTTTAAAAATGTCCTCATCTTGGAGCCCAGTAGCTCAGTGGTCAGAGCAGTCATCCCATGTACAAAGGCAATGTCCTTGCGGTAGCATCCACAGATTTGATTCCAGCCTGCAGCCCTTTTCTGCATGTCCTCCCCACTCTCTTCCCCCTTCATGCTAAAGTCTATCCTGTCAAGTGAAGGCAAAAGCCCAAAATTGTCTTCATCTTCTCCTACGGTTGTATTTTGCTTGAACTAAACAACACTGCCTCCACAATCACCAGTGGTACTGCTCTGTTTCAACTGTATCCATAGGGTTATTTTATGCTCAACAGTAAATATGTACATGTATGGAGCCTATAGTCCACACTACTGGTACAGACGAAAAGGAGCAGTGCTGCCGCAGATCGTGGAGGCAGTGTAGCAAAGTTCAAGCCCGATATGACTGTAGGAGACAACAAAGAGATTTAAATAATGGTAGAATAGAACGAATCGACAATATAGTGAAAATAATTTTCCGTTCACATGTCAGGATGTAGATGATGGCTGGATAGACCACCGCCATCTACAAGGTATAATTTTACGATCTCCTCCGCCATCATCTCGTTTATTATTGTCTGAATCTTTGACTCTGCCCCCTAGTGCCATCTATTGGCTGTATTTATGCCATCATAAAAGGCACTTGGAAGTGTGAGGGCAGAGACGTTTACATTTGAAACAGACGTGTCTATCTTCATACATGAATAGAGTATAAATGAGCCTTAAGCTTTCAGAAAATGTGCACAAATATGGACGAAATGAACACAGAATACGGACAGACGGTTCCGGCCGTGTTCGTATATGTATCCAACGTTGAGTATAAATGAGCCCTTAGGCGATTATTCCAACTGAAGTTATACTCACAGAGGCCTTGACTGGCTCATTGTTTTTCCAGCAGGGGAAACATCCAAGCAGGAACAGCACCTGACCTTTAAATTGCTCACTTAAATTTTAAATTTGGGTAGCAACTTGGAGGTTTGGAACCAGGCTAAGATGAAGCTACATAAAGCTTAAGGTTTTGCCTTAATTAGATATTTATAGATTGTTTTTAACAATACCTCCCAGATTTTCTTACAAATTCTGCAATAATTTTAGAGAGGTGAGGTGGCTCTCAGTATCTTGGAAAAAAAAATACAATTACAGAAATTAGTTTGTTTACAAACAAAATGATGTCAAATCCATTTCATGTACACGTCTTACAAGTCCCATCATGTCATCCACATGAAAAAATATCTCTTGCTTTGTTAAGAGCACGTTAAACCTTTTAGAATCTCCAGATTCACACATGGGACACTAAAGCTCTGCATGTTTCTGCATATTTCTGTGGAATCACCTCAGTGTGTGACATTCAAATCAGTTTAAGTTCAGTCATTTCATTACACAACCACGGGTGTAAGAACCATATCCATCATATCGCAGGGGAACCAGATAAGATCCTCATAAAAGACCAATATATGATCAGATATTATGAGATAGCAACAGAGTGTATTCAGTCTATCAAATTCTCAGGGTGGCTGTGGAGAATGGTGTGTGTTTTGTAAGAGCAGACCTCAGTTCAGCTCCCTGTGTTGTCAGCGACCTGAGCCTCTATCTCATCCCGAGGGAGAATTTATTTTCTACTGTCATGTTTATCTTTGCCTTGCACGCACAGAATATGTACAAAACTACATAAAGCAAACAAAAACAAAGTTATGAACAGAGTGTAAATCCATAACTATACTTGTTAATAATTATTAAAATTATGAGTTGTGTCATATTTTGTACTCTCTTTTTTTATTTTGGGTGTGTTGTTAAATATGTTGTGTCTCTTTGGGGAAGCTTTGTCAAGTCTGAGAAAATAAGTGTGATGATGTCATAATGATGTCAGCAGGGTTACATTCACTTTAAAAACAAAATAACGGAAGTTTTATTGTCAAAACTCTTTCAGGTTTTTTCATGTGCATATATGGTCAATACTGAAAAAATACATAATTTAAAGCAGTGGTTTTCCAACTGGTCCAGCCATGGAGTTCAGATTTTTCCTTAATCAGTAGTTCAAGGGCCAGTTTAATATATTCAGCATCATACTTGTGTTGGGTCATGTCATCCTGCTAGTTTGCTGTCTCTTTCAAATAGTTGTTCATTAGTCACACTCTACCGCAGGAAACTGATACTTCAAAATAAAAGCTCTGTCACGAAAATTCACTGTACTTCAGAAGTGTTTTTTGTTTTTACAAACCTGAAATGTTGGCGAGCCACTTGTAGTCTGAAAGGACCTAGGATGCACCAGTTGGGAACCACTGATCTAAAGCACATCCATCCATCCATCCATCCATCCGTCCATCCATTTATTCATTAATCCATTCATCCATCCATCCATCCATCCATCCATCCAACCGTCCGTCCATCCATCCATCCATCCATCCATCCATCCATTATCTTCCACTTATGTAGGCAGCAGGCTAAGCAAGGCATTGCAAACATCCCTTTCCCCAGCTACATTTTCGAGCTCCTCCTGGGGGATCCTGAGGAATTCCAAGGCCAGATGAGATATATAATGCCTCCAGTATGTTCTGGGTCTACCCCAAGGTCTTCCACCAGTTGGACATGCTCAGTAAACCTCTAATGGGA
>JAPZEB010000023.1:9253233-9269714 GCA_029783705.1 Chaetodon striatus | reverse complement strand
ACCCTAATGGCCACACGATGTTTGTCAAAAAGCAGAGTTATTTCAGGTGTATATTTCAGGACGAGAAATTAAGTATTAAGTGTGAGAGTGGTTACTCGGTACAACTCTACTATTTGCTGTTGCTGCTGTTTTCAGACGGGTCCAAAGGTGAAAATCATCTCAGGATACTGTGTGTCTACCATCCCTAACCTTCAGTAAACTGGGCGTTACTCGGCGAGCCAAGGGCGTGCTCGCGCTGTGCGAGTATGTTCGATTTGTTATACCAGGCAAACGTGCGAGCGGGGTTAATGTTTTACAGTGACCAAAATTCGCCAATTTCGATTATTAAACTCGTGACATAAACTGACATTTATTTTTACTTCTTCTATGACCACACGCTTTTCACTAAACTTACACACTTGATAAAACTGTACAAACTCCGCTCTTCCGGGCCACATAATATATATTTTTCGATTAAATGACGCATGAAGTGGCACGCTCTGTAGCCAATGAAACCACAAGGCCTGGTTTGAGCGACGTGACAACAACCAATAGTTTTGCGGTGACAGAGTGAGTGACAAACGCCGTAGCTGTAGTGGGGGAAGGGGTCGCTGAAGTTGACGGAACCGCCATCTTGAAAAGTGCCCTCCGATGATCTACCTTTTCGCGCCTGTCAGAATCAGTTTTAAACGCTTTATTTTCCTTACCGGATTTTCGTGTTTTCTCAGTGTTTGTTTTGTTAAGGCCTGGGGCTAATGGCAAGATAAGCTACATGCTGGAGACTCGCCGTTTGCCGTTGTCTATTGGTAGGTACACTTGCCAGCCCATGCACTTGGTTGGTGCTGAAGAGACGATTAGCCAGCAGTCTTTAGATAGCCGGCTAACGTTAGCTGGCTAGCAAGAAGCATACTTGGCCATCTTAACACAGTGCTGTCAGACACTCTTGGTGAACCTCTAACGTTAGCTAGGACTGTGGTAACGTTAATGTTGTATGTAAGTGTTATTAGGTACCGGTAAGCCATAGCGTTATGTAGTTGGTCAACTTATCAGCCAAATAACGTAAGTCTGAGAGCTCACCGATACCGGTCAAAACGATGTAGTCTTAAACGTTAGTTTGATGCTGATTTTAGGTGTTCAGGTTAGCTAACAATGGCTAACGATGGCTAGTGACGTTAGCCAGTTCGCCTGAGCCGGTGCGTTGCTGTTAGCGGTTGTCTGTTTTGGGCCCTGGTATGTAAATTCTCTGACGTTACTGCTAACGTAGTATTTCAACTGCAAAACGCAAATAATGTTAATCAGTGGTAACTTATTTTAGCAAGGTAATAGTTTGAATGATCGGATTTTGTTTTCCGTACGTTTCAAACCACGTTCAGTCGAAATTTAAGCTATTACTGACGTTCAGTGTAATTAACTGTAAAAGGGCCATCGTGTTTTTTGTTGCAGGAACGCCGACTTTACGTGGGATTGGTGGACTAACTAACTTAGTAACTTATTGACAAAATCTCCTGTTATTATTGACAGAATTTGAAGTTTTAAACGTTATTGCAGTTTGAGATAAAGCTGCGTCTTCAGCTGGTTCAGTCTGTCGGTTCGGAATTAGAAACTGTAAATTACTGGACCGTTTAATTGTCACAGAGGCATTTAGCAGCTCTGTTCATTTAGGTAACAAAACACTGTAGTCTTTTAATTGAGGCATGCGCATGCTACATATGCTGGAAACCCAACTGTAGTTAAACCGACAGTAACGTTAGCTGGTTATGTCTAGATCGATTTTGTTGGGGTCTCGTGACAGTGACCGGTGGACTGTGGCATCCAATCAGGCACTGTTTTATAACTGTAGCTGTGTTATAGTTTATGGCTTTTGGCCTTTGGTATATGTTTCACTGTTATTTTGTTGCATTCAGGGGCTAATGGTTGAGGGACGCATTTTGTTCATTGATTGAGTCTTGAGACTCTGTTTGATCATAGATGTATTTTATAGTTGCAACACTTTTTCTAGTGGTTGACAGCTGTTGCTAAGGTTATTCACAGAGAGAGAGAAAACCACAACCAAAAGCAAAACAAAATGAATGCACTTTGTATGATCACGACTTGCCACATTTTGGTAGTATAAGTGGTTTTGAGCTCATAGGGTTCATGTGTATTTGTAAGGTGTATCAAACGTAACTGTTGCAGTCTCTCAGTACCATTTCATTCTTCTGCAATATAAGTAGGCACAGGGATTATGCACCAGCGCAGACTTTAGCCTCTACCTGTATGCTGTTCGCAGCAAATCACTGTGTTCACACGTACACAGGAAAACAAGTTATCTGGGAATCTGTTTGAGGCAGAAAATCCGAAAATAGGTTTACACACATGGGAATAATCTGGTTAGCACAGAGCTAGTTTACCTGCAGCAGGCCAGTAATCAGACTTTTCACAGTACTCAACACCTAATTTTAAAATTAAAACGGGGATATTTGATATATAAAGCTGCAGACAAAATAGATTTGTTGCACACTGAAAGATCGGGCAGTGACTAGACCACACAATTTTCCTTACAGAGTGAATGTGTCTGACATTTATAAATGCTGTTCAGCTGTATAAACGGTTTAGACCTTGTGTATCTCAATTGTAGTCGGAGTTAAGATTATAATAATTTGGAAAAAGATATAAATAATGATCTCTCTTTATGTCTTACAGCAGAACATTCCCTATACTGTCTCATTATGTATTATGTATTATGTATTCTTATGGAAAAATCCCATAAGAAACCCAACTAAGCATATGCATGGCCAAGAAATCAGGTTTCTCCAGTAGAACTCAAACTGTGTTAATTGCAATTAATGTAATCCCTCAGTCTAATTAAGGAATCCATGCTTAGTGTTAAGTATTGTCTGGCTTTTTCGTCTGTTTATATTGTGTAAACCGTGGCATTGAAGGAATTAAATTTCTTTTTCTTGTACAGGGAGAAAATGACCGCATATTCGAAAATCTTTGTAGCTCTGTTTTATAAAAGCAAGCCTACATCACAACTTTTTTTATTGGCGTCCTGTATGTATTGTGTGGTACAGTGTATAAAACCTTATTAATTAGGGTCCTACAGTATCTTCTATTATACCTTATTAGAAGAGAGACTACATTTGGACTTGTGTTAAATCATACAGCTTCTTATCTTACCCAGCAGTGGCAAGCTGCTGAGCAAACAAGCAAAGGGTGAGCAGTCCGTTTTGCCTCATATAGTTGATATTATAAAGTACTAGTACTCATCTTTGGGAAACTCAGTATTCCATTCTGATTGCGATTCTTTGGTGTCTGATTTGATTCAAAATCAGTTCTCGATGGGATGAATAGAAAAGGGGTCACAATTTTCAGTGTGTTGCTCTAGGAGGCTTTATCGCGTGCCAAACCATTCACTGGTGTCATCGTTCCACTGACATGAGTAAAGGGAAAAAGTTATCTGCATTAATTGGAAAACTTCTCACATTCTCCTGCCTGTATGATAATAAGAAAATGAGGGGGAGGATATTAACGCTATGTCACCAGTAGTAGAGAACAGCCTCTCTGCTACACTGTTAGCTCCTGGTAAAGCCAAGACTAGACTTATTTTCTTCACCACAGTGTTGGTTTCAGTAGTTAAATGCTACAGTGTATGTTGGTCAGCCAGTCTTCCTGTTGTCTTGTTAATGCTACTGCTGATCACTGCACAGCTCTGTTAATGTTATTCTCTGGATGATGGCATAAGAAGTTTTCACAATTTAATTTACATTCTTCTTGCAAATATTGTTATTTCGACATTAAATGAAAACATGCTTACAAAGGCTGCCTTTTCTGATGATGAATTATGGTATCAGCTAACTCTAGCATGTGCATGTTGTAGACTGTCTGGGTGCTGCACTGCCCATGTGGTTGGGTTCTGCCTTTTTTTATTCTGTTAGTATTATATTATTGACTAATATTTAGAATTCTTAAAAAAAGTTTCTTATATCTGAATCAATGTTGAATTTTACACATCCACATTATGGTGCATCTAAGAATAGATTTTCTTTTTTCACCCACTCCTCAAGCACCTAGTTTATCTGTTTTTAGACATCCCTTGAGTATAAAGTAATAACCAAGCCAAGGAAAACAAGTGGTCAGCATTAATGATTTGTGTATACAGAAGTTTAAGCTAAAGGCTTTATTGTTTTTTTTGCCCAGCTACAGGGGCTGTGCTATAGACTGAGAACAGGGCTGCTCGATTACGCAAAAAAAAACCAAACATGATTGATTTGGTTAATGCTAAGATTCCGATTATTTAACCCAATTATTCAGTGACTCTGCAAACATAGGGAAATCTTTGTACTCAAACAAAGCTTGTTTTTTTAAGAGTGGATTTACTTGAACTTGAGATAAAAGTAACTGTAGGTGGCATAATTCTTACCATCAGTGAAGTGACTCTCATACTGGCATATTTTCAGTAAGAAAAAAAAAAACAAATGCTGGCCATGTAAAGTAATTCTCCATCATGAGACTGTGATTGATTATTACTGAACTGCAGCTTGAGCTCCTTTATACAGAGCAGGTACAACACACTGACAGAAATGCAGACGTAAGTTGTAGCAGGGCTGAAGCACTTTAACCAAATGCTTCTATTTGGTATTCTCCAGGATGCACAGTAGCCTATATATGAGTGTGGTGGGATATCCACAATGATTAATTCTCTGTGGCATTAGTTATTACTTGGCACGATCCAAGTCTGCAGAGGGAGGCTGCCTTAACACTGTTGTAATCCACTTTCGAGGGTTTTGCCATCTAATGTTAACAGCCATTCTGAGAGCTCCACCTTGTAATGTAAGGGGTTCATTAGGCTGCACCTGCAGTGGTCGCGGTGGCAGCAGGTTATTTTAAAAAAATGAAGTCACTAGAGGGTTCGAAAAGTCACTAATTCTAGCAAGAATTGGCAACACTGAGCGCACTGCTGTAAACTGTAAAAGATAGAGGGGTGCTCGCCTATTATATAACACAAGACAAAACAAGAGCATCATTGTGAAATGTTATGTCGAACATAATCATTTTATCTCAATTATCTTATTTTCATTATTGTTTGGAAGCCAAATTTGTAATTGAAAATGAAATCTGATTAATTGCTTACCCTAACTGAGAATAGTTAGGTTAGTTAGGTTTTTTTTGGTGCTGTACTTTCTCTTTAATAACAAAAATTTAATTTTTGTACAAGTTGTTGGGGTGATGTTTACAAAATGCAATTCTGCGTCTCTGCATTAAATTACAAGGCCAACCAATCCATGGAGCTCTGTAGCTCTGTGACTGGCTACCAGGCTGCAGCCCACTTTGTGGCACTTCCCGCCACTTGTTCAAACCCAGCGTTCTTACCCGAATGCGCTCCCAGATACCAACATTCAGCACAGATGGATTTAACACGGATCAGTACTCAGTAGTACCAACGTAATTTGCTTGGTACCCTGAAAAGTACAGAGTTCTGTACCCAACCCTCATTGTTGTGTGTTGTAACAGTTACGAAAGTTTAGTATACTTGCATGCAAATGTGCTACATCTCTGAATGTGATGTTTATGCGGAGTACTGGGCATTGTTGAACAGTAGAAACAAAAAATGCTTGTACATGGGAATGTGAATAATCTGTGCCTTTTTTAATTAGTAAGGAATAATCTAAGTTGTTACAATATCTACATGAAAAGCAGTGGACTCTTGCTTTAACAACATGTCTCCATCCTTTTTTTTGCCTCAGGTGTGTGCTGTTGAACTGCTGTATGTGTGCTGTTGGTCAGTCTGTCCATCACCACTGTCTGCCTGCTTGTCTGTCCATCCGGCTAGCCTGGAATGGGCCACAACTCCCAAAGACTAAAACACACCTCTTTTTAGCCTGAGCTCCACCGTCTGGACTCTAACATACTCACAGGTAGGCAGAAGAAAGAGCTGTGAAATGATCCCTCAGTTAATTGTTATGGTCATCTATTGTATAGTGATGATGATAACATCTGATGGAAGACCTCATTTTGTATTGATTGAAATGACATGCTTTTGCTGACGCTTGCTCAATTCTCCTAGAGCCAACATGTTTTGGAAATTTGACCTCCACACCACATCCCACATTGACACGCTGTTAGAGAAGGAGGATGTGACGCTGACAGAGGTGATGGATGAGGACGACGTCCTGCAGGAGTGCAAGGCCCAGAACCACAAACTGGTCGACTTCCTGCTGAAACCACAGTGCATGGAAGACCTGGTCACCTTCATCACACAGGAACCCAGTACTGATGTTGAGGAGAAGGTTAAATACAAGTAAGAGAATAGTGCAAAGGATAAGGGAGCTCAAAATGGGGGACTGGGTTTGCTTGTATTCAGGAGAGATTTTCAGTTTGACGAACACTTATGTAGACACCTCTATGAGTCTCTCTGCTCTGTTGCAACCAGTAATTTTTCCATTGTGGGAACATGTGCAGTTATGGACTGTAGAAGTTTACAGACAACAGGAGGACAGCATATCTTGCAATTAACTTATACACTCTAAATTGTTTGAGTTCAAATAACCTGTTTCAGTGGGCTATTTGAATGGTGCTGTGAAAATCCAAGTAGTTTTATTAAGCACTGCAATGATAGATTATTAATCCTGTTGGTATCCTTGAATTTTTACTTGACACTTTTTTTTGTAGATTCGGTAATCTTATTTTTTTGATGGCTTATTTCTAACATCTCCTTTATGCTCTGCCCAAATGTTTGCCTGAGGAACAGAGAAAAGAGCAAAGCAGCCATAAGCACATGAATCTGTGAAAATAACAACCATATCTTGCCACATATTTTTGTCTGCAGTTCTTTTATCCATCCTAAAACAAGCTAAACTTTGTTTTGCCTTCATTTGATTAAAAATAAAGATTGAAGAAGAAGTTAATTTAAAATAGGGCTGTAAGAGTTTGGGGTCACAGTTTGATGCACGCGTCAGCAGGCAGAATAGAAGGTATGTAGATTGAGGCATGTAATGCAGAGCCAAAGTTCACAACTGCGGATTTTGCCCAAAACTTATAATACTGCGCCATTAGGAACATGTATTGCTAATGGGTTGCCTTTGAGGAAAGTTTTTGTTCAGTGTTCGTGCAGTGCAATACAGAAGTGTTTGAAATGTTCCTATTTTTAATAATATAAATAGTTTACCAAAGTTGCCAGTGGTCAAACAATGCTACCTCAGCAACAACATTGTGTCTGTCTTTGACACTTGCACTTGTCTGTTCACAATAAATGAAAAGATATGTATACTTATCTGTACTTATCAGCTTTTGTTCTCTTACAGGTATCCCAACATATCATGTGAGCTGCTAACATCAGATGTTGGCCAGATCAACGACAGACTGGGTGAAGATGAAAAACTGCTGATGAAACTGTATGGCTTCCTCCAGAATGAGCCACCTCTCAACCCACTCCTGGCCAGCTTCTTCTCGAAGGTCCTGTCCATTCTTATAGGACGCAAGCCTGAACAGGTAAGTTAATGAGAAAAGCGATTGTGTTTGAGAACGGGTAATAAATTGTAATCTGATATAATTTTTCCAGAAAATGTACAGAAATACTACTGTATACTAAAACTTAGGTACTTTTTCAATAGTTTATTGTTAAAAATGGTTTAGTTTTAGAATATCCCAACATTCGGTGTTTGCTTTAGGTCAAATATGTCTCTGGTGTTAGTGATTGAGAGGATGAAATGTTTAATTTGTCTTAATCTCCACTAGATTACAGTATTAGCAAGGTAGCCAAGTCAGGTGCTTGTACGGTCTATGGTCAGGAAACATGCAGCTGTGCATTCATCCTCTTTTATACAGTGTGAGCCTCAGCTTTGATTGAGAGAAAGAGAGAGAGAGAGAGAACAATGCCTCTGCTCATCATGTCTGCTACTGACAACAACAACAGCGAGTTATCTATCTTCAGATATAAAACTGCCACACCCTGTCCTGCCTTCCAAAACCAGCTGCCAAAGTCCTCAGTTGAACTACTTTACCTAACATTACAGAGCCAATACTGTTGGTGAGGCCACTGACATAATAAAGCCTATAAACAGAAGGTGCTATAAAACAGTGTTGAGCAAGGGAGGAAATACTTCAGACCTTAGCAAGCACCTCAGTGACAGACCCTAATACCTCTCCAAGGAGAATGACACACAACATGTTAGAGAATTCTCTAGCTGGCTAGCCAGCTGGTAGACTGGTGATGAGCTGCTAAGTAGGGTTGGGCTGATGGACCAGGGCGATGGCAGTCAGTGATCGTCTACTAAGCCTGCCATCATAATTTAAAAGCCCCCCGGTCCTGTCTGTTCATCCATCCACAGCATCTGGGGTGCAATTTTGCAGTGGCGCTAATGGCATTCATTTCAAGCTTAAAAAGTAACATTTCTGATTTATCCATCATACAAACTGTAAGGCTGCCAGATGGGTGACATGGTACCTTTTTGAACAAAGTTTGTCTCCACCATTGTGATTATTTGCCACCTTCACTCATCCAAATCTGCTCACAGCCACGTGGCTGACTGCCTTTTCTTTTTAAATTCAGTGGAAAATTGATATATCACAAGCTCTGGCAGACAGGTCAAAAAAGTGTCAAAGCAGTGTCCAGAAACATTGCGTGCAGTAGTCCACCTTGTTTCCTCTTCTCTCTCTCTCTCTCACACACTCATGTGTGCTGTGGAGCTCAGCCCTTGTGTCTCTGTCCTCAGTCCCGACAGTTGTGCTACTATAATGCATAAAGCTGGCGGTTTGTGGATGTGATTGGGTTGCTGTTTTGGAAGTGTTCATAGGATAGTACATGGGCATTGTGCATGGCAGCTCTGTAAAACAAATCTATTAACATGACCCTTTAAACATAGCCATAGATTAGTGTGCCCTGATATGTATAAAATTAAAACGAAATAGTTACAATTTCATTCTAAGTTAATTTTGTACACTCTATGGGTCTCATGGTTTTGCAACAATATGTGATTAACACTTGAGGACATTCCTTTACTGATCTATCAGGTACGGAGTACAGAATCATTATCATTTTAGTTTTGTCATTTTCGGAGTGTTATGATACTAAACTTGCTGTTGGCATCAGCGTCAGAATTTTGGTATTGTGACAACACTAACATGCTCTGAATGTTTCTTTAAGGCTTTTCCAATTTTACCAGAATATGTTAGACCTGTAGGGAACAATGCACTTTATCCTCTGATCTGATTTAAAGGTGTGTGTGGTTTGTTTGTCTGTCTGTGTTCATAGATAGTGGATTTTCTGCGAAAGCGAGAAGACTTTGTAGACTTGATGATCAAACACATTGGGACATCTGCTATCATGGACCTGCTGCTCATAATGCTCACCTGCATCGAACCTCAACAGCTTCGACAGGACGTTCTAAACGTGGGTAGTGGGACAACACTTTAGCTGTGCTATAAATGATATCTTCCATCTGTTCACTTAAGCAGTTTAAATTGGACCAATTACAACTCACAGCAGCAAGCCAGCAAGTTAAATTTTGCTCATTGTGATCTGGCATTGCTCAGTAAACATTTGTTGAGTATGTAGTGCTAAAGAGAATGCATACTGCTGTTCTGCACTGAAACATCAACATAAAACATATTTACATGTACAAGCCCAGCAGGTGTTGTCATTGGTCTTTGCTTCTGATTTTCAAATTGGAAAAACACAAGTGTTTCTAAATCCATTTAAAGGGAGAAGGAGACTCTGCAGATTCCAAAATCATGCTTTAATTTGTATCTACCTACCTAGTTCCGGCTGGGTTAGTCAGGTCCCAGTCGGATAAAATCTCAGCAAAAGCTGAGGTTGCATTTTTTAGGCTGGTTTTGCAAGGCTAGCATCATGTTACAATGCCACATGGGTATCTACTCAGACAGTTTGGCTATTTAAATGCACATTTACAATATACATGTGTTGGGTAAGTCATTATTAAGTTCTTGTGAGGTGCTTCCGAAAATGAATTAGTATGCTGAATTGGCAATGTGGATTTGGACAGTAAAGGACAAAAACAATGCCGTTTTTGATGTTGGTCTGTTTGTAAAGCTACTGGAAACTAAAACTATAACTAACTATGAATTTCCTCTTAATTGGTGCACATGCCCAAAAGGCCATAAGAAAAGCCAGAATAAACTCTGTTGTTTTGTAAATGTTGTTTAGTACAAAGAATCTTCCCACTTGATTCAAGCAGGCAATGATGGATTGGTAAATGTATCTTCAAATTAGAGATCTTGCTCACTTCCTCCTTGACCCTCTCTGCTCTCTGTCCCCTTTCAGTGGCTGAATGAGGAGAAGGTGATTCAGAGACTGGTGGACATGGTACAACCTGCTCAAGATGAGGATGTGAGTTTCACACACTTGTTCCTGTTTCTCCTGTCAGTCACCCGGAAATTGTAGTCAGCTGCAGGTTCTTGATGATCCAGGAAATGTTTTGTTTTGTGTTGTTTTGTTGTCATGAACCCTTTGAAAACATTAATATGTATCAAAATAGTTGTTTGAGAATTTTCATGTCCACTTCTACGTTGAAAGCAAACTACCATAAAGCGTATAGCAGCTGATTCGTGCAGATAGGGTACATTTTATTCAAACAGACGTTTTTTTAAATCTGCATGAAAATAAGTACTAATGTTTATTTTTAACTGTTCAGGAATATAGAACTTTGATTAAATGGTAAAATATTCCAAGTTTCAAGTGAGTCAGACTCAAGACCACGGAGTGATGGTTTATTGTCTTTTTTTTTTGTCCAACTTTGTTGACTCAGAGACACTCCAATGCCTCCCAGTCACTGTGTGAGATCATCAGACTGAGCAGAGACCAGATGTTCCAAGTGCAGGGATCCTCAGAGCCCGACCCACTTCTGGCCACACTTGAAAAGTATGTTTGTGTTTATCTACAGGAACTTTTATGGTACTGACTGTAAGAGTTCTCTTAATTATAGGGATGTAACCATATATCAAATTTTAAATGATCACGATTATAAAAAAGTCTCCATACTGTTTTGGGACTGTGATGAAGTTAACCAGAGTATTACATGGTTATGTCGTAAGTATAGCTACGTTAAACAAGATTGTCGAAAAAAAAATATGTACTGGAAACTGCAGAAGTTAACTCTTGCGTTGACTTTGTTACATACAACATAACTTTCCTTACAGTTAATATCTCTGGAACACTGCATGTGAGAGATTTCCTTTTTTCACAGAAGCTAATTGTTGTGCTGCTCCAGTGCAATTGTATCCTTTCCAGAAATGTTGTTATCCTGCCTTGAGCTATGTCTTTCTGGAGACTTGGTAAAATAAATCCGGGATGATGAATCCCACACAGAATGCCGTCTTATTATTTCTTATTTATAACTATTTTGCTTAAGATTTTACTCCAGTCACCTAACATTGGCAAGGTGCAAGCAAAACAGGCAACAAAATGAATTTAGAACAGTCCCTGCCATGTAATTGTTAGCTGGTAATTGTATGTTTTGTACATGAATAGCTTACAATAATGTCCAGATCCTTGATAAGTTTATTTGTATTTGTCAAGCCCTGATTGTATTGTTTTTGCTGGAACAGCAGAGGGCGCACTTGCACTGGTCAAAAAGACAGATTCGGAGACCGGCTCAGAACCTACGAGGAATTTTTTTCAAATCATTTTTATCTATTTTTTTAATGTCATGATAAATTGTGTCATTGTGGACTTTTTAACTGATATGGTTACATCCCTACTTTATTTACTTTATTGAATATTCTGTAGGTTCTAATTGCTGTACTGTTGATTTACTTGCAGATCAGTTATTTAGCCTGCATTTGTTCACTACTTTAGTTCTTTGTTCAGTTTATTTTGTACACTGTGTCATCATACTTTTATTCTAACAATGACTGTCGTCATTTTTGCCAAGTAGGGTATAAAAAACAGACTCTGCCCTACAGCCTTGTCAAGTGACTTTGAAGCCTGCTTACCCTTCATCTTCATGTGTGTTCCCTCCTTAGGCAGGAGACGGTGGAGCAGCTGCTGTCCAATATCTTCGACAAGGAGAAGAATGAATCTGCAATTGTCAGTGTTATCCAAATCCTCCTCACATTGTTTGAGACAAGGAGACCAGCGTATGTACTCTCGATATTTTGATTTGACATTGGATATATGATGGATTATGGGATTGTTGGAGAATGTAAAATGAGAAAAAACATGAAATAAGAATGGCTGAAGTTGAGAAATAAGTTACATTTTTGTATGTATATTAGTTGTTGAATTCACAGACTTTACAGTAGTTTGTAAAAGATCAGTTTGATTTATTACAGTATTACTCTGTATAAAATATTGCATGGGCATAGTTTAATTTAGTAATTTCTGTAAATTATAGCATTATAGCATATAGCAAGCATTATATGCTTTATATCAGCTTCCTAACCCATCATGATTCTGCTACTCTGTAACTTCAGCACGGTCTAAAAGACTTGACACTACTACACTGTGCTTGGTGAGCAACTTCATGAGATTGTGACTTTCTGTGTTGTAGGTTTGAGGGTCATATGGAGTGCCCCCCTGGGATGTCCCACCCTTCATTTTCAGTCAACCACAGCATCCTGGAGGCAGTGAGACCCCGACTCAAAGATTTTCACCAGCTGCTACTGGAACCCCCAAAGGTAAAAACCACACAGACCGCTGTAAACACATTTAAATAACTGAATGTCTTGTTGATTACTGCATCCTTTTAAGCTGTATATCCACCAAACATTTTCGGTATAGTATCCATAGAACCGGTATGTAACCTGTACAGACATTTACCTTAACCCTTGGTCTGTTTGGCGTTTCCACTCTAGACAGCACTCTTAAATTTAGGCGGGGTTGTTAACGAACAGTAAATAGCTGCGTTACTGCTCCATCCAGCCCTTGCTGTGTTTCTTCTTCGTAGGCGATGGAGAGGAACATCTGCACCTCGTTGATGGAAGGTCCATGGAAGGGGTCCCTAATGTTAGACAATTGCTGAAGTAGCAAACACTATTAGCTATTGCCACTTTACAAACAAGTTTATGTTTGCTAATAAAATCGCAACAAAATACATAGCCCAGTAAAAACCTTACTTTATGTTGCAGCAGCACTTATCAGTGTATCAGTAACACTGCCTCACTTTTGAATGCATGTAGGGGAAACACTGGTATGAATGTATCCCAGTCAGCTGTGTATATATTGAGCAGTGTTTATTCTCCACCAACAGAAGAATGTGATGAAGACAACGTGGGGGGTGCTGGACCCTCCTGTGGGCAACACCAGGCTTAATGTTGTCAGACTGGTGGCCAGTCTGTTGCAGAGCAACACACACAGCATCAACACAGAACTTATTAACCTCAACACACTGGGAGTCATTCTAGTGAGTACTATCTGTTTTTGGTATTGTTTGGGACCATTTTGACCCATTGTGTTTTTTTTCCACTTTCTTGCTGCTCTATTACAAGCTAACAGTAAAACCTAATAGCTAAGACTGAGTTTTTATAAATTTAACAAAGCTGACAAGTTATAAGGGTTTGATCTTAGATTGTGTGGTAATGGTTAAATATATAAAAATAATATCACTGTGACCACAGATATCAGGAAGAAATTAGCTGTGTAAAATGTAACTTTTTTTGTAATCCAACAGCGAGTATTAGACTGTCCAAGCTAGGGACGCACAAGAACATTGAAGTGTCATTGTTGTCAGCTGACATTGGCTTTAAAATGAACTATTAGAATAGGCCAACATGCTTTATCTTATTTTGCACAATGAATGAATATTACATACATTGAAAAGAATTCTATTTCATGTCTCCATCTGCTGGTGGGCCATTATGATGGGTATGAATGTGTAATATGATGTTAATTCCACTACAGAAGAGACTTGACATTCAATAAGATTAGTGATGGATATCGGTATTGGTAATTAGCCAAATAAGTTGTATATTGGCATATCAGATATCAGCAAAAAAATCCAATATCATGCATCCCTAGTCCAAACCATTACTAATGTCTTTTTTTTGTTTTGCTCCACAGGATATGTATTTCAAATACATCTGTAACAACTTCCTCCACATTCAAGTGGAGATCTGCACAGCCATGATTCTGGCTATGCCCCCTGCCCCCACTGATATCCAGCCAGACACAGAGCAGGAAAATGCGAGGGAGAGCATCCTCATAAAACATGTAAGAAAAGAATACTAGGGATAGAGCTATTTACATTGGCTCTCAAATATCTGCTTACAATGTATTTGTCTAGGTCATTCCAAGCTTTTACCTCCAGGACTATTGCAAAATTGCTATAGTTACTGAATTTTATCAAACTAAAGCTGTTCTTACATTGGTAAAAAAATGTTTACATGATGTTAAATGTGTGTCATTTAAACATTCAGTGTAAACACAATAATGTTGGTAATGCTGTGATCTCCTGACCAAAAAAAAAAACAATGGACTGCACTGTATTTATTGTAAAGCTAAAAAAATACAGTGGTAGTGATAGTAACCCTTATGTGACAGGCAAATACTGCATCACATTGCCACAGGTAATCTCTGGCAAAATCTTTTTATTTCCTTGGTTGGGTCTTTTGTACTGTATGAAAGAAAGATGAAAGTCACCTTGGACCAAATACAGCAATTAATGAAGGCCTATGGATAATATAGTGTATTAGTTTTTGTGTGTATATGTGTCAGTGCAGATACAGCAGCTGTAAACATTACATCATGCCACATTGAATTGATTGTATTTAATTTTCTTGTATTTTCATCTGCCAGCTGTTTCAAAAGTGCCAGTTTATACAGAGAATCGTAGAGGCCTGGAGCTCCAATGAGAAAGAGCAGTAAGTATTCTGCTCTGCTGCAAATGAGACCATTAGTAACTTTGTAAGGGTGTAACATTGCTTATGTTGTCATTGGCTTTAGAAGAATAGAAAGTCCTTTGCTCCTTTACTGTGACTATGTCTACAGGTTTAGAGTCGTTAAGGGACTGATGCATGGCTTTAGAGATCAAAGTAATAACTCATAATTGAATGTCCTTATAATTGTATTGATATGTTTGTTTGTTTTTAGGGCAGAAGGTGGTCGGCGACGAGGCTACATGGGTCACCTCACCAGAATAGCCAACTCTATAGTTCATAACTGTGACAAAGGCCCTAATGGACCACAGATACAACAGCTCATCTCTGGTAAGAACTAGCTTCTCTCTCGAGGGCTCCTATCTCTCTGTCCTTATCTGTTTTGCAAATGAGCTTTATCTTATGCCTGGTTCACACTACATGATATCAGCCCAATTCTAGCCCGACACAGCGAGGTACGGTGTCTGCATGGATCGTGAACGACAATGAGTGTCGTACGCTATAATCCATCATTTCATCTCGTGTAGTGTGTCCTTGTATATCCAGATCAAATCAGTTCAGGAAATCGATGGGGATACCCAGCCCTACCTGTGAGCACCTTTAAGAATACTTTGCCCATTTTCAACCAGCTTTGTATCATAACAATGTGGGAATTATGTGTAAATGAACTGAGGTAAACTTATAATATAACTCGATATAAGTTGTTCTGTTACTGCGTTGCCTATTTCTCACCTAAAATGTTTCCAGAAACATATCTTAGCTAACTGTTTCACTGTAATACAAGATAGTTTGCAATATGTCCAGTGCATTCTGGTAATTGCAGGTTTTCTACCTCTTGTGCAGAAATTGATGCCACAGACCTTTTTCTGTTGTCTGTGGTCATGTAGCACCAATTTCAAAAGTATTTCTGTCTTTCTACTGTATAGACAGCCTAGTATCATATTACCAGTAGTAAAATACTTCTTTGAATGTAGAATATGTGACGATGGATTATGCTGTATATAAACTGTTTGTGTGTGTAACGCAGAGCTCCCAGCAGAGGACAGAGAGAAATGGGAGGCCTTTATTTCTGGGCAGCTGTCTGACACAAACAAGAGAAACACTGTTGACCTGGTGAGTAACCACATCAACACTGATGTCAAGCTTGAATATTATTTCACTAAACATGTTAGATGTACAGCACAGTTATAGACCGTTTTTATTGTGTTGTCTCTGTAGTCAAGCCAGTGACTGTTTATTAAGATGCACACTGCATCTCTACATCCTCCCACTGTACAAAAATGAAGCCAAAATATCCTGAAAAAGGCCACTGCACAGTAGTGACCAAACTCTGTCCAACCAATCAAGAGCAGCACCACTGATCGCAAGCAAACCCATTGCAACACACAGCTGTTTATCATGATATCATACCATCATGTTATAGCATCAAATAACTAATTATAATCAAACTTTTTAGAAAAACTAACAATTAAACATACATTAGCGTGATAAGAACTACCTAAAATGACAGAAACCATCTTTGGGAAAAATGTTTTTGATGTGTACTTTGGTCTTTAGCTTGGCATATGTCCAATCTGTCAACATGGAGGGGGCGGGGTTTATGGCCTATACTGCAGCTAGCCAGCGGGTGGGATCAAGATGTTTTGGCTTCACTTTTGAGGAGCTGTCATGTCGTCCATCTTTATTATACA
>JAPZEB010000023.1:9225141-9253133 GCA_029783705.1 Chaetodon striatus | reverse complement strand
TTAATTAGTCCAGCTCATTGGATTTAAAATGAGTCAGTGTCTGAATCTAAACTTATGGATTGCACTATACTTTTTCAGAAGGATTTAGAATAGGATGCACTGCAGCACAGCACAAGCAAATATTGAGACTGATTTATTTTATTACACAATGTTGGGGCACATATGCCTGTTTGGAAGTGTAGTGTGGAAAGCACATTGATGCTGTTGGTAAACTTATTTTTCTCAAAGGCCAACGCTTTTTGCTAAAATTAAATTGTCTTCAGGTGAATACACACCACATCCATTCTTCCAGTGATGATGAGGTGGACTTTAAAGACAGTGGCTTTCACCAGGACTCCTCTCTACAACAAGTAAGACCTACACACACACACACACACGGAACTCACACACTTACACGCACAAATGCATACATGCACACAAAGCAGGCCCATAGCCACACAGTCCTGGCTAATCTGCAGATATCCATCAGTCTTTCTGTAATCATAAGAAACAGAGGCTTTGTCAGCCCATGTGATATTTTCTTTGGATAAAATGTACATCTGTTGGAGGCAAATCATTTAGACAGTGGATAATATTATCTCCTCGACATGGTCAGTATGAGCGAGTGTCAGTATTATAGACAACTGTAAGGATCGGTCCAACTTGGACTTAAGGGCTTTTAACCCTGTTTGCATGGGTAGAGAATACATTATCAGTTTTCTTCCAAAGACCCCCAAAAAACCTAAATCATGTTTATACACTTTAAGGCACAGACACACCACACCGTCAGCAAAGAACTAGCAACAACGAAAACTGACTATTGCGTCGCCTGTGTCTCTGCCAAAAAGTTGCACATGAACATACCACAAAGATTACAGCTAATGGCCAACTAGCATATTTGTTCTGTGCCTGCATGAGAGGAAGTAACTCCACATCAGCAAACAGTGGTACTCTGTAATCAGAAAGGAAAACTGTCTTGATGCTAGTCAGGTGGTTAGCACAGTAACAACACAATCCAGTGTTGAAAGAACAGCATATTTACTGTGCACCAGTGAACAATAACACAAGCCATCACGAAATTTTCTGCAGAAGAGCTCATTGTCTAAAGAAAACATTTTTTACCTAATGTAACAAGTTTGTTTTGGTCTTACTTTCTTTGGACATTAGCTGTTTGTTTACATTCCTCACTTCTGTTTCTCTTCTCATGCATTGAGCCGATCAGTGATTTAATTCCACAACAAGCTCCACCCTCTCCAACACCCATTCAGTATGCTAAATAGGCTGAAAAAAGCCAATGAGGGCCAATGATGCAGGACTCACCGCAAAGACTAGGGCGTCAGATGTTCAAAGACAGCAGGGCCTTTGACGTTCATGTTTGGAATTAGTTGATTCTGCTTCTCCAAACTGAAGATGGTTTTTGATCCACATCTGCTGCTGTTTCTCACTGCCTTTTTTAAAATTGTTCTTGTTATGTCCTACTATTTTCAGGACTGAAAGTGGCCTTTGTTTTTTTTTCCCCAGTTTAATTGATTAGAAAGGCCATAAATAGCGCAAATCATAGGTATTTATGCCATGTTGGTATTCTTTGCCTCTAGTTGCCTGCCTTCCATCTGGATGGCACAACCATTTAAGACGTCATATGCAAACAAGCTATTGCTACTTTAGGAAGTTCTATTCTAGATGTGTTTTCCTGAAGCCCTCCTTATTGGTTGCTTGTTGAGGTGTCATGGGACATATGCAGTGCATATCCTCAAAAAATTATGTTTTTCTTTTTGTGCTCTTGAACAGAAAACACCCCCATTCCTCATCAGAACCTGTCAAATGTTTCTGGTGATATACAAAGTTCAAAAGCTACAGGTCCCTGTGAACCTTGAATCTGAAAATATTTTGTGACTATGGGTCATGCACACTAACAACCAACAGGAACATCTCTCTATCATGTTTTGAATTAATGTACTTAACTACTAATGTTTTTAGGAAACTTTACAGTAACTTTAAATAGAACTGACTGATATTTTTGTAACTAATGTGAAAGCATTTTGGCATCTGACTGTAAATGCATGTTTGTGCTTTTTAGCTATTAACCTGTCTAGCCTACATGTAATACATTCTCTCTGTTTTTACAACTTAGTGTACGCATTTGCTGTTTTCTGTACTGCAAGTAATGCCCAGCTTTTTGTAGAGCCAAGACTATATCATTATCGTTGGTCCTGGGTTTTGCCAGGCCTTTTCTGATTATCAGATGCAACAAATGACGTCCAATTTTATTGAGCAGTTCGGCTTCAATGACGAAGAGTTTGCTGATCAGGACGATGTTGTGGAGTGAGTACTCATCCTGCATGACTGGATTTGCTGTCTAAATATTACTGTGTAACACTGAAGGGACAGGGCACTTGAGACATTATAAAGTTGGTGGGGGGGGATAATAGCATATTTATTTGCACATCGCTTTCAAAAGAAAAAGCTTTAAGTGCTTTATTCTCTGCCCCATTGTGATGACATAACATAACACAAGACTATTGTGTTTCATTCCTTTTCCAAGTGCTGTCGACATTAGAAAGTGAATGAATGAGTTAAGATTGGATCAGATACCTCATATTTTCAGTTTGCTACAGAAAAAGATTAATTTGAGTGATGGCTTTTGCCCGAACAAAAAATTTTTTTTTTGCAAAAACATTAAAATTAATGCCATTACCTACAAGATGTGCTTTATTTTCTTTTTTATACAGCTGCCATAATAAATACATAATATGGCCCAAAGAGAGGAAACCATATCCAGCTTTTGTGTTGTTGTGTGCTGTCCCTTTCTGTATTCTTTAGCGCAAGCTTGTTTTGGGGTATAATCTTGTACAAAGGTTGCGGGCTATGGGAGATGGCTGTTGGATGATCAATGATTTTAAATGTCTGCTTCACCTGTGGTTTGAAGTTGAGCCTTTCTCTTTTTACGTAGACCTTGGGTTAAGCATTATCAGACTCTGCAAAATGAGACGTCTATCAAAAAAAAACCAAATAATCTAAAAAATTTTGACTCAATGAAATAAGTGGTACACCAATGCAACAGTTCGGCATCTATTGCTCAGGTCTTGCCATTAAATCTTGTAACTTTTTTAACAGTTTTACAAAAGAGCAGTTCAGTTTTTCACTGACACACAGTAGATCTCTAATAGATTACGAGGCATGTATTCTGTTATAAAGATGGAAAGTCTGGACATCTTATCGTACTCAGGGCAGGGCACTATGGCTTAAAATTAATATTGTGATATTTTTAGGCTATATTGCAAGACATGATACATATCATGATATTTTGAAATTTCCTCTTAATTAGTGTAGAGTACTAAAGTAAAAAATTAGTTAATGACCAACAGTTACAATTAAGTTTAATAAAGTACCCACTATCATAATAAAGTTACATTAAGTCTTGTCATAATAAAATAAATAAAAGCATTGCTTTATTTTTGAAGCACCTGGCTCACCTGTGAACTTGAAGCTTCCAGTCAACAGTAAGGTGTCATCAGTTAGCAAAAAGTTGTCTTCAGCAGAAAGCTGTGTCTATAAATGTGAGGATTTATTCACTGTGAGCTGGAAATGAACAGCTCTCCGCTTCATGAATCAGTAGTATTTGCAAGTCACAGTGGTGCTCTGTGGTTGCAAAATGCGACTGAATAGTCTCGGTCTGGAGCCCTGCAGATTCAAACACATGCTCTGTCTGCATATAGTCTTGTTAAACTGTTACTACGGCGCTGTGTAATGTTAGGGTATTTTTCACTGCGAGATGGAAACAAACTAACAGCTCTCTAGACCATATATTAATAGTATTTGCAAGTCATACTGGTACTCCATGGTCACCACAAAATGCAACTTAATAGTTGCTGTCTGCAGCCCTGCAGGTACAAAGACACTCTGCTCATGGTATTATTAATCTCATTCAGTTAAACTGTTGCCACAACACCGTTAGATATGATGATTTATTCCCTGTGAGCTGGAAACAAACTAACAGCTCTCCAGTTCATATATTAATAATATTTGCAAGTTGCAGTGGTACTCACTTGTCACAAAATGCAACTAAATGATAGCTGTCAGGAGCCCTCTACAGATGAGAAACACACTGCACCTGCTCACACACTATCGCTGAGGACAAAGAGGTACGGATGAGTGGAGGAGTATAGTCATTTTATACATCTCACATGTGGAACAAGCCACAATATGTTGAGTATGTTTGATATATCGCCCAGCCCTAATCATACTAAAAGACGCAAAGATCCAAGATCCAAAAACAAGCAGCAGCTAAAGTACTACAGCACACACAAGACCTTTTCTTTTATCTGAGTGAAGAAATAAAAGATCTACCCTGATTATGTAAGCAGTGCAAACACTTGTTATATAAACTGAGCATTGACAGTGCTCAGCCTCAATGAGACAATAACACTGCCCTGCAAGGCTGAAAGGACAGATTGAACACAAAGCAACATTTTACTGTGTCTTGAATTGTCTGTCCATTCTTGATATTATTTGATGCCAGTGTTGAAAAAAAATAATATGAAAGTGTGACAAAATCAATGACAATATTGGCCTCTGACTAAAATGTAACTATTGTGAGATATGCAATTTCCAGAACTGTTGTATTGGTGTGTGTGATAATGCTCCCATTGTAGTTCAGGCTACGGTCTGTCTGGTGGTCTTCCCATCTGTGCAGTCATGGTGGCTGGAACGTATCTGACTCACTAAGAGGACTTGACTTATCCAGGACCTGAACAAATATACACTAGACATCATCAGCACCTCTGCTGTGCTTTAAAAACACATTATATACAGGTTGGATACTTGCCAGTTATCATGAATACACAAGTTGGAAGGTTAACTGTGATTAAGTCGAGAGTAATCACTGTCCTTACTGTAGTAAATCTGTGCTATTTTCTGTTTTCTAAACTTTGAGTAGAGGGGAATAGTAATAAAGTGGTAAGATGGAGAAATTTCACTGCGTGGGGTTTACAGGCTGGTGTGACCTGATGGGAATGGACATTGTTGGGATCATGTGTTGATAGGACTTTAAGTTTGACTTGGGTCTTGATCACCTGTTGTAGTGCTATATATTAAGTAATTTATTGCAGTGTCATTTACTGGTTTTCCACTGGAAAGACTGAAGCTACTGCAGCTGTGAGGAATGACTCCCTGAGCTTCTGACAGTGCTTATTAACAGCAACAGTCTGACAGTTTGGATTGAAAACAAAACAAACATTTTTACCTGCGTCAGTTCTGGGAAGCCTTTAATTAAACTAATACTGAACTTCTCATCTGAGATGTTTTTAGCCTAGCTCAGCACAAAAACTGAAAACCTGGGGAAACTGCTCGCAAAGCTCAATTAAATGTGGAAAAAAATACACCCTCCTACCTTCAAGAAATAGTTCCAACAAGTAACTGCTCTTTAATGTACAGTGTCAAGTCTCAGGTTTTGCCTTTAAGACTTGCGTTTAATTGTCATCATTGATCATCTGTGGTGCAAATACAGTGCACCTCCACACAGTCAAAAAAATAAACGTGTGTGTTCTGGTTATAATTCAGTTTCAAATCCCTATCGCACCATGGAGCATGTCTCCTCCATGGCTGCTGACAGCTCTGTTAAAAATTAAAAGGATAGTTCGGTTTGTTTGAAATTGGGTTGTATGAGGAACTTATCTATAGATAGTGTATTACATACAGTAGAAGTCAGTCAGCATGCACTCAGTTTGGAGAAGCAGGCTGGAGTCTGACACGGAAGCTAAGCAATCTACTGCTGTGGAGGGGTCAGCAACAAAACATAGTGTAGCCACCTAAAAAAAGGTCCCACCTAAAAATCTGTTAGTTTAAGTGTATACTACAGTGAGAGTATTTTCACTGCTTTACCTTTACGGTGATTTCCAGTGGGAGAATGAAGCTGTCATACTGATCTCATCAAAGCCAGACTCCATTGAGAAAAACAGTGATTTAATATTGCTGAACACAGGAGCTGCTGGTTTACTGCTGCCTAGATCAGCTCTTTTGTTTATGTCTCTGTGGGATTTTGGTATTTAATAGGGTTAGTTTGGATTCACCAAAGTCACACATTTACTAATCGAAGCAGCAGTCGACAAGCAGCTTTTGTTCAGCATGTTAAAATGACTGTTTTTGTCAATGGAATCTGGTGGCTTTTGATGAGGGCATAGATGGGAACTGCTTCTTTTTAGGTGGGACTTTTTTGCATGCCAAAAATCTGTTTTGTTGCTGGCCCCCATCCACAGCAGTACATTTCTTAGCTTCTGTTTTGGACCTGCTTTTCCAAACTGGGAGTGTGCAGACTGACATCTACTGCATCAAATATACTGTCTATGGATAAGTATCGTATTTAACCCCACTTAAAAAAATCCAAACTATCCCTTTTAGTCACACTGTAGGGCAGTGAGGGAGGTTGTATCAGCATCTGGTAAAATAATTAAGCTTACTAAATGAGGCTAACCATATGACAAGACACAAAGTTTTAAAAACATAGTCTTGTCTCAAAATAATGACCAGGATGAACACTTTCTATTTTTCTGACTGTGTAACAAAAATGTAACCCTCCTTCCTCCTGTAGCAGTGCTGAATTCCATAGCTCGCTAATCACAATAACACGCTATGTATTCTGTATAAATATATTTTTGTTGTATGCTGT
Source organism: Chaetodon striatus (assembly GCA_029783705.1). NCBI lineage: Eukaryota > Metazoa > Chordata > Actinopteri > Chaetodontiformes > Chaetodontidae > Chaetodon > Chaetodon striatus. Next base: position 9,246,490 of record JAPZEB010000023.1, on the reverse strand, counting down.
ATGTAAATGTATGTATGTTCTAGAGACATGCATAATGCACACTCTGTGGAGACAACTTTTTCCCTTTGAAGAAATTCATCTGCAGATTGACTGATACTGAAACTGATTGATAGTTGCTGAATATAGCTTTAGTATGTATAACAAGAGTTGTTTTCACCTTTAACGGAGCCCAGATAGCAGTTTCCCTCTGCCTCCAGTCTTTGTGCTAAGCTAGGCGAAACCTCGAGCTGCTATTATTCTGAGTTGATTTTGGGTAAGATAGCAAACAATTCCACCAAATGTTGGACTTTCCATCAAATGACTCATTTACTTATTTTAAGTGTTAGGTACAGAACAATTTGTTGAAAGTGACTTTTTGCCAGAAAGAGAGGCAGTTCTGTATGATTCTTTGCATTTCTTAAACCAGTTTACATCACAAAACATGCATGTATAAATCAAAAGTGTCTATCAGAAACCATGTTTCTTCAGCACTATCCCTGAGTTTTTTTGAGTAAAGTATTACAGCTGTGTGCTAGAGCCTGTCTGCCTGTGTGTTGCCATATATATGTGGATGCCTAACGACCCTAACTAAACTAAACTCTGTCTCTTTAACATTGCAGTATTCCCTTTGATAGAATATCAGACATCAATTTTTCACTGAATACAAATGAAAGTGTAAGTACTTTGATTATTAATCTTGAATTCATACATAGTCAATCAAAGAGAGACGAAAGTAAAATTAGCATGGAGCAAATGAAAATGTTATTTTATCAATATGGTGTGTCTTTATTTCCTGATCTCGCTGTTAAAGTTCATTTAGAAGCAGAAGTAGAGATGATACAAAATTCAAAAACCTTCCTAGATAACTAATGTGTGGCACATGTATGCTGTAAACTTTGCTATAACCTGCATTTGAACCAAAGCTTTTGGCAAAGCACAAATATCAAACCACAACCTGATTTTATGAAATACTGTAGCATTGATTTCAAAATGTAAGTGAACAGGGGCACTAATGTAAAACACCAAGCATACATGAATATGCTGTAAGTTATTGCCATTGAGATGGCTCTGTTTTTGGCCTGCTGTGAAGCTGTTGTGCTAGTATACTGAAGGTATTCATGTTAATGTCCGCTTCTCAGCTGAGTGGCTTTTGTTCTGCAGGATCCAACCCTAGTTTGTATGTGCATGTACTGTGGATATAATCAGTGTTTTTCTAATTATATGGCCCATGTGTGTGTATCCCCAGGCAAATATAGCTTTGTTTGAGGCACGCTGTAAGGAGAAAATCCAGCAGTTTGAAGATGCTGGTTCAGACGAGGAGGATATCTGGGATGAAAAAGATGTCACCTTCGCACCAGAGGCACAGAGACGCCCCAGGTCAGCTAAACCCACGCACAGACGTTTGTCTGTCTATAGTTGTGAGGACCCTCATTGATGATTGCGTTGAATCCAAACCATACCTACACCGTAGACTCTGCATAGACGCGTAGCCCACCTCTTAGCCTGAAGTGCAGTTATTCTGTATATTCTAGTAAGCTGAAAACCATTTCCCTCAGCGGAAACAAAGCTTTTATTTACTTAGATTTCACATATAAGTAAGAATAAATGGTAAAGACAATAAAACCCAGACAAAATGGCATTTTAAGTCCTTTGTGTGATTTTTATCCTGGCTTCATATGAATACAGAAAAACTCTGCTAGCCACTAGGGTAATATATGCAAAGTAAAATGTCATAGACTTAGGCTAATAACATTAGCATGTATTTGTGGGGAAAATGTGTCCAGTAAAAGACAAGTGTCCTCTCTGTGAATCTTTCGAGTTATAATGGAGCCGATTTGTGTACTTGTGTGTGAAAATGTTGCTATAAAGCCATGTTTTACGTCAAATGATAATATTCTGGTGGAAAACAAATAGAGATAACCAATAATTTGTTTATAAATTATTGAGTAATATCTGATTTTGTTTAATCAGCATCTTATTTTGTCTACAAAAGTCCAAAAAAGGCTTATCAACACACTCAAAAAAATTCTTACCAGAAAAGTGACCTTAACATTTCCTTTTTGGCCATTGTTGTTTAAAAACAAACTAATTTCTATGTTAACTGAGTAATCAATATTACTATTCGTAGCAATACGCATTGGCTGACTTTCTGCTGATTGATATTCAGTCAGCACTATCTGACACTAAAAGGTTTTCGCTGTCCACTTTTTAGCTCCTGTCTAAACAGTCAGGCTGTATAAGTGTGGACGTCTCTCTCTGTAGCTGCACATTTATTGCGCTGTTAAAGGAGGATCAACTTGGATGCAGATTGGAAATAACTCTTGATCTGTGTATCCATCTCAGGAGTTCAGGCAGCACAGACAGTGAGGAAAGCACAGACTCAGAGGAGGAGGATGTGAAGAGAGATCCATTTGAAGCTTCCAACCCCAGCACCGATGACAGAATGGAGGTCGACACAGGTCGGTGTACCCCAGGACTACTATCTAACAACCCAGGACAATAACAAATGAAACAAAATAAGAAAACTTGCGTGGCCATGGTCTAGGATTCAAATTAGAATAAGATTTTAGCCCAGCTGGAATGATTCACAGGAAATTAGGGGACGTGGGTTTGGGCTCATGTCAGAACTGTGATGAGGCATATTTCCAGTTTAGGTTTTGCAAACAGTCCTGATGAAGTGGGTTATGTTCACACAAGTCAGAGTGTTGGTGGGTTATTGTTTACTTTTTCTGACTAAATTCATGTATTTATTATTTTTAGGACCTGTGTGGACCGCCAACTTTGATGACATCCCCATGGACACAGGTACATCCACGGCTCCAGCCTCCAACCCCAACAACCCTGCTGCCTCTTCTTTGTCGTCGTCCCCCTCTTCCACAGAAGACCTCCCTGAGGCAGCGTGGAGCTCCACTCCCTCTGCCACCTCCAACTCTGAAACAGGGTGGGCTGATTTCTCCCACTTCACCCCTGTCAGGTAGGACATCCTAATAGTCTCTGGTTCAGTTTCTGTTAGTGCTACAGCGACTGAAGAACATTGCTCGTTTTTGGCTATCATGGCCTTTAAATCTGAAATCTCTTTCAGCCCCAAAGACCCTCTGAGGTGCAACTCTCATGTTGCTATGGAAACCAGCATTGAGACAATGGACCCTTTGGGGGTCAATGCACCCATGCAGCCTGAAGGTGAGTGTTCACCTGCATGTTTGTATTGACAGAGTACATCCATGTGATCTTCACACTCACCAGGGCTCCCTCTAACATTAACATATCTGTGGCCTGAACTCTCTCCTGTTGTTCCACTGAGACAAATTAAACCTGGACACACTTGGATATCGCTTTGATTGTCTTTTAAGTTGTTCAATCTATTTAACCTAACCTACCATCTCTCAGGGTAGCGATGAGTTATTTAAGTGCCTGTGTCCACATAGTGTTTTTCTTTGGCAGAAAAGTGGCGACAGGGTGCTGGGGAGACCTGGGGAGCGCTCGGGTGCGCTTTATGGCAGCACTTTTTTTAATGACCCTCCACACGTGGGCTTTGTTTTTTATAACATATTTTGACATTAGCTTTTGCTTATGCTTAAATTATCTTGACCATAATCATATCTTACACCTGTTGTTGATTTTCTTATCCCCCTAGATTGTGATGGCTGGTTGGGTACCAGTGTGGCTTCTACCTCCTCCACCTCACCTAAGGACTGTGGGAGATCTAAAGCGGAGGAGGAAACGCCTTCTTGTGAACAGCGCAGCATCACTGAGACGGTCATCAACGGCTCCATGAAAGAAACAGTCAGCCTCACTGTTGACGCCAAGACTGAGACCGCCGTCTTCAAGAGGTTCGCCAAACACATCCACACAAAAAACACTACGTAGCTCTCTGTGCTAAATGACTCAGTGTCATTAATAGCAGTTTCAATGCTAAGGTTGTGGGCCTGGTGTTTCAAAAACCCAAGAGGGAAACACTGGAATGTTTTCTCTTGACATTATGGTGTTTTAACCAGAATGGGCACTCAGAATGTGTCTCATTAGTTTTGTCACATCTGTTTTCTTATGAGCACCCACACACTCTCACTCAGTCACACTTCCTGTAGAGGCAGGTTAAATTTAACACCAAGATCAGAGATAGGCCCCAGGCCATTTAAACACATCTATACATAAATATACATCTATATTTATGAAGTAGTTTAGCCGCGACTGCATTTTAATTACTGTTTCACACATAAAGTGAAACCATTTACTGATCAGAGCCCTCACACATGAACGTAGCAATAGCAGAGCGCTGAATATTTTTTTAATTTCTGAATGATTCTCTGTCAAAGTCAGCAGAGGGAGGCTCGTAGCAACAGCACTCAACATTTACGTCACCTAATGTTCCCGCCACATGGAGCACAGATGCGTGGAAAGAATGTATTTATTTCTAGAGAAATACAGGATACAAATGTGTTCAATTATTATTAGCCACCAATATTTTCCTCTGGACAGATTATCAAAGGTTTAGACCGCCCCTTTCAACCCAAAAATTCCTTCAGTCTGGCCAGATCAGTCCAGTCTCTTTTGATTAAGGCAGTTACATGAGTTATATTTGTTCTGATTGGGCTATTTTTCATGATTATGTGTAAAATTTTAGGGTCTATGTAAATGCACCTTCTTTCTACTTTATATTTGGTGGTTATAGCTTACACAACAGAATGGCAAAATAAATACAAGCCAAGCAGATGTGGTGATGAGGTGCTCTATGCTTATTTTATATTTAGACTTTCAAATCATATTCCACCAAATTATAGAACAGAATAGAATTAAAAAACACTTTATTTATCCTTTAGGGGAAATTAACTATTGAAGTCCATAGTAACTGACATAAACAGACTATAGCCCCCCATTCTCCACAAATACCTGAACTACAAACTCTGTACAGCCACTTTTGGTCCCGTCTCAATGATGCTTCCACAGTGAAATACTTGCCTATCCTAAATCCACAGGTTTTAAAGTTGGTTGTCCTCTGTCCTTCTGTCCCTCTGTTGATGCTGCATTATATTGTCTGTCTGTCTGAGTAAATAACAACTGTCTGATGAACTGAGCGACACTTACAACCTGAGCTTCCCCTCCTCTCTCTCTTGCTGTGCGTTGTGGGTGTGGTCTTCTTCAGAGTTTTGAAATCTTATCGGTATGTACAGCCAATCAGAGATCAGCCTGCAGCCGTGATGTAGTCTTGTTGTCACGTCAACCACCAACTTTTCTTTCCCAATTTTGATCTTCTTCTTTGGTTTCAGCTCCTTGTTTGTTTATTTCATTATCTCCATTCTGCATGTGTTTCTACCAAAGGTGTTGTCCAACTGCAGTTTTTTAGTTTATTTAAATTGCAAATGGCTTTTTATCTTACCAGGCCACCCGATTTAGGACTAAATAATTATGTGAAATGACACGTGGAACAAACACTTAAAGTGAGACTAGTTTCTGAAGAGGCCTCAATGTCTCAAAAACTGGATTTTTATTGGTCATAAACAGCTACAGCTAAGTATTTTTGTTCATATATTTCAGTATTATGGTCTGCCTCCTAATTGGCTTTGGCCCTCAGCCACAGTCTCTACATTTTATGATTGTGAATTGTTAAAATTCAGATGCACAATTTCAGTACTGGAAATTAGAGCTGCACGATATTTGTTCAAATGCGAATCATGATTTTTTTTCTCTAAGAACTGAGATCACTCTCTCAGGATTCTTTTCTTTTTCTTTTGTCAACAAAAACATTTATTGCACTCCTAGATGCTCAAGTAAATAAACACGTCTGAGATGCTTGTTGTCTAGACAGGGCTTTAATAAAACAACAGATAACAGACAGGCAACATTAATATAATACAGTACGTATCAAATCTATTAAAGAGCTTGACTTGCATATCTCATATATGAAAGTGCTGTACTTAAACTCAAAAGTCTCTTGTAAAAAGTAGAATGTAAAGTTACAGCTTTAGAAAAACTAACACAGACACTGACCATTATATGACACGGTTGTCTTGAGTCAAGCAAATGTACAACAGTGGAAGTTTAATTTCCTGTAAATTCAGTGATGTAATGAGAGGTTGTTGTCTCAAGTAACACCACCTGTGTCAGTGGCATTTCTCTCAGCCCCATGTCTGTGTGCACTGGTGAAGCACACAGCAGAGGAGAGAAAGAGGAAGGGAGAGAAACACAACCAGGCGACAGGAAAACACAGTAAAGGCTCTCACACTGAGCTGATTGAACTCAGTTGTGACCACAAAATTAATTTTAGTAATAACAGTACAGTTTTGACCTCATGTTTGCATTTTTTATTTTTCCCCTGTCATTTCTGAGAACAACCTAGGGCTGCACAATTAATCTAATATTTCCACTCAATACTAATTTCTAATAACTACAATATTTTTACCATCACAATTCAGAATTAATCTGGAAAATAAAATCAAATAGAATGAACACTTTTTAAATGTTAAATAAGATTTTAGAGTGCTTTTTCTTAAAAAAAAAAAAAAAAATCTTAAAAAAGTCTAAAAAATAAAATTCTCCACAGACCCCACGACAGAGATCCAGGTTTAAGCCCCCCCTAATAGAGACACTTTTATAGTGACCTCAAACATGTTTTGGCCTTTTAGGTACCGCAAATTCTTATTGGCATATGTACCAATACTAATGTGTCAGTAAAAAGCTGAAGGGACCAATACAGGAACCCAGGTGTTTCCTTGGTGTTGAGAAAACATAAAAGCCATGTGACCAAAACATGAAACAGTTTTATGTTCAAAGGAGTAACAGCGAAATTTTTCAGGGAAATTTTTTTTTTTTTTTTTAGCATTGAAATTTTGCAGCAGTATTCTAGTCAGTATCCAAAATTACATTTTAAAATGATAACTGTAACTGTAAATGACAAAATCCATTGGCCAAGCACATTTTCTACCAGCCAAAATAACTATAGTGAGCAGGAGCAACAGACTGGTGACGTGTGATAATTTCGTTTAATTCAAACAGGAATATTTTAACTGGCACACGTACGTGGGTCTGACTTATTTTCTAAATTCTTTAAAAATGCTGCAGTAGGACAGGTTCAAAATAGTCACAGAGGTACCAGGGGACCTGTTGAACAAGGATATTATGGGGTTTGCTACTTGATTTGATCTTAAAATAGAATTTTTAAAATCTGCCTGTGTAGAAATGAATGGGATATTGTTATGATTTTAGCACCTAATTATTGAAATGCTGTGGTGACACAATAAGAAAGTAATGACAAATGTTCAACAAAAGAAAGCAAAAGAAGGGAAACTTTCCCATTTTAAACACCCTTCTTGGCCATTCGAGTATTGATTACTGAGTTTACAAGGTGCACATGAATGCAACACGGTCTGCGTCCACACGCTTTGCCATACAAAGCAATGTTGACTTCAGAGTTTATAAGGTGTACCTGAATGAACCATGAAGTCTCACTGTGTGAGTGTGAAACTCCTCTGACACTGAGGACAGAAGCAGTGTGACTGAGGATGACACAAAAATGCTGTAGAAACTCTCAACATAACTTTTATATCAGGTGAATATTTTGATGCAAACATTTATTTCGAACCCTACTTCTAGTTTCATAAAGTTTCCAATTTCAGTGAAAGCAGTTGTCCCTTTTTCAAAACTAAGTAGCAATAAGATGTGTGTGTATTTTGTTAGTGCTCAATAAGACTACTTTTAACCAAGAATGGAGATATTGGTATAAATGGTATTGCGTGTTAAGGAAAAACAAAAATGCCCCACAAACGTTTCAGTAACCATGGATTTTTAATTAGGCTCACATTCTTCTTGTAGCATGACAGTTTGTTTTCTGAAATTATCGAATGCTGAATAATTGTTATGTAGCACCTCAAATATGACATTATATGTGGATGTTTGTGAGTGTTTTGCTTTGATTGAGGCCTCATCAAGATTATTGGTGGTTCTCTGAGACAAAGCAAGACTGACGGCTGGCAATTTTGGTCTAATCAGTGTCCAAAATCGGTTCGTAGGCCCGCCTACTATTCGCTGGCTCTGTAACTCCAAAATCAACAGAGTAGCGTAGCCAAACAATCCAAACAGTTGCCTTTCTCCATTTGCTGTACATTTTGATGCTTCTCCTACATACTGTTCACAGTTCCTAATTTCAACACCTTCATCCTTTGTTTTACTGTGTGCTCTGTCAATCAGTTCAGCATGCATCACTGTTCACATCTCACTGTATTGTGTGTGTTTCTGTGGGAAAGGTGGTTGGTACGAATCACCTCACATGGTATTGATGTACATTTGTGTGTTTGTGTGTATACCTGTGTGTTCCAGTGATGAAGAGAAGAGTGCTTCTTCAGAGAAATACTCAGTAGTGGAGTGTGTGGATTTGGAGAGAACAGGCGTCAACAGCTCAGCCGCAGCCTGCTGTCCCAAAGCAGGGTCAGACACAACACACACACACACACACACACACACACACACACACACACACACACACAGACACAGACACAGACAAAACATTTGTGCACAGACACTGCAGTTTTCAGCAGTAAGTAACACACTATCAAATGCATTCCTCCCATCATATCAGTATCCTTATGACCCACCTTTTGACCACACCCACCAGTTTGGAACCACTGCTCTAAATAATTCATTACATTTCTCCAAATTAAAAAATGAGAAGATAACTTTTAAATTAGCTCTTTAATTTGAAGACATAAGCAATGAGCAAAAACGTGCTGTATGGACTGACTTCTGGCCAATCAGAGCTCCGTCTTTTGCTCTGTAGGCTGGACTTGATATCCATTTTAGATTTTAAGTCAGGAAGCAAATGAATTGTAAAGTGTAATAAAAGGTTTATTCATCTTTTTATTATGTTTGGGTTTTTTTCCATACCAAATTCCCAGCCAGTGTACTTGATATATGTACTAGATAGCATTTGCACCATTTCCTAACCTACACCTGTAATTGGTCAAGGTGTTAGGTCTAAAGATCAAGGTACTTTAAGATGTCAGGTTTTTTGTTTAATAGATCCTTAAAAGGTAACGTAACGTTCAGGCACAAGCACGTGCCATATTAGGAGTATCTTAAAAAGCAGTGCAACTCCCACATTTTGTTTTCTTTCTTAATAAACATTTTAACTAAATTGAAAAAAATGTAAATGATCATACGTTGTACCATCATTGGTACAAAAGCCTGATTCAACAAAAGTCATGCTAATATTATTCTAGGCTAGCTCTTTGGTGAACTTTTCTCTCTCCTCTCCTGTGTCTCCTGTAAACAGTGAGAAGTGTCGGCCCACTGTGGAGCTTCCCAATGGTCCTCTAGAGGAGATGTCAGCCATAGTGGAAGCCAAGTAAGTGTGTCTACCCTTCCACACTATGAGTCCTATTTAAACCATCTGTAGCGCATGGCAGAAATGCGCTTAGGGCATTTCCAGCTCCACTTTTGCTGGTTAATGAGCACATGATCCAGGCACAAAGGGGTTATATTTAGTTCCTCAGTTAATCATAGGTGTGTTTAGGACATTGAATGAATTCAACATATCAGTGTCGTTTCCCGTGCCCTTTAAATGCCAGGGGCACTGCAGCTGTTTCACTGATATTTACATGGCAGATTCTACAAGTTAGAGAGAAGTGAGTGTTTTTCTGCTGAGAGTAGGGGACCATTCATTTAAGCAAAAAAAAAAAATGGAGTTTTCAACCTGACGGAGGAAACAGTGCCCAACTCCGAGCTTCTGAAATAATAAAGTTATGCTGCTCCTTGTCTGTAAATGCACACAGCATCTCTCTTAATGGGGAGTTGGACAGCAGCTCTACTCTGTTCTCTGCTATGTTCACATTTACTGAATGTTATTCATTTTTGTGGTTAAAAATGTAAGTGTTAAGCACTGTTGCCTCAGCCAGAGGGTTCCGGGTTTAGGGCGCTGAGTAGCTCACCTGGTAGAGCAGGCTTCCCACGTACAAAGGCTGTGTCCTTACTGCAGCAGCCACAGGCTTGATTCCAACCTGTGGCCCTTTGCTGCACGTCATCCCCTTTCTCTCCCCCAAAAAAATCTTAAAAAAGAGGGTTCCAGGTTCAAACCTCTAAATCGCCCATAGGTGTTAATATGAGCATAAATAGTTGTCTGTCTCTATGTGTCAGCTCTGTGATAGTCCCCATCTCTCACCAAATGTTAGCTGGGAGACCCTGCACCAGAAAATGCCGTTACAGAAAATGAATGAATGAATAATTGATATTTTCCTCATTAATTTTCTATAATTTCACCCACCTGCAACCCATCCATTGTCCGTGTGTGTAACAAGCAGAGTTTACACACCTTGTGAACCCACCTATGTAGGCACAGCTTACTGTCTGAGTAATGCGCCCTTTAAATGGCTGAAAAATACTCTGACTCTAGCCAGTTTTTTGTAGGTCAAAGGCACAACAATGCGACTGACCACACCTCATTTTAAACTTACACGTTCATAAGTGCACCAGTGGGTGCAAGTACATTTGCTACTTACACAATGTTGGAGCTGGCTGTTGAAATGACAATTGCATCAGTTTTAAACTAGCAACATCAGTCGCGCTGCACCAGGCCCTGTGTGTAAGAGGTGGATCTTGCTGCACCACTAAACCAAGAAACCTCTGAAATGTACTAAGTATGATCACTACTACTGCACACACAGCTTTCTGTTCAGCTTAGCAGTGTTAAATTTACTAAGAGAAAAAGTCCTGTAGTTTACAGCCGCTCTTAAAAATGTGATTATTTAAAAATGTTTTTTCTTCTGTCTTAAAATGGATCCACATGTCTGTCTTTACTTTTCTTCTCAGACTGGACCAGAGTGCCGTGTCCTCAGAGCCAGCTGTCAATGGGCCAGCATGAGGGTCGCCTAATGCCAGCCAATGTCCAGCCTGTTCTGCCATGCAGGGCCCTCCTCCTGGCCAGCCAGCAGAGGCCACTGCTCAGAGCTGTTCCAATCACACGCCCCCACCAGGACCAGCAATACTCCCATTGGCTCATCACTGACAGACAGACAGACAGACAGGTGTACAGACACAGGATGAACTGAAAAGCAAAATGAGAGACATACTCAAATGGATACAGAATAATTTTTTCTGCATTTGTTTATATACTATTGTTCTTATGAGGTGATGTGCGACTGATATCTTGCCACTCAAAATTAAATAGTAATGTTGCTATAGTTAAAGAAATGATTGTATGAATAAAATATTTTATAAAAAGAAAAATGTATACAGAAACATAAGATGAATTACCACAGAACAGAAACAGAAATAGCTGATTGGTGACTCAACCAACCACTATGCTGTTATAACTGGCTGGATCTGTTATCCTGCGTACTTAATACAACAGTTGCTATATTTAAATTCTCACCCACCATTGGTCTGTGTCTCTGAGCAAAGCTGCTCCTAAGAATTGAAACACATTTTAAAAAACACACTTAAAGTTTTATTTTGCTGCAGGTATTTGTAAATGTTTTTTTTTCTCTTGTATTCTTCTGCATTGAGTAAGATTTTACAAGCTTTTTTGGTATATTTTTTTTATTTATTATGGAAGTAAGATGATGGTTATGTTTTGTTACTAAAGAGCCATACCAACACCCCCTCTCCCCTTCTAGCAGGCTGCATTCATGCTAACTGGGTTCCTACCTCGCAGCTAGAAGGTTAAACAGGAGAGATGCAGTATGTCGTCACCACAGCCTAAACTGGGAGCTGTAAATGCATTCTGAGCTTGTGTTTTTAGTCCCAACTAAACTTCTGTAGAACCACAGTCCTCTTCTTTGACCCCAAACTCTTCTTTTTCTATCTCAAGTGCTTTTTAGACCAGTGGTTCTTAACTTGGGTTTCTCCCTTTAGATCACACTCACATTTAGCATATCCCATCGGAGGTTGTACATGCATCCATACAGTGCGTAGAACTGTGATTTTAGGTAGCATCAGCATTTTAGAGAACATGGTAGGGGAGTGAAAGGGCTGACAAATTACATGCAGGACCATGAAATGAAATAATAAGAATTTTTCAAACAAGTTACCTTTTGAAAGATTTGCCAGTGCCCAGCCCTTGTGGAGTTAAGTGGGATTCTGTCACTTCATGATAAGAATTTCGACCTTAAAGAAATACTTCACCTGCAAAATGACCATTTGTACATCAAATACTCACTGCATGATCCCTTGAATTATTGAGGAAAATGTTTTTTTCTTGCATACCTCTACAGTGAAAGAAGACTCTTCCTGAATTGGAGGTTAACAGGGACTTTGTTTAACAGCAGCAATCTATATCAACGTGTGTAAAAAAAATAAACTGTTTTTCTTGCATGTTTCCACAGTGAATGAAGAATCCTGAAAAGGAGAATTGGAACTGTGTTTAACAACAGCATAACTATATCAAAACAATTGTTTAGAAAATCTCACAACTCGTGCAGTATAACCCAAGTCTCATTGATCCAGGCGAATGCTCAATACTCCCAAAACATTTTGCAAGTGAAGTATTCTTTAAAGAGAACTAGTTAAAGTACATTTGGACAGCTGTGATATCAGCTACTGACCAAGTTCCAACTACAGGTGCTCATTCTTAGACTGTGTTCAGACTGACAGCAGCATTGTCAACACACACTTTTTTTTTTTCCCAAGGTGGTGTTGGACAACTCAGAGCCCCCCCCCCCCCAACAGGCTTAGATGTTGCTCAGTGTTTACTGTAACACATTGACATCTGACAGCGCACTGTTGGCCAATCATATAAGCACGCACATTCCTGGGCCCACCAATACCAGACCCTTGTTTTGCTGTAATGTTTAATCCAGGAAGTCCAGTTTGAGAAAAGCATCTATGAGTTCAAAGTGTTTTTAGTGCTGTTGTCAGTCTGAATACATCCTTGTTCCATGTTTTTTACTTGGAATCTCCACCTCTGCTTTTAAGTCGGCCTTCATGAGGCGATGCATTGACTTGGAAATTTGACTTGAAATATTCCAGTTTTTCAAACAAACTTGAAACCTGCCATGGTTGTGTCGGGGCATATTGTAGTTGCCCCTGTATATATGGCCTTTTAGCTTTGGTTTGGTCATCATCTTTTTTTGGTAAGAAATTATTCGCTGTTTGGGATTTGGTTCCAAAAGGAAATGTAACTGAGTTTTCTGTACCAGCACTGGGAAAGGGACGAAGCTATTTACAGATACAACCCTCTTCTTTGTCAGATTATTAATTAAATTTCATCTTAATTTCTGAAGCCAAGTGGTCTCTGCAGATGGTTTCTTGAACTTGACTGTTATGATTTAGTTATTTTTTTTATTAGGCCCGTTAAAGAATCACACCAGAGGTTTCTGTAGATTGCTTTCCAGTACTCAGTATAAAACGAGGACAGCTGATGTCCAGGCAGTGGACAACAGGAAAATTTGAAGTCTGAAGACGTTTCACTGGAATGTGAATTTATGTGTAATGTAAAATACAGCATTAGATGAGCATAATGAGTCAGAATGTCACAGTTTTCCTGTTCTCTGAGGCTTTTCTGCATGCAGCGTTTACATTGATGGGGACTTCAAATGTAAGCTTGAAAAAAGGTGAGCTTTGGTGGAGTTTTTGGATTTTGATGGGGGCCACAGTTCAAGAGCACCGATGTCCACACTGCTGCATGTTCTTACAGTCATGGAAAACCGAAAGAAGGTCAGTAATATCTCTTTTTAAAGAAATGGTATGGAAGGTGTAAGTTCAGCCTAAACAAAACTTGAAGCATACATTAAAGTTATGTTAACATAAATATTTATTTATATTAAAAAATAAATGTATATGTAATTTAGCAGAGAAGAATGCCTTTGACTATTACGTTACAAACTACTAATACTCAACTACTATTTATCCCTATGAAATGAGAATTTTGCTTATATCCTCACCGCTCTGTATGGTAAGAGGTACCAAAATAAATATGAGAAATTGGAGTAATGCCTAGGCTTTTAACTACAGCTTAACTACAACTATCAAATATAACCAAATAGCACATGTTAGGCAGCATGTTATGCTTCAGAACAAACCCTGCATTCTGTGCTCCAGCTCTATTTTCATTTTGGCTTACATACATTTACAGCATGCATATACCCCAAACGTGCTATGACAAGCTGCAAATTTTAAGTTTTTTTTATGCCTCTGTGCTAGTGATGGCCATGGCCAAGGACATGGTACAAACATCCACTTTGACTCAAGAATGAGTTGAACGGAATTTGAAGGTAGAGCGTTAGTGTGACCAAACAAAACGTGTTGGGCTATAACTCAAAATTTATTCTATATGGCAAAATATCAGTCTTTTTATTTTATTCTGATAAAATAAAAATAATGATGTGATGACATTTTATCAAAAGGTCAATGTTTAACTCTACTGTGACACCATAATGTTCTGCAAAAATACTTTTCTGGCCATTACTCAACATCATATGTCAGGAACAGGAAGGTAGGAATTTGGTCAGATACTGAATTGGTAGAAAAACTCCTGCACACTGTCTAACTTATAATAACTTATAACGTATCTGTTCTACAATAATAATGGAGTGACTTCTCAGCTGTTTGGCAGAGGCCTTAATAAAAAAAACTGTCTGTTAGAAAAAAGATAGATAATTGTTATTGCTCCAAGGCATTAGAAAAGCAAAGAAAAAAAAATCTCCATCTCTTTTTTCGTAGTATGGAGATTAAAGGGCAAATACAGATTAGAAAAATCCTTATATCCACAGAAGCCTTCTCTAAAACATATTTATCGTTTTAAGTACTAAAAACAAACATTTGCAAACGTGACATTAATAATTACTAAGAAAGAAAATTTCCATTTGGCTTATAATGACCTTTTAGTTGTGGTTTGTCCCACTCAGTTTGCACCACCTCAAATGCAGCTGTAAATATGTTAAAGACGCAAATTTTCCCGGGGTTTAGACTCTCAGGCAACGTACTTCCTGGCGACGTACGAGCTCAGCTCTTCCTATTTTCCTCACAAAACGAAAATCCTTACTAACCACGGTAAAGTTAATATATACTCGCCATATCCTGACTCGTCTAATCTGTAGTTTTATAACTACTGAAAGTTTCGCTCCGGTGAGAACTTGTTGTAAAAACCGGAAGCGCTGCTACCTGACAGACTGCGCTGGTGGCACAATTAAGTCTCTAAATGACGTAAAAACAAGTTGTGTTGACAGCTAGCTCAGCTAGCCTGATGCTAGGTAGTCTTGCGTCAAGACCGAGTCTCGGAAAATCCCTCACCGACTCTCATGGTTTTACAGGTCTCTGGGCCACCTTTTATTCATGCAGCGTACAGTACCAGTGTGAAACATGCAGGACAGGTATAGTGACGGTTTTGTCCAGCATATACTCGGTTTAGTGCCGAGGAAAAATGGCACACACCGAGGGAACGACACATCTCTCAGCGACTTCTCAGGTAGGCTAATGTTTGCTAGCTTGTTAGCCATACAGACTGTGTATAAGCTGCTGTATAGGAGGGAGGATATCGCACGAAGTGGCGTCTAGCGTTTTCATTTCAACGAATAGGGAAAACGTCAAAATGTGCCCAATTCCAGTGAGAATGTATCCCCATAGGTTTCGTTAGCCATTGGACGCTTGTTTGTTACAATATTTGAGGGTTGCCTACAATGAAGCTAGCTAACTTCCTACTTCATCTCAACGGTTGTTGTAGTAGTCGGAGTTGTTCCAGGCGATGGTTAACAAAGCTGTGCTAATTTACAACCCCAAACGTCGTCTTAAAATCGTGTATATTGGATTATTATTGTTATTGTTATTGTTATTGTTAAGCTGCTCATGTATTTAGGGGAGTTAAAATCCAACCGCTAAATCTCTGTCTTTGTACAGTTACAAATGTTACAAATGCGTAGTAGTCGCGTTAGTGTAAGAGAAGAGACTAACATACCTTAACAGGTATTTGAGTTATATAAGATACAGAGTGGACACAAAGGCGTGTACACAATAACATATAACCCAATGGCCTGCACTGTCCATTATACCGTGGCTTGTCAAAGGATGAGCAGCCAGATTTGTAGTTATTCTGCCAGAGATGTGGCAGTTACTGTAATTAAACTGTGTTTATGATGCACTGAATTGTTCGTTACATGTTACTATGAGACTGGATCTACTTTAGCCTTGTATCCACTCTTTTGAATGCAGTGCGGTGACACACAGTATGTCAGCCTTGCCTTGCCCTGTCCTCAAGGATGCTTTATGCTTCAGTGATAGTTTCTAGTGCTCTCTCCATTCCAGATGAGTGCATTGAACAAAGAGTGACCACAGTTTATTGTTTACATTATCAGTTAATATACTCTAAAAAAGTCTAAACTCCTGAATACATAATTTCATATATAAAAGGTCAGGCAGGGTTCTGACCCCCTCTCAGTCTGGAGTACCTAACAGAGACGTGAACTGTTTGTCTTTAAATCTTGTGGTGTACTGAAGCATCTCAGACAAGACTGTCTGTGTATTACCATGATCTAACTTTTTGAAAATAACATGTAGAAATCATTCTTCATTAATACTAATTTAATGCACAGACTAATGTACTAACTGCCACGATGTGGGTGTGCACATTTTGAAACGCCCAAGAAGAACATATTATTATTTTAGGACTTAAAGGTTACAGTTTGGGACTGTCCTGTCTTAACCTGAGACCTGAGTCTTTGACTTAATTGTTCCACCATGAGTGTCCAGATTTCCAGCCAAAGTGCATTGCTTTGTCCTGAGCAATTTTTAGTGTGAAACTTTACTGGAGAGATGAACAGCATTCATTTGAGGTGTAGATGATGGTGGTGGAGAGCGCTGTCTAACATGTTGCTCTGTAATTTTTCATGTGATCAGTTGATCTGGTGACTGTTAAAGCCATAGCATAAGAGTCACATCTTTTCCATACTCATCAAACCATACATTGAACCACTGTCACCTCCTACAGAAGCATCCCTTAAGCATCTGACTTACTCAGACTTTCATTTGCCGTACTTCTATTCTCCACAGAGGAGATAAAGCGCGTGGAGCCAGAGAGCTCGGATCACATTAATGAATAATTGAATGATCTAATTGAATTTTCCTAGTGCACTGTGGAACTGTATGCAACGTGTACTTTGATTGGCATGAAGTGATGTGTGGCTGCATGACTTTGTGATTGTGCAGAGATGTGGTACGGAGTGTTTCTGTGGGCAGCGGTCTCCTCTCTGGTCTTCCACGTGCCTGCAGCTCTGCTTTCCCTTGCCACGCTGCGCCAGCACAAGATTGCCCGATTCATGCCCATCGCCATCCTCCTCATGGGTATCTTGGGACCAGTTTGTGGGGGAGTCCTCACCAGTAAGTCTTCCTATCTACCTATCTATATGTCCGGTTGTAAGCAGTCTACTCGTGATGGTACAGTAGCATGACAGAGTGGAGTTTCTTCCCTAAAAAATGATCTTTAAAGAGTAATAATCTTAAGTTAAATATTTGAATGAAATGCTTGCACTGTAGAGCCTGGCTGTCTTAGTGGACAGCAGAGTTGCAATGCTAGCAGGCTGAGGTGGACAAATCATAGCGAAAAAAGATAGGGATGCACCCTACATATCAGGCCGATAGATCCCCGTCCGCTAATGGGAATTTTTTGTTATTCTTTATTATTTTGACAATAAGATTCTATCAGACAAATAGAGCTGATAATACAAAGCCAAACTGTGTTTATTGACTTAATTGGCATAGCATCTACCCCACCAATAAACACAGAGAAGAGGAAGAGCAAGCCCGGCATTTTTTTTTTTTACCCGTAGATGTGCATAAACTACAGGTTTTTAACTTCTTTATAAAATAAATAAATGTGAAATTATCGACCATGACAGGTAAGTAATCAAGGGTTATCTTATCAGTTTTATCAGTTATCACATTGGTATCGGCCATAAGTGCTCAGTAATTATCAGTTGTCGGTATTGGCCAAAAAACATGCCTGTCGTGCATCCCTAACTTTAGACAGTACTAACTAGTAAACTCTTTGAATTGGCTCTGGACATCTCTTGATCATGATAATTAATGAAAGCTGATATTGTGATGGGAAAAGTCTTAGAGAATGATTGTTTTAGTTATCTATTCATTACTCAATTCCTTCAATTTTTTTTATGTCTTGTTGGAAAAAAAATGTGGCATTTAAAAGCATGGTTAGCTCATCAAACATCCAACTAAACAAAACATCTGTTGAATAATGTGTTATTCTCTTTTCTTTTTTTAAAGGTGCAGCCATAGCAGGTGTGTACAAGGCAGCAGGAAAGACGATGATCTCTTTGGAGGCTCTTGTTTTCGGTGTAGGACAGTCATTTTGTGTCCTCATCATCTCCTTCCTCAGGGTACTTGCCACCCTTTAGCAGTACTGGGGCCCACCTGGCTGTCCCTGGCGCTGCCGGGTGAGTCTGACACCAGTCGCACCTTCTCTTGACAGGACCTGAGTTTGACATGGTACAAGACTAGATCCCTGACAAATCATGGGACACATGTACACCAGTCAGGCCCGGGACATGATGTCATTTCCTACTGATGGACCAAGACCGGAGTGGATTTTATTCAACTATCAAAGAATGAGCAGTGTGTAAACCAGAGTTATGTGTTATGCAGCACTAAGCCTTGTGTGTGATGTCCACTGTAGGACAGCACAATGCTGCATTCACATCATGGGGCAAGCACACACTACATACAACACATACTACAGGCTGTTCATTGAAAGTTTCTCTGAACTTTGGAACACTTTGAGGATGCTGTCCCAGGGTTAGCAGCATTTTTAAATAATCATAATGAAATAACTTAAGTTATTCCTGTATGATGTGAAGGCAGCAGGATGCTGTTTTCCCCTGTTGTTGGGGTTACAGGTTAGCAGCAGGACGACACTAACCTTTCTCAGGGGCTGTGTGTATGTGTGTTTGTGTGTCTTTCTCTATCAGTCTGACAACAGTTCGACTCCATGCAGTGACTGCACAGAGGCAGAATAACAGGCTGATGCACTGTTAAGACAGGAAGATGATGGTTATATGCAAGATTCTGGCTTTTTTTCCCTTGAGGCCTTAATTTCTATTTTCTAACTTCCAAAGTGGTGTTTATCTTCAGGGCTGTCTTTGTTTAACACTGTCTCTTGCTGCGCCTTTTGTTCTTCCTCATATTTTTGGTTCAGATTGACTAAGTCTGACTGCCTGTATGTTATTGTTAATTCCAAATGAGTTAGAAGCACCTTCAACATGCTCCCTTCTAGTTTTCTCAGCTCATTTATTTTAGACAAGCATACGAGTAAAAAGGTTTTTATAGATAACATTTTTTATGGGACATGACATTTTTTTAAATTCTGCCCTTCAAATGCAGCCTAGAGAATGTCTTCAGTTTCTTGGTTTGTTTGTTTGTTCTGAGATGAGAGGTATGAACACGGGACCACTGGGATGGTCAGGTAACTCAACTAACCCCAAAAATGAGAGGAGCCTCTGATCGTTTCTTTTCTCTCTTCAATGAATTTACAGGTGTGTCATTTTGTGACAGTGAACTGATTTGTAGATATTCTAAATTATTTCCAGGTCTTTGTAGCCTTTCAATCTTTATGACCAAATATGATTTCCTGGTTTATTTTCCTGCACTGAATGTGCAGACGATGGTTCAAAAGAAGTGTATCATCAAATTCCCACAGTCCTCAGTGACTGCCTTTAGTTGCTTTTGGTAGCTGACAGGTGCTTTTGAATTAGTGTCATGTGCATCTTGCATATACAGACCTAGGTGAACTCTACATGTAATACTTTGATTTGCTTAAGAAAAAAGATGGAGCTTGCAAGTGATGCTGTTTGCTGTTTCTGTATTAGCTTAGTAATGATTTCAAACTAGCTGCTGACACCACTACCAGAAATGTATTTATTGCTGAAGACAGGAGTTTTACATTTTGTTTGTTTTGGTCTTATATT
Organism: Chaetodon striatus; assembly: GCA_029783705.1. Lineage (NCBI taxonomy): Eukaryota > Metazoa > Chordata > Actinopteri > Chaetodontiformes > Chaetodontidae > Chaetodon > Chaetodon striatus. Next base: position 9,226,619 of record JAPZEB010000023.1, on the reverse strand, counting down.
TAATTTTTATATCTCTGTTTTTATTCTGTCAACACTGTATTGGTTCATTTCCACAAAACAACATGACAACAGGAATTATTTTGGCATCAGCCACACATCATTTGGTTCCAATGAATTGAATGAAAATGTCTTCACTTTCTCTAAACAGCGCTCAATTAATCTGTTAGAGAGCCCATGGCAAAAAATGTGCTACGGGCCGCTTAGGTTCCCCAAGTGAGTTTTAGAATTGCATAGAGATAGTTTGGATCTTTTGAAGTGGGGTTGTATGTGGTACTCATCCAAAGTCAGTGTATTACATAGAGTCGATGTCGGTCAGCACGCTCCCTGTTTGGATACTGGCTGGAGTCTGACATGGAAGCTAAGCTTCTGCACTGCTGTGGAAGGGTCAGTGACAAAACATATTTTAGCCACCTAAAAAAAGTCCCACCTAACAATCAATATCAATTTAATTGTATGCTATACTGAGAATATTTTCACTGCTTCACCTTAATGTCAGACGGAGATTTCCAACTGGAAAATTAAGCCGTTCTGCTGTGTTTTCAAAGCCACACTCCTTTGGCTAAAAGAGTAATTTTATCTCACTGAACATGTGAGCTGCTGTTCGTCTGCTGCTTTGAACAGTTATTTTGTTTATGTTATTGTGTGACTTTGGCATTTAAAAGTGTTAGTTCGGATTCACCAAAGTCACAAACAAACTAATTGATGGAAGCAACAGTAGACCAGCAGCTTTGTTCAGTATGCTAGAATGACTTTTTCTCATTGGAGTCTGGTAGCTTTGACGAGAGCATAGATAGGCAACTGAAGCCATTAATGGCTTCCCTGTCGGAAGAAGCTTTCTGACGGAGAAGTAAAGTAGTGAAAATACTCTGAATATTGCACACACTTTAACTGTTGAAGATTTTTAAGTGGGACTTTTTAGGTGGCTGAAATACATTTTGCTGCTACCTGCTGGAGGCAGTAGTTTAAAAAAAAAAATCAAAATTTTTTTCTTCTGGCTTGCAATTTTTGTCATTTGCCACAATTTTCCTCCAAAAATCACATAAGAATGCTGCAGTTTTTGTCACAATTTTTGACAAAATTGGCTGCAAATTCAAGGTTTTTTGCCATGAGATCCTGCATAATATCAGGTGAAATATAGACTGACACAGAGTCCCTCTACAAGACAGGGCTTTATCATTGAATTAGGTTGTGCTTTACTGGTGCATATTTTCATACAGGTAATCAAAGAACCACACAGGAACTGCCACACAGTGAACCTGGAGCTTTTAGGGTCTGGGGCTGTTTCCAGCTTCACCCAGTTAATAATCCAGTCTTGACTGTGAATGGCACAGAAACAAGACACAGGACAAAAATCCAGGTACCAGATGCATAAAACTATGCACACACAGACACAGAAATATACAGACTTTATAAGGCCTCATGTACGCCCAAAACTGTTTTATAAATCTCATTCTGGAGCCTCATTTACTCTTCCACAT